>CM077505.1:15385605-15865836 GCA_039654745.1 Houttuynia cordata
TGTCATTACCCATATAGACCACACCATCCTCCAACTCCTGAAAGCTAGAAAACCAATCTCTGTTGGAGCACAAATGATAGGTATTCTAGAACCATAATCAAATAATCAAAACAACTATTTGATCACAAGCCTAGAAAAACCAGATCCTCATCATCAACTTCCGTATAAGCAATAATAGCTAGCACTAGAATCTTGCTCATCATCCTTATTGTCCTTAGGATTCAGATTTCTTTTTAGCAACAGACAAGACTCCAAAATTTTGAGTCTCCTTGCCCTCCTGCTTATCTTTCAACCAAGCTTATAATTGATCAAAACATTGCAAACATTATCATATACAATATTGTCCTTCTCAATTGTGAAGTTACCAGCCAAGTTAAACAATAGCCCTATCCTCATCAGAAATTTCTACTTCTAGATTAGCAGAAAGGAGCTTATTATCCTTTACAAGATGTTCAAACATAGAAGTACCTTTCTTATCGTTGTAGCAGTAAAACTTCCTCTTCAGGTAGAGAAGTTTTTCACACTCTTAATCATGTATTTTTTTTTATAATTTCTTTTAAAGAGTGGCTGCAATAGTCTCCTTCATGATAAAGTACTTCATGTCCTTAGCAAGACAACTGAATTGTGCCACAAGCTTGGTTATTCATCTTCTCCCAAATAGCATAAGACAAATTATCTGACTTGTCCCCTAGTACAACTTCTAAATCTTGGTGGGTTGAGAGATCTTTGACCTCGCATTGCCACTTGCCAAAATTGTTCTTACCATTAAACTTCTCCACCTTGAATTTATCATTGTGCGTCCTAGTTCAAGAACATTTCCAGTCTTTGATTCAACCATTTTGGTTTTGGAAGCCTTAATCTTTCCCTCCATGTCGCACCAAACGGTTCAATCCTCAAACGCCATCACAGAAGGATGTACAACTGACATCAATTCCTCAGTCATTCAATCTCAAATAAAACATTGCTAATATAATAAAATGAAAATCAAAGATCCTACTTCAACTTATTACACTGATAAAATCAACAGTCAACAACACTAAAATAAATAATACTGGCACACACTTGGCCAATAATTCACATTAGTTCAAAAGAATAAAACAAATAACTTCAATCAATTCAAATCTGCGCAGCCAGCCAACTCCTGCAACCGCGACTTGCTTTGCTTCACTCTCTTTTAATGCCTAGATCAGAGGATGCATGAGTATTCGGAAGAAATACCCAGTAGGATGCAAAAACCCACAAATGATAAAGGATAATAATGAAGCAAAGCTCATAATATGAAGTTGAATACTTACCAAATCATGGTAGAATCACAAAGTTCAACTTATCTTAACAATGACCATACTCAAAGTGACATCGACTTGAAATATGGAACATTAGGAATAATAAATTACGACTCCGAACATCCAAAGTGTAGGGAAGAAATATTAATCAATATGAGTCCAGCCATCCATAGTGCAAGGAGACTTCAAAATTTCCTCTCAGATCTTTCCACTTCCCGTGTGGATGCGTACCAGAACATCCTAGAGGTTCTCTCTTTGGAACCCAGCTGATCATTTAAATATAAAACCCTTGCAAGTGCACAAGGCAATTGTACTACAATGAGTATTAAATAGGATTGTCAAACCTCAGGGATGGATTAATATTTTACTAAATTCAATTGAAAGAAAATTTGTTTTAATTAATCCAGAGAAAGCAATAAAATTTAAGTACTTTAAAACGGATTTTAATTTCTATGGAGAAGATACCAAGACAAAGAATTCACCACTAGACATGAAATTACTACTCTCAATTATTATTACGCTCAAATTGACATGATACGGTAACTTGTGTTCATGGCCAGACACACAAATCACAATGAATTCACTCACGTTCTTGGTCGGACACGAGAGTTCATCCACTATAAATTATTATAGCTAATTCTATCCTTGGTCGGGCATAGAACTATCATTTGGGCTAATGATCCTATGCTTGGTCGGGCATAGAATTAACACCAGCCTACTTTTAACTAAGCATAGGAATTAAAAAGATATATTTTCATGCATATCAATCAAATCTATGGTCAAGCACTCAAAAGAAACTCATGGAATAGCATTAAGTGTAATCATATCAACTGTATTAAATAAAATAATCAAGTGTAACAACATAAATCTAGGGCTTCATCTACGCCTTGGATGCGAATTTAGCCAGCCATCGGATGAGAACACTGCTGATTTGATGAAGTCATTGTACACTATTCACAGAAAAGTACTCTTCACAGGAAACACTATTCACAGTACTGTAGCAAAAACATTGTTCATGCTCTATTCATCGTCTCCCACGCGAAGCCGGATACTGTAGCAAATCGCGGAAGTTACTGTAGCAGTCCAAAACGCCGCCTTTCTTCCTCCTTCTCTCCTTCGGACACTGTTTCCTCTTCCCCCTTTTGTCTTTCGGCGATAACCTCACTGGAATCCGGCGGAATACCACACCGGAAAGCCCCTGCTTTCCGGTGAAAAATATCTCTGTAAAAGCTCCCTTCCTCTCCTGTCAAGTTCTGTTTTATAGGCGATTCCAACCCCAAGTCTCACAGTCGATTCCTATTCCAAACTAAAATCGAATCCTATTCCAAATCCGGCACTTTCAAAATCAAAGCGGACTGTTTTCTTTTCTTTCCCGATTGAGCACGCTGACTGTTTTCCCGTCGTCGAGACTCGCCAATGCCATACTTCATCGGCGTCAACCTTTCCGCCGCCAATATCTCTGTCCTGCTTCCGCCGTCACCAGCCTCCGTCGGAGCTCAGCCTACACTGGCACTCGCCCATAGCTCTCTGTTCTGAATGGCCCGAGCTTTGGCTCGGGTATTTCTGATTTTTTTCTTAAACCGAACCGAACCGTTAACCCGCTGAACCGAACCAAAGCCTTTTTCTTTTCTTTTTTTATTCTTTATTAAACAAAAAACCCATTGTATCGATCTCATTCATCCAATCTCATCTTGACGTTTCTTCTCTTTAATCATACATCTTTCGCGTGCTATATTTCCAATGATCATAACTTTTTGCTCAGAACTCCGAATTGCGAACAGTCAGTGGCGTTGGAAATTGACTTTGTGTACTTGAATATAAAGCTTGAATCAGTCCCATCAGAGATATGCAATCGAAGTAATTAATATTCAATTATTAGAGTCATGTTTCACCTCATTTCTGCATTTTACTTTTGATTCCTACAAAAACCAAAAACTATATTAAATTAGTAGTAAATGTAATCTAATACTAGTATAAACATATGTTTAGGAGATAATAAAATGCATATTTCATATGTAGATCACACCCTCAAACTTACATTTTTGCTAGTCCCTAGCAAAATAAAAATCAAACAAAAAAATAAAGGAACTAATGCGAAAAGTAAAGACCACTTTCATAGGGAACACGATTGCATTGAGTGTATGCAAGAAGCCGTTAAACCTCTAGGTGTCCCTAGTAGGATGAGTTGTGTCTCGTGAGGGTTTGCAGCCATGCTACCCACAAACATGTATTTATGAAACTAATTAACCTAAGTACAAAAAAACAAAGCAAAAATTAAAACATTGCAAAACACACGAACCTATTATCCCTTCAAATACAAAATACAATGCTTAAGAGAATTAACCACACGTACTTGGTTCATAATCAATAGGAATATAGAAACCCTCAAGTAAGTTGTTTTATTCCACACTTTCATCTTGGAAATTTCTGCTCAATATCATATATCATGATAATATAAATAGTAAAAGTGTAGAACATTGTAGCAATACATTCTAAATTTTTGTTTTATACAGATCCAGTGTTACGCCCCAAATTTCTGTTTTATACATTCCAAAGAACATCAGAATCTACATTGTCACGCCCCAAATTTTCAAGACCCGAGATACGCGGAAGCGATAATCCAATAATGGATATAGGGTAGGAAACCTGGGATGGACCGAATACTCGAGACCTCATCTATCCCATTCGATTTCATGGGACTTGCAGGATCAATATGACTTAAACATCGTTCACTTACAAAAATATAGAATAACTGAAAAGAAATCTAAGTATCTTATTACATCATCTTAAAAGTTTCAACAGTAACGTAAATCAAACGGCTCGCATGCCGCAAGTTCATCAAATCAAAACATAACATAATCAAAACAAAGAAACGATTCTTCTACGCTCTTGCATCCGTCAACTCCGTTGATTGCTATCACTTCTGCTCCTCCTTATTTCCTGCATCAGAGGATGCATGAGTATTCCATAGGAAATACCCAGTAGGATACAAGAAAACCCACAATAGAGTAATAGAATAAGGTCAAAAGACTCAAAGATAGATACAAGTCCAAAAACTCAGGCTCAGCAAATACCGAGTTCGCTTATCTGGAAACAACTGTCATCCGAGACACCATAGTCAAGGAAGGTTAAGGTCGATATCAGAGACTCCAAACTTACGTAGAGTAATGGAGGTAAAGTAACAACATCATCCAAAGTGTCAGAGGTAACAATTTCTGCTCTCAGTTCTGTCCACTTCCTCTATGGACATCAATACCAGAACATCCTAGAGGTTCTACAGAGGAACCCGGCCATGCGTCTAGGGATGCTGGCCCCATCGGTGCTTACGGGCACAATGGGCGGAGATTGCAGACCTTCCATAATGTCATACACTCTAATGCGCATGCGTTTGCCGTCATCGACTGAACTACAGAGGTTCAATATCATCGGTGACCACCATGGGTCTAGCAATGGCTCGTGAGCATACTATGATTCCGACTAAGAGTTCTCATAAATGACTCAAAGCGGAGAAACAGTTCTTGAAAACATCTGGGCCTTATCATCAAGAGGCTTAAATCAAGACTTTCTAATTTCGACTCTTCATAGGAGTAGAAAGCAAGGTTCAAACATAACTCGAATCGACTCACTAAGGAGTGTTGGATATCACAGAAAGAATAGGTATGGGAACTCGATTGAGACCCAACCGAAACGACTCATCACTGAGACACACAACAAGATTCGCCAAAGCTCCACGTTCTGCCTCTTTCTCCGTACCTATCCCTAGAGTTGACAATCCCCGACATGAAACAATTCAAATAACATGTCTAAGTTAGACCACATCATGGATACCGGTTAAAAGTCAAGCATTGAATCCTCTTGAGTCAAGAATAGACCAAGAGTTGAGACACAAGGGTCATCTAATAAAGGACAACATTTTCAACTCTAAAACCCGTAATTATCTTTAAGGATTATTGCTCCCAAGGCTTTATAAGTCCTATAATACTTAATTAAGGTTTTAAGTATTGTTTTAACCCTTGCTTCTTAGTATTATTAGGGTTTCAAGTCTTTAAAACTAGAAACAGTGTTTTGTCCCAAACAGAAGAGCCCACTTCAACCGGTCAATGCTCTCTATACACAGTGAAACAAACTATGAAATTTTTATCCTAGATAGCCTCAGGTATCTATTTTACATTTTAATAAACGGCTTAATTTTTGGATTATTGTATAATTAGTTATCATTTTCTGAGTCAGGTTCATTAGTGCTGGACTAATCCGGGCCGAGAATAATTATCTTAAGTTATAATCATTAACTGATTATGTAAACTTTATTAACTCAATAATGACCCTCTCTGACATTATTTTAATATTATTTATGATTCTTACAGAACCCAAATGATTCTTAAATCTATGCATTTACTTCGTTTTTCCATTAGACTTTACAACCCGATTGATAATTCCTTTTTCATATCCCATTATCCAAGTGATATTAAATGAGTCATGTAATTCTGGACACCTCTATGACCCAAGACGCTCTGATATGATGTCAGACCTCTTCTGGTACCACAGAGGATGGATTGTATTGGAATCTAGTCCTTTAATTAGTATAGTGTATACATCATTCGATTACCCGATTAATGTGTATAGTACTAATTGTAATTTGACACATCAATACCCATATGGATCATATAATACCGGACAAGAGAATGCACCGAAGTGCTCTGATTTGTTCCAAAGATCTCATCTTTATCCATCAGAGAGCATTGACATCTGTGAAACATCGAATTTTAGATATCTTATATAGAGCACCACCAATGGAATACCGATTAACGTTACACGAACAATCATGACATGAATCAGCATAGAAGACTATAAAGAAGCCAACTTTCATTGGACAGCAATTAAAGATAGCATTATATTGAGACACGAATAGCATGGAATGACGAAAACCAGTGGGGATGTCAACTAGGGATCAGTATGAGAATACAAGGGTATACTATTACCCGTACACCATAACACGTACTAAATGAAACATGTGTATAATTCACATCATGTAATAACAACTTGTAACATGCAATTAAAACATGATATTAGCTACAAGATCAGACATGTGTCAACTCATGATCGTGCAAGAAAATGAGAATAGAAATCTTGGGAAAAGAGTATCCTACTTGCTTATGAAGAACCGAATTTTGACGAGTAAAAAGCCACCGATTACACCGCACCAAAGTCTCGTCGGTCTTCCACACCATGACCACCAATCTAAGGCCTTCAAGACTGCTGGACGGAGGGGAAAAGGAGGTAGGGCAACTGCTCACAGAGGCTGGTTCGACTCCCAAGGCTCCAAAAGGGTGCCGGTCCTTCCCCATGGTGGGTTTAAATAGAAATCCTATGTTCTAACCCTTACCATCTTCACCCTTGATTCCCAATCGATCCAAGGGCCACAAACCCACAAGACTAATCTAGGATCTTCAATTAGGAACATGATTAAGCTCTAAGGACTCAAGGTCAGGTGTGTCCTCATATGTATTGATCCAGTCATAGAAAATGGTGTGCTCGAGGGCATCCTTAAGCACAGCAAAGGGAAGGTACTCTTGGACTAGGTCATCTAGGTCGTCGACCATAAGGCAGCATCTGGATGATGTTTGGCTTAATTTCAAAATTAGTCACGGTTGCATGAAGTAGGATACAGGAGGGGGAGGTGTAGGCAGTGGGACGGTAGTAGTCTTGCAGGGTATGGGCATGGGGCATTAGTGGATTCTGGTTTAGGCCGTTCCCACCCCAAAGGTTCATGTTGTCTGCTATTGGATGGGTTTCAGGGATTAGTTGGCTAAGAGTTCTACAGATTCTATATAGCCGCTCAAGATAAGGATCAAAGGCAAGGTCGGGGTTCAGGGAGCGACGACCATGCATGCACAATAAAAATCAAACAAAACCTGTGCAATCCTAATAGCGACAATTAGCAAGTATCAATCCTAGATAGCGACAACTAGCAACCTAATAGCGACAACTAGCACATCATGCAGTCACACAAAGAAAATGGAAGACACCCAGCACCCAATGTTACTCTAAAAGAAGGTTAAGATAGTGCAAACAGTGGGAAGGGATGGCCCTTCAACCGATGACGAAAATCAGCGTCTTCTCTTAATCCTGCAAAAGAAGAAGAAGAAGGCAATTAAGCTACTGAAAAGAAATCTAAATTAAACTAAATTACTCTAAAACTAACTATGCTTAGAATTTAGTAAACTATTGTGCCGTCCCCGGCAACGGCACCAAAAACTTGATTGTTTAAATATAAAACCCTTGCAAGTGCACAAGACAATTGTACTACAGTGAGTATTAAATAGGATTGTAGAACCTCAGGGATGGATTAATATTTTACTAAATTTAATTGAAAGAAAGTTTGTTTTAATTAATTTAGAGAAAGCAATAAAATTTAACTACTTTAAAAATTACTTTAATTAATATGGAGAAGATACCAAGACAAAGAATTCACCACTAAACATGAAATTACTACTCTCAATTATTATTACGCTGAAATTGACATGATACGGTAACTTGAGTTCATGGTTAGATACACAAATCACAATGAATTCACTCACGTTCTTGGTCGGACACAAGACTTCATCCACTATAAGTTATTATAGCTAATTCTGTCCTTCGTCGGGCATAAAATTATCATTTGGGCTAATGATCCTATCCTTGCTCGGGCATAGAATTAATACCAGCCTAATTTAGCTAAGCATAGGAATTAAAAAGATCTAATTTCATGCATATCAATCAAGTCTATGGTGAAGCACTGAAAAGAAACTCATGAAATAGCATTAAGTGTAATCATATCAACTGTATTAAATAAAACAATCAAGAGTAATAACACAAATCTAGGGCTTCATCTATGCCTTGGACCCTAATTTAGCCAGCCATCGAATGAGGATAACACTGCTGATTCGATGAAGTCATTGTGCACTATTCACAGAAAAGTACTCTTCATAGGAAACACTGTTCACAGTACTGTAGCAAAAACATTATTCATGCACTATTCATCGTCTCCCGTGCGAAGCCGATTACTGTAGCAAATCGTGGAATTTACTATAGCAGTCCAAAATGCTGCCTTTCTTCCTCCTTCTCTCCTTCGGCCGTTGTTTCCTCTTCCCCCTTTTGTCTTCCGGCAAAAACCTCACTGGAATCCGGCGGAATACCACACCAGAAAGCCCCTGCTTTCCGGCGGAAAATATCTCTATAAAAGCTCCCTTCCTCTCCTGTCAAGTTCTGTTATTATAGGCGATTCTAACACCAAGTCTCACAGTCGATTCCTATTCCAAACTGAAATCGAATCCTATTCCAAATCTGGCACTTTCTGATTTTCTTTCTGATTTTCTTTTTTTTCTTAAATCGAACCGAACCGTTGACTCGCTGAACCAAATCGAAACTTTTTTCTTTTCTTTTTTCTTTATTAAACAAAAAAACCCGTTGTATCGATCTCATCTGTCCAATCTCATCTTGACGGTTCTTCTCTTTAATCATACATCTTTCGCGTGCTATATTTCCAATGATCATAACATTTTGCTCAGAACTCCAAATTGCGAACAGTTAGTGGCATTGGAAATCTGACTTCGTGTACTTTAATATAAAGCTTGAATCAGTCCCATCAGAGATATGCAATCGAAGTAATTAATATCCAATCATTAGAGTCACGTTTCAGCTCATTTCTGCATGTTACTTTTGTTTTCTACAAAAACCAAAAACTATATTAAAGTAGTAGTAATTCTAATCTAACACTAGCATACACATAAGTTTAGGAGATAATAAAATGTATATTTCATGTGTAGATCATCAGTCATGCGTCTAAGGATGTTGGCCCCATCGATGCTTATGGGCACAATGGGCGGAGACTATAAGACCTTCCGTAATATCTTATAATCTAAAAACGTGCGTGTGCCTTCATCGGCTGAACTAGAAGGGTTCAATATAAATCGGAGATCACCATGGTATAGCAATGGCTCGTGAGCATACTATGATTCCACATCAAAGAGATCTTAACAAGAACACTTAGTGGAGAAGCAGTTTACGTGGAACTGAATAAAGTTTTCAACAATAGAGGTTGCATCATTCATAAACTCAATCGATCATATTTCAATATTTGACTCACAGAGGAGTATGAACTAGATTTCAATATCTCAATCAGTATCTGACTCACATAGGAGTAATCAAGAAAATTTATTATTTCAAATACCCAATGACTCACAATAGAAAGGTCAACGGTCAATCGATACACTGAATGTCTTCACTGTGCATAGCCCTAGATAAGACAATCCCCAAGCTCAGCTGACACCGAGATTTCCATGTTACAGGGTAAACAAGATAATAGGGTTTGAGAGTTCAAGTCCCATTTGAAAACTCCATTGACTCGAAGTTATTTACAAAAGTTCAAGGCTTGTGGTACACAACACCACTAAAGATAACTCGACTCTATCAACCCTTTCAATTGAAATACTTTACTTTAATCACCACTATTGAGATCTTACAATATAATATGAGGTTAATATAATCATAATTTTAGCATATCTTCTAGACTTAGTAGATATTAGTGTTTTAAGCCCCAAATCTGTACAGTGCGAATTATTCTCTGCAAATTTTATTGTAAGTATCCCTGAGTGTCTAGTTTACAAACCCGTTGACTTCCTATTTTTCTGATTTTTATACCATTAGTTATGCATTTGTTATTACAATTCATTGGCGCAGAAACAATTCTAGCCAAGAGCAATTAACTTAATATGTTTTGACTATTTGATGATAAATACTTACTTAGATGATTAATACCACTTACTGACATTAAGTACTCACTTCCCAAGTATTTCATAGATCCCAACTAGTTCTGAAATTAGACAGTTCTTTCATCTTATGATGCACTTTCCCATACCAATATATTAATACACAAGTTATCCCCTTAATACTAATATTAACCAAAGGAGACAAGCATTCACAGACCCTGGTACGAACTGACATGACATCAAAGAGTTATTTTGAAACATCAGAAGGTATTGACACATGGATTCCCAAGAATTGAATTAGTATTTCATATACGACTCATGATTAGGGTTAATTACCTGATGTAGAACATTCTAGCCATAGGAATCGATGTAATTGACCAATAAAGATGCCAACTTTAGTTGGACAGAACATTATATGGAATGCAACAGCATGGAACGACATAGTTTCAATGGTCAAACATGATGGGGACATCTCCTAAGCACTAGCACATGAAGGTTGAATATATAGGACGCAATTATCCATGCACATGACATTATAGATCGGTGTTTCATCCAAGAAACAATACTAAAATCAATATAAGCAGCAATATCAATCTATGAAATCAGTAATCATCACATTCAATATGCTAACATACTTATTTCAGATTTAATAGGCAAGAACGTAGAGAAAAATCATCCTACCTCACGAATGAACGATCTGATTGGTTCCTCGCGCACGACTAACACTCCTCCTTGCAATGCCTTCTTCGCTTTGATGATCAACGCAATTTAGGGCAAGTAATAAGAGGAATTTAGGTGTTGATTTGTGATAATAGAGAGGAGAAGATGAAGGAGGACAAACTCAAAACACTCACAAATAGAAGGGCGTGCAAAAGAATAGCCGGCCCCAAATTGGAGTGCTTAAATAGGTAGATGCCTCTCTTAATCAGTCTCTTTCTCTACCGTTGATCTCCCTCTCTCCCAAGATCTCAGTCGTGCCCATTTAAAACTACTTCCAATTGCCAAATACGTGCTCCCTCAATTTACTCCCAAATCAGTTAGGTTTTCCTTCAATTAAGGATTCTAAAATTCCCAAATCGGTTACAATAACCACAAATGGCAGTTTCTAATTCCACTCCTTCGAAATGGATGCCCAATTCAAATTTGGCATTAACTGTGATTGGCTAGGAGAATTCTAGGAATTAATCTCAATTAATTATAATTGATTCTCCCTAAGTTTACCATAACCAACTTAGGTAACTTCCTTTTTTGAACACAATCTCAATCGGTTTTCAAATGGGAATCCCAATCAATCTTTCCCCATGATTTGCTCTCACGATCACAACTAACCAAATCATGACAAGTCACCCACGTGCACAATGCCCTAGGCATTGTGTCCACGTGGCTCTAGCTCTCAGATACTTCTACGCCTAGTGCGTGGCTCTCAGATGGACGATTCCAATGTCCCGCGAACGTGATGTGCCACTCCACCCTGCACAACTCTTGTACCACACAACTAACCCGACTCACCTCAACCATAACAATATTCTACACGTGACATCACCCTACTCTGGCACCCAGGTGACCCTGACGTTCAGGTGACCCTAGCGCCCAACACATCTGTCGTCCATTGTTTCTCCAACTTCTGATACACGTGCAATTACTTACCAAAAATAGATTCTCACGTTACGATGATCCAAATTAATAAATCAAGATATTCAGACGAGCCTCAACACTTTGCACTTGTACCCTAGCACCTGGCCCCCATTCCTGGCGTCAGGTCCACTCAGCCTCAGTGCCAGGTTGAGTTGAGCGCCAGGGCTAGTCCTCGCCCCCTAGTGTCCTATCTAATCTGGTTTATCGATTCCACACTTTTACAAGCATCAAAATAATAATTCAACATACCAGATTATAAGACATCACCAAAATCAAAACAGGTAGCAAAACTTTCCTATTTTAGAACAGTTCCCTAAAATAGGAGTTTTAGTAAACATACTGATTTTTCGGGTGTTACAGAGTTACTAGATTAACTCGCCAAATTAACAAGATCAAGATTGCTTGGCAACAGTCTCTCCCAACACTTTCAAGAGGAGCACAAGCAAATCACTGGAACAAGTGAAACCCTAGAACAAGCAAGCAAAAACCATAAACTAGACTCAAATTATGAGGCCTTTTATAGGTTTTCGCACACTAGAAAAAACACCCCTTGAACGTGTAAGATCCCTAGCCTATTAGGAGAAAGAGCCCCAATGAAAATCTGTTGAAAACAGAAGTTTCCTGCATGCATACACAATTTGCAGAAAGGTGACCTATCTACCGGAAGCACCCTCCTCCCATACTGATCTACCACCGGTGTGTAGTGGTCTACCGCTAAAGTGGTCTATCCGGTAGACCTCTAGAAATGACTAATCTACTGCTGAGGATTCTATCCGCTTCTATTCTTTGCATCTTCTACTTCCTCTGCATCTTCTCTTCTTGCATAGGGTTCAAGGCATATACCCTAACATTTAGTACATGTGGTAAAAAAAAGTTTTAGAAGTGTTTAGTCTAGACTCTATGTCTGATAAAAAAAACTCATTAAGGGTGCGTTTGGCAATCTTGATTTGGATTTAGAGGTGTGATTCTTGAAATCACGTTGTTGAAAGAATCTCATGTGATTGGTTGGGCCTGTCATTTTGGGCAACCCTCTTTCACGTTATAATAAGAATCACATCATTCTGGGGTGAAATTTTGGGGAATAATCAAATCATCTTCAAAAAGGAGTTGTCAAATGCAAGATTTAGACAAATCACTAAAAATCACGTGATTTTTAAAATCACATGTCTAAATCCACGTTGCCAAACACCCTAATAGGATAGAAGACACAAAAGAGATTTAGGACTGAGAGATGCAAGACAGATGACAGAATCAAGGAATTCCGTATCGGATATCCGTATCATATCAGTCGACTTAAGAGATAAAATATCGGAGATATTTGTAAAAAAATATCGGTGGTCAAAAACTAGTTTTTACCATATATTTTCATAATCTAGCTTCTAAAATAAGTTATACTAATTTAGATAAAGCATAGATTTTAAAAAATGCATATTAGGATGGGAAATAAGTGGGAAAGTTACTTTTTCTTCCCCTTTTAAATTTTTTTTTTTGAATTTTTGTTTTTTAAAAATATTATTTTATTATAAAATAGCGATATATCGGTCCGAAACCGATATATTTGAAAAAAAATAAAAACCCGAAATTTGTTCGTCTCGTTTTATCAGGTAGGGTCCGATATCGATATATCGGCCATAGAATTACGTAGACACAATAATAAGACATTTGCATGGAAGTGAGGCACATGGATCAGTATCATTTGACCGTCACTGTTAAAAAGAATCTGATTGAAAGCGATCTAGATATGAACGATATGTACGGACGCCGAGGACACCTGATACTAGCACCTGTATGTGCATATTTTATTTCTTCGACATATTATTTGAGTATTATCAAATTTATAGATGTGCATCATTGACAGACCATAATCTTATCTATCTATACATATCTGAAAATGCAGCCAAATCTGATTGGGATGATGGAAGATGTGAGTGGGAGGATACCCACGCAGGGGAAGCCACTCTTCAAGTCGGCACCATCGACCGTCGCCATCCCCAGTGCTTGTTGCTGCATCACCTGATGCTTGACTAGTGTCTCCCTGGCTAGGTGGTCAGACACCTCATTCAGGTAAAAGTTTAAATAGAAAAATATATATGCAAGTCTAAGAAGAGCTTTTTCTTAGCTTATTGTAACTTTGCTTGAAATACTTGTAGGATCTGCAACAACAACCTGGGATCGCGTTAATCCTTCTCCTGTACCTATACGTGCATCAGGATCTTCTAAAAGAGCTAGTTATCGCGTTGGTGGAAGGTTCTATCAGCATAATTTTGTCGTTGATAGGTCAGATTCAGCTATTTAGGTGTGGTTTTGTTTGCTGTACGTGATATATTCTTAGTCTCTTTAGTTGCAACTTCATTTTGAATGAATTTTCTCTTCTCTCGCTGGGGAAAGCATGACAAAAATGCCATAAATCCCCATGCTGATTAAGATGGTGTTTTTGCCCTAGTTTCCAATGCTAAGAAATGTAATGCTTCTAGTTGTTGGACGTTAGTACCTTTTATATAATGGCTGACAGTTTCATACAGAGATTTTCAAGTTTCTATTTGGGCTGTATCATATAGTCTTCTCTATTTAATCTGTTTTTCTTTTTGTCCTTTGTAGTATTTGAACATATTTATGCATCATCCATGACATAGTTGATCTTAAGTACTAATTTTGAGTTATGGGGAAATTTTAAAGCTCCATTTTGGTTTAACCAAGGCCTTGGACTTAGATTTGGTTAGAAAGTTATTAGTGGTTTGATTTTTTTCTCAACCTAAAATTTTGTGATCTTATACAGGAAGATCGGTAGCAGTTCAGTGTTTGGTCAACTATTCTAAATGTCTGGCTAATATGGGCATATCTTTTTCTTGTTCGGTAAGTGAGGCAGATAATATCTATGTCCACAATGAGGGAAATCACGAGATAACAGAGAAGATGCGTATCGAAATATAATATGATGCTGACCGGGCATGGTAAATGTTTATTTTTTTAAAATCTGGCTATATTAATTGACAGTGATTTGGGACAATTTGTTGGTTTATTTATGTGAACAGATGGATTCTGCTTATGTAACTCCGAATAAAGTGTTTTCAGGCTTAAGTTTTATCTATATTAGCCTGACTTGCTACAAATCTAATTTTCTGCTTGTCTTAGTCACATTAACACTGTTGTCGTTTAACATATTAGTGCATAGAACAATCATCTAAGACTAAATCATTTTCTGATAGCAGCTCTCTCCGATTAGGCCTTTTGCTCACTTGAATTTTTTTTTTTAGCATAATGAGATTCAAGAAAATACATGGGTTTCTTTTCATCTGAATGCATATATAAGTTCCTCTTTGTAAGTGCCTCCACTTATTTAAATTGAATGCTCTACAGCTTGTCTGATATTCAGCAAAGCATCTTATTGTTGTAGTTTGTTACATAAAGAATAAGGTTTTCTTTTTTGGGTATTCTGAAGGTATGACAGGGAGGAAGGTAGCACAATGCGTGATGCTGATAGCTCATCATTTTTTTCTTGGGGATGAGTCTTCTTTTCAAAAGAAGGAAGCAGATCTAGCCAAGAGATTGGTGAGTATTTTTTTTTAGTATGAAGGCTTGAGTCAGAACTCTTCCTGTTTGCATGAACTGTATTATCTGCATGTTAGTGGTTGAATTAGATTGTAGAGAGCTTAATCTTAGATAAATAACTGCTGATACAAGTTTTGGCAGCACTGAATGCCTATTGGTTGAGACAGTTCAAGAAATATGTTAGAAAGTGCCATCATTGCTTATGTACTTCCGTGTGTTAGAATCATGTAAAGTGTGCATTGATTTCTTTGAATGGGATTCATGGGCCAGCTTGGTTTTTTTTTTCCTGTAATACTATGATTATAATGATTGGTACTTATTTCCAAATTTTAAGTTAATGGCATGATTTTTCTGTATTAATTTAGTTTTAAAGCCTAAGAGAAGATTAGAAGGGATATATGTAAACGATGCTAAAAGAGAAAGAGAGGGAGACCAAAGAGAACTTGGATGGAGTTAATAAAAAAGATTTGACTTTACTATCTCTTACAAAAGAGGTAGCCCAAAACAGGCTTGAATGGAGGAGTAAAATCCGTGTCGCCGACCCCAAATAGTTGGGAAAAGACACTATTTGATTAAGATTATGATTATGATTTAGTTTTGAAGCCTGATCTTCTTGCCCTTTTCTCTATGTCTAGTGGGACCATTAGCTAATTGATGATATTGCTTGTTGCATGGTACTGGTCGCAATATTTTTTAGTTGTGGTTTCTCTTGCATATGTGTAATTTTTGTGGCTTTTCTGTCATAATATCTTTGTTGGCGTCGTTTGTGTCATAATTTCTTGCGCAAAACGTGACTTTTTGCATCATGACGCGCCTTCCTTATATCATGTAAACTTTTTTGCCGCCGATTAAGTGGATTATGTTAGTGCCTTTGCGACTCGTCTACCGGAGTATTCGTGGGTCTAATGCATTTCGATGAAGTTGAGTTTTTTGTATTCCTGCCTTCGCTTTAAAAATACAAATGAACCTCGAGGACGACGAGGTGATGCGGAAGCATTGGTGGAATGTTATGATCCTATTTTAATTAAGATTAGGCTTAGCCTACTTCTATGTCAATTAAGACTATAGCTTAATGTCTATCTTATGTCAACTAGAATTACGGTTTAAGAGTCTATAAATATGTAAGGGGTCTTCCCTAATTGATTACCTAAGAATCAATGAAGTTTTAGTTTATTTTATATGTTTTACTTTCTTAATTATAGATATATTGCTATGTGGATTCTCATGTAGACTATGGTCTACAACACATACCCAACTTTGTCCGCTACTTCAGATTCCATCTCTCCACTGAGCTGTTTGGCGACACCCATACATGCCACATGCCTTGGTTGAGTACAACCAACAATACCCTCCGTCGTGTACCCATCTTCATGCAGATACTGGCAATCTATGGTGGTCAGAATAAAAGAAGAGAACACATGCTCAAAACATTGAAGTATACAATGACGAAGATAAGCAAGGACTTACCATTTGATAATCGAGGCAAACCTGTGTCAGTTGTGTAGTTTTTCCAGAACCACAGCTTTTCAATCCTCCATTTAGGGGCTGTTTGGATAGTGAAAGAGGGCTGAATTCACTGTCAATTCAGCCCTTTTTCACGTGAAAGAGGATGAAACATGTTTGTTGGGTGAATTTCAGGTGAATTAAAAAATTCACCTGAAAGAACAAATTCAGGGTGAAAAAGCACTTTTAGGTGAAAGTCTAAAAGTGAATTCAATTCATCTACAAAAATACAATTCTGCCCTCATCATGATTCATGAAGAGTACTCCCTCCATCCAAAATTTGTACCAACATTTAGTTTTCCAAATTGAACTAAAATCAATCAATTTGGGAAAATCATATGGTATTAGTAATGTCGGACGGAGTGTAGAAAAGAGGTCATGCAGGGGTAAAATTATCATATTTTAAATTTTACTTACTGTATCACATTCACTATCCAAACACATGACCAATTACATTCATCTTAAGAATTTCACTATCCAAATGAATTTCACATTCATCATGAAATTCAATGAATTTTTTCACCTGAATTTAATTTCACATTTATTACTCTTTCACTATCCAAACAACCCCTTACTCATGTACATTCACGACGATCTATTGGCCTGTAGGGTAGAACCAGTTATCTACTTTTGAAATTGTAACTTTTCAAATGCATCCAGGTTTTTTTGTACGGAGGGAGTAGGTAGAAGTTCTTAACACACATGAATGTATGTGGAAAATCCCATGTGTTGATCCATGTGCCCTACAAGGGTGACAAGAGTGTGGGACCATGATGATTTGAGAGAGGATATACATAAAGATGGGGCACCAAATTTAGGCCCATTTACACATCTGGAACCCCTCCACCCAAGTTTGAAAAATTTCTGACATTAAATGGAAGTTGTAATCACACTTCAATCTGGGGCTCCATTTACCAAAGTGGGTTCAAATTCCATGGGACCAAAGACCTTGGTCCCGCACCTAACACCATCTGATGTCATGTGATACATATTCAAACACATTAACAAGCAACTTACCTCTTATCATTCACAAGATATCTAGAAATGAGGACAACGAAAATCAATCACCTGATTGTTTTAAAATCTTCAAAGAATTTAATTCATCACCTACGAAAATACTTGTTTGGCTTGATGTTTCTTTACAATGTAGGTACTCTACAAAACATACTTCTCTACGCTCCAACAGATCGTTTCTATTTTATATTATTCTCATAGGCAGCTAAGCAGAGCTAGTAGATCCAAAGATCATCATCATCATCATACGTCTTATACCAGCTAGGGTCGGCAGCATGGATTATATGCCACATTTGACTCTTATCGGAATCAAAATGGTACAAAATCCATACAAAGAAACATAGTGCCAAGTTTTTACGCTGGATGCACTTCCTAACGCAACCCTCCGAAGAGGGGACAATGATAAGAAGATTCAACATCATCATATTCATCATACACCTTTCTAAATATGTCGATTGGCTTCATGATATGATGATTGCACATCAAAATATAGTAGATCCAAAGATATTGAAACAAATATAAATACCTGTTCTGCTGTCTTCTCAACACCTAAAATGTTTCCAAGAGTGGACCCAGCAAGCTCCCAGAATCTTTGCCTCGATTTGCTTTGACTCTGTTTTTCATGAATTTCTCTCACCAAAGCCGATCCTTTACAAGCTATAATAGCCATATCTGATGTTGGATCTTTTAAAGGCATTACAGGCTCCGCTTGCTTCGTCCATCCAGGAATCGAGGCTTTGTGTCTTGAAAATAGATGTACACATTAGAATTTGGATTGTTTCTTATCCAAGCATCTAATAGTTCATATAGAAGCTACAAATATGATCCAAATTTGCTATATCATGAACAAGGAGAATGAATTTCCGTTCATCTTCATCGTCAAACTCTGTTTGAACCTCTGTGCCTTTAACAGCCCCAGACCTCAAAATTTGTCAATCCTCCCACTGAGAATTATTAGCAGTCATCTGAGACATCTTCTTACTCTGAGCCAGAGTCATTGGCGTTCCATCCTTGCAAATCTGCATCATTGAACATTGTAAATTGTTTAAACATACAGAAACTACAAAGTCACAAGTCTATTATTGACTATTATAAATTATTTAATCCATATAAAAGACATACAAAAATGGAGTAACATAAGTATCACAAGCATTGCATTATTTTCAGCAATTATGCAGATCATAACAATGATAGGTAATTGCATTGTAGTAATTATGCAACTACAGCGGAGTAAAAGCATGATTTCATTTTCTACACCTTAGTGTGTGAGTATTGGAAGCATTGACGTAATCTATCAATAAGGTGATTATTATCTTTAGATCAGTCATCTCAGTTTTCAGAACTTAAGGCAGCAATTGGACAATCTACACAGTTGCACACTACAGATCTCAACAGATGTGCCATATACAAGTTGAATCAAATAATTGAACTATGAGATGTGAGATATTCCCATATTTTTCGGCATCATTAACTCTTTCATGGTTTTACCTAGACCAGAGAACAAGAAGCTAGACTTCCACAAAATTATTTAATAACATTTTAAGGTCATTACAGCATACAATATCTCTTAAGCTAGCGTTCTCTATTCCATTACAACTACCTGTTACCTCTTAAATTGTTTGGGTGAGTCTGCTTTCTCTTTACATTCTTCACTAGGAGTATGTGATTTTATCCGTGAAAGGTGAAAAGTGTTGAGAAGTTGAAAGGGTGAAAAATGGTCGGTGACAGTGATAGGTGAAAATTTTCACTCTTTCATCTTTCAGGCATAAAAGGTGTTTTGTTTGCTGAAAGGCCAAAAACTAGCCCAGAAAGGTGAAAGTGACAATTTTTCACCTTTAACCCTGAAAGGCTGATAGAATCAGGCTGACGAATCGATCGTCGGACCTCTTCAGCGAAAAAAAAATCAACTCTCTCCCTGAGGTTCATCCCCCCGGTGAGTACCCCCACTCCGATGGTGCCCCATTGAGTTAAGAGAGTTTGCGCCCCCCCGTTCCCGCCGCCTCTCGTTGAGCCCCCCTCCCCCCTCCGTCGCCACCACCACCACCCCGTTGAGCTAAGGGAACCCATGCCCACCCCTCCCAGGCAACTGATCGGGTCTTCTAAAGCCGGTTACCCTGGTATTTGCCCCGATGCCTCCGCCGCCGCACCATTAAGCCGAGGAACCCCCCTCCCCGTCATATCACCCTCATTTTTAGTTTATTTTTAGACATTTTTTCATCATTATAAGAAAGAACACTAAAAATGAAGAAAAATGAAAAAAATGGGCTAAAACGGATAAAAAATAAGTAAGATACGCATCGTTGAAGTTTGTCCCATTAAAAAGTTATCGTGTAATCAATTACACGATAGGCAGTACTATAGTGTAACCAGTTACTCGATAGGCAGTACTATGATGTAACCAATTACTCGATAGCCAGTACTATAGTATAACCAATTACTCGATAGGCAGTACTATTGTGTAACCTGGTACTCGATAGGCAGTACTATTGTGTAACCTGGTACTATTATGTAACCAATTACTCGATAGCTAGTACTATAGTGTAACAAGTTACTCGATAGGCAGTACTATAGTGTAACCAGTTACTCGATAGGCAATACTATAGTGTAACCAATTACTCGATAGCCAGTACTATAGTGTAACCAGTTACACGATAGCCAGTACTATCATGTACACTTTATAGTGCAATCGATTACACGATGGCTATCATTATAGCACGGGTTATCGTGTAATCGATTACATTATATCATAGACAAACTTCAATGATGCATTTCTAACTCATTTTTTATCCGTTTTGACCCATTTTTTTTTCATTCTTATAATGATGAAAAATAGCAAAAATGGATTAAATTTAAATGAGATATGACCGGGGGGCTCCCTCGGCTCAACGGTGTAGCAGCGGAGAGGTAGCCATGTACGCACATACCAGGGTGAGGGGGACTTTGGATGACCCGAGCAGTTGGTCGGGATGAGGGAGGCACATGCTCTTTCAGCTCAACAGGGTGGCGGTAGCGTCGAGGTGGGGGGCTCAACGAGGCAGTGGCGGCGACGACTGGGGGAGGGGAGCTCAACGAGGCCGCCGCCGCCATCACCACCGGGGAGAAAAAGGGAGACATCAACATGATTTATTTTCAGTTTCCAAACATATTTCACTTTTCGCAAATCAGGCCTGAAATTTTTCACCCTGACGCTTGTCTACTTTCAGGTTCCAAACGGGTTGTCACCAATCATAAAATATCAGTGTGTTAATTTTTAGGTTGATATAAATTTTCACCTTTCACCTATCAGCATCCGAACGCACCCTATGCGGCCTTTGGAACATTTTTTTTGAAAAAAAAAGACTGAACCAACCCAAAAGAGGATGCTTGTGAACCAATCTCGAAACTAAGAAAGTTGAACCGACCCAAAAGGAGGCTGAACCAAGCCAGCCCGGTATGGGTTTCAAGTGACCAGAAGATTCGAGAGTCCAGCTAGATTTGGAGCATCAGCTTGACGAGGCAGATGAAGGGGGTGGCCTTGGAGAAATTATTGGATGTAGATACGACACCGCGCTGGCGTCCTAGCGTGGTGTCGATCACCAACGGGAGAAAGACATCTCGGATGGATGTGGGCCCCAGCTAAATACATAAACGGCGTTAACAGAGAAACCACGCCGTCTGAAAATTTCAGACTTCTTGCCCATCCTTCTCCCTCCGTTTCAAACCCCCCTCACGATTTCCACCCTACCTCAGCCCCTTTCCCCTCCCTCTTCCCCCTCACGATCTCTGCCCTGCCTCAGCCCCTTTCCCCTCCCCCTTCCCTCTCACGGTCTCCAGCCGGCAACTCAAAGCTTCGAACTTGGTCACCCGGGACCTCGACGCCGGCTTCTAAACCAAAGTCCGTTTCATCTTCCTTCCGGCCGATCTCCTTGCCCGCCGCGCTTGTAATTCAGGCTCGCACATCGTACAGCCCTGCTCCGTCCCGGCCCATGCTCCACAACCACCGTCTATGGTGCTGCTTTCGCAGCTAGAGCTGAAGTCGCGGAAGCCGACGCCGAGACTGTGGTTTAGAGTGATGCTGCCGCTGCTCCAGTGACCAAGCCAAAGACGGGGAAAGTCGCTTTGCCGCTTAAGCGAGACTGAGTCAGTTTTCCTTTCTAAATTTTCTTGAATTGGGATTGTTATCTTTGTATTGCTGATGGACAATCGTCTGGCTTTGCTTTTTTCAAACAAGGTCGAAGCGATTTTTAGAAATTCAGAAGCTGAGGGAGGACAAAAAGGAGTATGATGGCAGCAGCTGTTTTGTTGATGAAGCAAACGGCTAGAGCCAAGTTTATAGAGATGGCAGAGGTGCATTTCAGACTGAACATCGATCCTAAATATGGTGACCAGCAACTAAGAGCCACTGTGAGCAATTGAGCTGTTTGGTTTTGTGTACAATTAAGCTGCAATTGACACTTTCAATGTGGAATGTGTAAATTGAACATTCGTGACCTTTACGGGTGAACTTGCCGAAAGGGACTGCCCAGATCGTTAAGTAGCTGTTCTCACTCAAGGTGTGTGGTCTGGCCTTTTACTCCTAGTTTATAATTTAATACACACTCTTATAATATAAGTTTGGATTAAGTGTAGATTATTTTGGTTTGTTGTCATGGTATATACTCGTATTGAAGGAATTTTGATCGCTTCTATTGTGGCAATTGCGCTTGGCTGATTTATCGCATATCATAATCCTAGTTTCAGTTAAGGGTAATATCCTATCTATTATAAATGTTGAGATAAAAAAGAAGCACATAACGCACCACATCGATCACATTGATTTTCCATTTACTTGGGGTCAGTATTGCCTACACACAGCATACAGATCTATGGCCTTGACTTAAATGTTACCTAACAAACTCTTCCAAGAAGGAGATCAAACTAAGTTCTGACAAATGATCCTGGTATATACAAGGCTAACAATTGACTTGTGACTCTACGTGGTGTGACTGCCATGGGAATTTTTTTTAAGCTGGTTGTTTTTTAATTCTCATATGGAGGAAGTTAATTTCAGGTGAGAAGGTTGATGAAGCAAAGGCTGCTGGAGCTGATTTGGTTGGTGGTGAAGACCTGATCCAAGAAATTAAAGGCGGGTTTATGGAATTTGATAAATTAATTGCTTCATCTGACATTATGCCCAAGGTATAGGGCTTTGTATGAGCAAAAGGCACATAACAAGGTTCTAATTCAAATGGAAGTACTTAAGTTTTTTTGTGATACATTCCCGTGCTTATTCTCTCTGTTACTTCAGCTTGCTGTTGCAGGTTTGGGAAAAATTTTGGGGCCATGCGGTCTGATGCCAAACCCTAAAGCTAGAACAGTTTCAACAGATTTACCTCAGGTATGGTGATGGGTTGTATTTTATTTCAAATTGTATATTCCATTCTATTTAGTTAGGTGAATCTTTGGTTCATACATATCTCAAATTAGCAAGTATAGGCTTTTAGTACGCATATAATCATAGACATCTGATTCATCTACTAGATGCAAGGCGTAGCCCTGGTCCCACTCTTGACCAACATTTAGTCTAGTTCCACCTCTAGATCTAATTGAGTGAAAGTCTTTGAAAAGTTCAAATTTCAGTCCCACCCATTGAATTTGACAGGGACTTATGACAGATTTGTATCTAGACACATGAAAATCATCCTTTTGTTGTGATATCATCTTGCCGCAGCTTGAGGTAGAATTGCTTAAAAGTCAATATTGACTACAAAAGATAATTCATATTCGATCAAGATTATTATTACATATAATTTGATGCAAACCCTTGTAGTCGGGAGAATTAATAATGCTGATTAATAACTCGCACCATATATTCGTAGATTAATCTAATCTCCATTGTAGACATAGATAAGGGATTCATAAAAATAATTTTGTTTGTATTTGGCTATATGTTTATGGCAAAGTGTTGTTTTTCTAAATCTATGGTTCTCTGTTCAGCATTATTCTGGTTTGGTTGCTCTTTTACAGACCTAATAATTAAAGAGACGAGCAACCACTTAGAATCTAAAATCTGATCTGCCTTTTTAAATGGACTATAGTGAAATCACCATCTATAAAGTTAAAATTAACATGTTGTGTACTTGTACTATTGTCTTATGTACGATAGGTTGACTAGAGTTTCTAGGTATGCACAGCCAGCAGGTGCTACCGTGCTAGTAAGAATTAACAACAGCTAAATAATATACAAGGGTAGGAAATTGCATATATGATTTTTGTTTACATCTCAGGCTATCGCAGAATTTAAGCAAGGAAAGGTTGAATACCGAGCGGACAAGACTGGAATCGTCCATCTACCTTTTGCAAAGACAAATTTCTAGGAAGAGGACCTTTTGATAAATTTGTTTGCTGTCATTATATGGATGATGATCTCCCACACTTCTCAACTAGTTAAAGTACATATTATTTCCGGCCTGAATGCCTGAAGTAAAATCTCTCTTTCCTATTAATTTTGCAGAAATCAATAGAAACAAATAAGCCTTCGGGTGCAAAAGGAGTTTACTGGAAAAGTGCATTTATTTGTTCATCCATGGGTCCATCCATTCAGTTGGGGATTAGAGAAATGCTGGATTCCAAGCCCTCTGCTGGTGCATAAGGCCTAGCCGAAAGTTTAACGCCATTAAAGCAGAGCTTCTTGTTGACCAGTGCAGTGGTCACATCCTTGCACATATTTCTTCAGTCTGAGCTTATGGGAAGTTTCAGATAGGATTGAAGATCAAATTAATGTAAAGAGGGAATGACAGTGACAGGAAGAAAAAATGGCAACATGATTTTGTTTCAGTGGACTCACTGCTATTCCATCTTTTTGTTCAAGCAGATTTCTTGTAAGCGGCCTCCCTGTTCATTATTTGAAGATATTTTTTGCATTGCTGTTGTAGCTTATTGTCACCACTAGAAATTAGTTGCAAAAATAGAGCTGGTCCTGCCGCTCCTCATGCATATGATGTTTCCTGTTTTTCTTTAATATTACTATTTCTTATTAGTGTCTCCATCTATCTATACCACATTTCTCTTTTGGTTCGAGAAAATAAGAAGCAACATCATTATCAAAAGAAACAAATACACCCACTGGCGTATTAATTATCCAGAATAGAAAATTGAATTGAAGTAAAATAAGTTCATTTTGGTTTTCTAATCCAGACAACTAATATCAAGACACCTAGAATTAGATCATTTAGAAGAACCAAATTAGATGATGAAAGTGGGGCGGAGAGAATAAATAACAAATAGCTGAGACACTTTGACAAACTGCTAAATGGAACTCATAATAATTCAAGTACATTGGATATTGATCATGGAAAACAACTTCTCCAATTGCATTTGATTCACTGCTACACCCAATTTTTCCGAGAAAACACTTGTAACTAAATCTTCCATATAGTCAACCAAGTTGGTGGCACAAATCTGCATATACTCGTCCAAGTTGAAAATTGTGCCATCTACAAGATATGAAGTAACTATTATCAGAAGTAATTGCATGAAAGCTACCTGCCTGCATTTATAAGAAAATTACAATACAAAAACCAAGAAGATTCTTGGCTGTCAGCAAGTCATATATGGTAGCTTAATGCAACTGATTGTACAACCCCAACATATAAGTAGAAACTGCAACAAAAGGGGCTGGGATAGGCAACCCTGAGAAAAAGAGCAACCGAATGGGAACCCCTCAAAATTGGAACATCCAGATACCTGGCCCTTTTTCTGAACTTTCAACCCACTTGGTTCCATTCCCATGGCATAAAATATGTCTAGATAGACAAGAACCACAGCTCAAAATAGGCAAAAAAATTTTAGGACTACTATTTAAGCTCATATGACAGAGCAATGGAGAAATTTTTTATGTAGCTTCAAAGTAGAGGGAACTTCATCAAGATGATATTTGGTTCAAACATAAGTTAGTTGAAATTTCAGTGCAATGGTAGCGCCTACATGACAACAATGACAGGGATAATCTTTTTCTATCGAATGGACTTTCTGGCAAACTTCTCACATAAAAGAACAAATCAGGAAAAAAGTTAATAATCTGGATAAAAATTACGGACAAAAACCTTGACATTCTACACTATAGAAACAAGTGTGCTTAACATTCACAGAATCTGGCAATGGCGGCATCTGGCTCATTATCCCAGGCATATTTTCCATCCTACAGAAAAACAGACACAACTTTTCAGAAGAAAAAAAAATTAAAATTTGTAATAGTCGAATAAAGGATAACAAAAGTGACATACTCCTTGAGGATGGTTATTATGTTGGTCCTGGTGTGAAGAGATTTATGTTTTCCTGCATCTGTAAGTGTAGAGACATGAGAGGAAACTATAACTAATTGCTACTATGCAAAATGTTAGCGTATCTAAGATGAAGTTATCTCCACAATTTCAACTCACTTCATATTATGTAGGAAATCAAAAGGAAAGGTGAAAATAATGACAGGGCTCATTGGCAGAAAATTACTTACCTTCAAAGTGGAAAGATTGGCTGTGATTGGCATTTTCATCCAGAAGTATTCTAGTAACAGAACCTACAGGTAGAGTTATCCAATACATACCAATTTTTTAATGGAAAAAGACTATTATTGAAAGAAGAAAAATTACAAAGACAGTCTCAGAGAATACACCAAAATGTGCACTATACATAATTAGTATGATTTATAACTGAAAAGTTGCATCTAAAATAAATGATTAACCCATTAGCCCCAGTAGCATGCAGAATGAAAGATGATGCAGCCATGAATGATTCTGATGCTTGAGGAGGTACATTTGTCTTTGGCAGAAACACTACCAGCTTTTGCTAAAGAAGCACCTGTGAAATTTTGATGAAGTACGTGCTACACTCCTACAAATGGAAACAGAGCCCATTTGCAAGTACACTGCAAACATGCTTGATTCTATGTGCCACCCAGGTTGCATAAAACTTTTTCCCTTGACAATACCAAACGTAAATTCTCGGATCTGCAGTTTTAACTAACGATGCAATGGTAGCTAAAAATGCATCTATTCAAAGTTGGTTCACAGTGGACCAAGTAGGCAGGGTGAAAATATATGCAGAACAGGTTCATAAGAAAAAATTGAAAAAAAAAGTGACACCTGCGATACATACAACAACTTCAATATGTTAGATCTTAATCCAAACTTATACTATAAGACTGTGTATTAAATTATAAACTAGGAGCAAAAGACCAGACCACACACCTTGAGTGAGAATGGCTACTTAACGGTCTGGCCAGTCCCTTTTAGCATGTTCACCGGTAAAGGTCACGAATGTTCAATTTACACATTCCACATTTAAAGTGTCGATTGCGGCTTAATTGTACACAAAACCAAATAGCTCAATTGCTTACAGTGTCTCTTAGTTGCTGGTCACCATATTTAGGATCGATGTTCAGTCTGAAATGCACCTCTGCCGTCTCTATAAACTTGGCTCTAGCCGTTTGCTTCATCAACAAAACAGTTGCTGCCATCATACTCCTTTTTGTCCTCCCTCAGCTTCTGAATTTCTAAAAATCGCTTCGACCTTGTTTGAAAAAAGCAAAGCCAGACGATTGTCCATAAGCAATACAAAGATAACTATCCCAATTCAAGAAAATTTAGAAATGAATACTGACTCAGTCTCGCTTAAGCGGCAAAGCGACTTTCCCCGTCTTCAGCTTGGTCACCGGAGCAGCGGCAGCATCACTCTAAACCACAGTCTCGGTGTCGGCTTCCGCGACCTCAGCTCCAGCTGTGAAAGCAGCACCATAGACGGTGGTTGTGGAGCATGGGCCGGGACGGAGCAGGGCTGTACGGTGTGCGAGCCCGAAGTACAAGCGCGGCGGGCAAGGAAATCGGCCGGAAGGAAGATGAAACGGACTTTGGTTTGGAAGCCGGCGTCGAGGTCCTGGGTGACCAAGTTTGAAGCTTTGAGTTGCCGGCTGGAGACCGTGAGAGGGAAGGGGGAGGGGAAAGGGGCAGAGGCAAGGCAGAGATCGTGAGGGGGAAGAGGGAGGGGAAAGGAGCTGAGGCAGGGCGGAAATCGTGAGGGGGAAGCGGCTGAGGGGGGTTTGAAACAGAGGGAGAAGGATAAGCGGGAAGTCTAAAATTTTCAGACGGCGTGGTTTCTCTGTTAACGCCGTTTATGTATTTAGCTGGGGCCTACATCCATTCAATATGTCTTTCTCCCATTGGTGATCGACACCACGCTAGGACGCCAGCGCGGTGTCGTATCTACACCCAATAATTTCTCGTGGCCTTGCGGTTGCCGCCGAAGATCTCACCAAGGTGGTCCAGCTCCATGGCCTTGTGCCTAAAGGCAGGGCCTTTGGTGGCGGTGGAGGCCGGAATGAGATCCCTGTCAATTGATCCTGAGTCGGAAGTGGCTTCAACAGAGGCGGCAGAAGGTCCGGCTGGGAGTACCGTGGCGGGGGCTCTGACAGCAACTGGATGGCAAGACTACAAGCAGCCAAAAGTTTGCACCTTGCGCGAGGATGGGTGGGCGATCGGCAAAAAACGGCAACAGAAAAGATGGCCTTTGCGTGGCCGAAGAAGAGGCAGTTGGTGACGCCCGTGTGGAGGGCCCATGCAGCGGCGGGGAAGGGAGTTGTAGCGTGCTGTCGGAGACAAGATGGGCGGCCGAAAGGTAGAGGCTTTGGTGACGGCCGAGGATGGACAGAGACCACCGTCGTCGGAAGACTGCTGCCGGGGTCGACTAGAAACCCGTCGGACAGAGTGATCGTGGCGGCGTCGAGAGACAGAAGAGATGGTACAGGCGGGCATGGGGGTGGGGTGGCGGATCTGGCGGTGGTTGCAACTTGAGGGAGGGCGGCAATGCAATGGGAAGAAGGAAGCACCCGACTTGCGGTAGCCTTGGCAGCGGTTTGACAAGAGGCAAATTGATGGCATCGCCTAAAGGCATGGCCTTTGGTGGTGGCAAACGCTAGACAGACACCGCTACCAATAGAAGAGTAGTCTTCTTTGCTGTGGGGACCTATTCGGCCTTCTTCACCTCTTGCGGCTTGTCGAACGCCACCTTGTGCTAGGTGTCGCTGCCGAGTGAGGACGGCGGCATGGGCTTGAAGGTAGCGTTTTGGGTGGGTGTGGCTCAAGGTGGTGCGGCAGTGAAGGAGGTGGCGGCGGTGTTTGCAATTGTGACGGCAGTGGAGAGTTTTCAACAGCATCCGCGACGGTGGTGCACCGGAGCATGAGGGTGCAAATGGTAATAGTGATTGTTGCCTTACCCGTGCACTCGGGACTTGGTTCCGTTGCGGTGTCGCTCTCCCTCCCGCCACTCCCCTCTTCTCTGAGGGTCTGAAATTTTTGTGTGGTCCCAATTCCTCCGACTTGGTTTTGAAAGATCTTCTTCCAGTTTAACATAGAAGGGTGGTTTACATTTTAGTCTAAGTAGGTGAATTTTAACCAAAATAGTAAAAAGGGAAAAATATGGTATCCACTTTGGTACAAAGTACCCATAATTTCATATCCATTTCAGTCCCGCACAAGCTCCAACACAATTTTTTTGAAAATGACAAAATTACTCTTCGGCGCGTGGAACAACTGATAAGCATAAAATATACACATTTATATGCCTTATTTACCTATATGCTAGTGTAATTTTTATGATAAAACATGAATAAAACGGGTTATTTATGATTAGGGTAGTAATTAGGGGATTACTAATTAATTTACTCTAATTAACTATTTTAGATGAATTAATGAATCATATTTTTATTATGCGTCTAATTTTAGTTTGGTTTTGTTATTACAGGTTTAAAAATGCGAATTGCAGATCGGTAGCAAAAGAGCACATTAGACGTGTTTTGAAATGCCAAAGTGACCCAAGAGCTGATATCACGCGTATCAAAGATCTGAACCATTGATGAATTGCAGTTAAGAGAAGACGGGCACGAAATTAAAATACGGAATTGAACTTCAGAGGAATCGTGCTCAATCGGGATTCTCTGAAATAAAACAAGTTTGGGTTCATCTAAGTCAGAAATTGAAGGGTTTAGGACTCTCTTTTGAATTGCTTATAAAATCGAAAGAAGAATCGAAGGAAAGGACAGATTTTTGGGGCGAAAAAGGACCGGTTTTTGGGCTGTTTTGAAAAAAAATAGAGGTTCGTTTTGAGAAGTTTGGGTCGTGTTTTTTGGTGATTTCGGTGTGATTTCGGCCGGAAATCAAGAAGAAAGAAGAGGGGAATCGATTAAGGGAAGAAAAGGAATAGATTTGAGAAGAAAAGTGAAGATTTTGGACTGTTTTGAGGTGATGAACAGTATTGTTACAGTACCTGCAAATGCTACAGTGATTTCGGGCTGTTGGGGAAGATGAACAGTGCTCTATGAATAGTGTTTCTGCTGTGAACAATGTTTGGCTACAGTAACTCTGTGAACAGTACCCCCGTGAATAGTAAAACTGCTACAGTGTTTCCGATGCGATTTTTTCCAAATCTGATTTTTTTCATTAATATGAATAACTAAATCTTTTCTCAAAGCTAAAGGTGATATTATTTAATTTGTATTTTTACGTCTATAAAGAAGTGTTTAATGCTTATTTAGTTGAATGCAAAGTTTTGATAAAGTCATAATCTATACAATTATTTGATTTGTCGTTAATGTAAGGTACGGCGAATGCTTATAATTCTCTGTGATTAGTAGACTATGCTTATTAATGATAAATTTTCAATCGATATTTTTATGTTAATGGTTAAGATGAACGTGAATGAAATATCTTCCGATTAGGTCAAATCATTATTTGAATCTAATTGTGTAATTAAATAGACGTAGAATATTAATTAAATAATTAATCCTTGAAGCTTTGATATCTCTCATCGATTATCTTTCCTATCTTTAATTAGTTTTAATTGAATTTTTAATCGTCATTTTAGTAGTTAGTTGAATTACAATCTCTCTACAAGATTTTCTGATAAGAACTTTAATTTGCTAAGCTAAGTAGTGTTTAAATTAGTTTGGAGTAGAATAATCCTACATCATTCCCTGTGGTTCGACCTCGGACTTACCGAGTATATATTACATTTTGTCAACCTATTTTGGGGTTAGACCAACAACGTAGCTGCCCCACCAAATGGCGTCATTAACGCCATTTGAACGTCTTTTTCCACGTCTTAACCCATGTGATTTCAAAAATAAAAAACTGTTCACATGGGTTTTTAAAGTCAAAACCTCATGTTTCTCCATCACAACCTAAACTGCTTCTTCCCTTTCGCGTCCCAACCATCTTGCAAGTCTAGACCGCCTCCTCGTGGTGACCTCTCTCATCTCACGGTGGCGACATCCCTCAGTGCCGGCGGCGCTCTCCTTCACACCGCAACCCTCCTCGGCGCACCCATCTCACGGTGGTGACCTTCGTGTCATAGCGGTACTCACCCCTCCTGGCGGCGGTGTCCCCTTGCCCTCTCCCCTTGCGGCGGCGGTGTCCCCTAATGCTCTCCCCTCGCGATGGCACTGTCCTTCGTTGTCTCCTTTACCAGCGGTGCTCTTCCCTCGTTTTCTCCCCAGCGGAGTAGCTCTCCCCTCATAACGGTGCCCTCAATGGCAGAAGCTTCTACTTCTGGCCGGCAAGACGAAGTAAGTACAAAGACCCTTTTTTTAAGTAAAAGATATTTCTTTTCATAATTGTTTGATGTTTTTCTTGCTCTTGGCTTGTGCATGTCGAGGGTTTCATGTATTGAATAATATTCCTTAATGGGTTGTGTTGGGTTGAATGTGTTTGTTTTATGATGTTTAATAGGGTTGTGATAGCTTGCGAGATGTCTGTATTTCAACTGCTTTCATAAATGCATTTATGGTTGGGATGGAAATGCGTAGTAGTTATGTAGAACTTGTGATAGAAAAGTCGAGGGCCTTGTGTTGGTCATGAGCTGTGATGGATTTTGGTGACATTATGATAGTTCTTTTGTAGGGTTGGGATGCATCAATCATATGATGGTTGTGTTGACATTGTGCTGTAGTTGTGTTGGGTTGCATGTGTTTGTTTTATGATATTAATAGATTGCGATAGCTTACGATGTGCCTGTATGTTCAACTTTCATGAATACATTTATGGTTGGGATGAAAACGTGTACCAGTTGTGTACAACCTGAGATGGCTAAAGTTGAGGGCTAGGGTTGTTGGTCATGAGCTCTAATGGATTTGGTGACGTTATGATGGTTCTTCTGTAGGGTTGTGATGGACAAGAGTAATGGTTGTATTGAGTTGCATGTGTTTGTTTTATGATGTTTAACAGGTTGTAATAGATTGAGATGTGCTTGTATGTTCAACTACTTTTAAGTTTTGATGAATGCGGTTATAGTTGTGATGAAAATATGTATAGATGATGAGAAAGTTGAGGGCCTTGTATTGGTCAGGTGCTGTGATGAAATTTAGTTACATTGTGATAGTGCTTTTGTAGGGTTGGGATGCATCGGTTATATGATGGTTGTGTTGACATTATGCTGCAGTTGTGTTATGGTTGCGATGAACTTGTGTTTATTCCCTAAATGCATTTGGTTGTGCTTCATGTGTACTTAATATTGCATTCATTACATTTTACAGATTGGGAGAGTTGAGTGTAGATGCTCAACTTTAAAAGTGTTGAACCTCATCCCGGATTTGAAGGGAGGGGTCCATGAGCAAGTAATGAAAACTTGTTTCAAAGTCTTCTTTGAGATGACAGACACAATGGTCTGTCATCGTCTAATTGGCCACATGCTGGCCAGGAGGATAAGCGGCTTAACTTTCAGAATCGGCAGGCAGTCAGCCACTCTGAAGCCGATAGACGTCAGTATGATACTGCAGTTACCACTGCATGATAGATTTCTAGTCAGAAGGAAATCATCACAGCGCACAAAGGGCCCTACCTTTCTGGAGAGGATGTTCCCTGGGGTGAGAGTAAGTAAGATTACCACAAAAATAATAAAGGAAAAGTTTAACAATAAGAAGTTGAAGGTAAATGTTAGGGCAAGGTTGACCTTGCTATACTGCATTGCTGTCTTCCTCCTACCCGGGCTAGGGGGTGTGGTTGACGGCAAGTTTTGGGCAATGATGGATGAGTCCAACCTTGCCACCTTTGATGCATATCCCTGGGCTAGGGATGTCTACAATGCATTGTGGAATGGCGTTAGTAATGCCTATGAGGATAGGGAGGAGAGGAAAGATCGATATAATTTGTTTGGTTGTGGAGCTATTTTACAGGCATGTTGTATCTTATGCCTTGTGTTTACTATTATAAGTTGGGGTTAATTATATTGGGTTGTGAGGATACTAACAGTTGCTATTACAATTGACTTGAATGTTTGACATGTACAAGTTTGGTTTTTTGAATTGGCTGAGGCCAAGTTTAGAGACTTTGGGTGGTTGATACAGTCACATAAGGAGGAGGATCAATCACCCAGGTTAAAGAGGTGGAGTGTCAATGTTGCCCATGACACATACGAGGCTAGTATGGCCTTGGATACAGAGGGCTTGGCTATGGAGATTGTCTTCACCAAGGATGAACAAGCATCAAATTTGTTCATCATGGGGCAGGATGTGGCAGGGGACATCGAGGAAGGATGCCACAAGGCTGATGAGCTACCTCGCAAGAGGCAGCAAAGAAAGAAGAGCAAGGCGAAGAGGGTAGCTGAGGCACCAGTGGAGGAGGCTCTTAGGAGCCGTGCTAGAGTGAAGCCTTCAAATGAGGGGCCCAACAGTGGCTCAGATACTCAATCGGAAGACATCCAACAGCTTGGCTGCAAACGCAGACAACAAGCTACCAATGAGCAAGCTGGTGATGCTTATGTCGAAGGTACTTGATTGTGACCCGGTTATGTTTTTTTATACATAGGTTGTGTTAGATATCGTATATTGCGTTTTGCTGCTGTAAATGTAGGTTATGTGTCACGCCCCGAAATCTCATACCTCGATCGGAGTGTGGAAGCCAATCAAAGAGATACAAATGGAGGTAGAGAATCCCGGGCACGTGACCGAACAATCGATTTTCCAACCAATTACAATCATCTCAAAAGGACGTGTAACTGGTTATGCCCGCAATCAGTGTAATACAATAATAGACATCAATGAATACTATGAAATGAATTTACTTAATAATAATAATAATCCATTTAAGAAAGTCAAATAAAATAAACCTATAAGTCTATGGCACACATTTGCCAAAAAATGTCATAAGCATCAATAAAAGCAAAGCAAATAACTAAATCGTCTTTAAACTCTTCTCGGCGCCTTCAATCCGCCATTCCACTACTGCACTTCCTGATCTCACTTTTCATTTGCGCCTACATCAGAGGATGCATGAGTATTTCATAGAAACACTCAGTAGGATGTAAAAACCCACTGAATTAAAACAAGCAGCATGAAGAGAATAAGAATAACAAGGGATGGTGAACATCTCACAACATCCAAACTGAACCGAGGTCTATACACCTGCAAGGTTAGTCGACAACAATTCCAACTCGCAACGAAAACATCAATAAGGCTCCTACTACACATATGAGTAAGGAGAGAATCACAATCATAACAAATGCTCCAAACATCTAAAATGAAAGGAGTTACAATTTCTGCTCGCTGAACCAGTCGCTCGCAAGTGACTAAACATACCAGAACCACCCTAGGAGTTCTCTTGTGGAACCCTGCCATGCATCTAGGATGCTGGCCCCACCAATGCTTACGGACACGATGGGCGGAGACTGAGGACCTTCCGTAATGTCCTCAATCTAACGTACGTATAGTGCCTCCCTTCGGGCAGTATGGAATCGCAATTTCATAATTATAAGTGACCTCGCAAGATCTAGCAATGGCATAATTGAGCATACTATGAAACCACCATGGGGAGAGTCTCGCAAGGTCTCCAGTGAAAGAAACAATCATGTAATCAATATGAGCAATATCTCTAAGGAATAGAGGTCACAACACTCTAAGATCATAAGGTATCTCTTATCATGATAGACTCTCTCAAGGAGTATGGATAGAAGCATCAAAGTCTTTGGTCAACACATAACTCACTCATTGGTGTAGTATACAATAACAAAACAACTCACACAAGGAGTAACATACAATCAATACGTACCTTTCATGCTCAGCTCTAGATAGGAATTCATCATTCGCATTAGAGTTTTATAATACAACTATCATAGATAAGAAATCAAAGAATCTTAGATGATTTGAATTCCAAGTAGAATATCAAACCGACATCAACGGTTTTTAAAATAGGTAGTTATGAATCACTTGCTCAAAGGATTATCCCTCATAATTGAATTACATCTAACCCAATTCTTACTGTGATATTTCATAAGTATATAGTTCAATTACTATTATTAACATATTAATCGTTATCATATCATATTACATGATATTATTTGTATACTTAGTATTTTCTCTCAGATTCTACTCACTGTCTCCTGCACAACAGTCCTCTTCCGACGGCTACTATGCTCTGTACAGTTAATCTCTGACATTTTTACTGATAATACCCTAGTGAGTCTAGTTTCTAACCCCACTAATTTTATATTTTTCCGATTTTATTTGAATTAGTTATGAATTATTTACTACCGACTATCAGCACAGAAACAGTTCTGGCCGAGATTAAGATTCTTAATTAAACTTGATTATCTTACTTAATAATACATTATAAATGATAATACATCAATAACAGACCATATACTCCCCTCCTAGACCAATTACAGAACCTAGAATTATCTGGAATTACTAAAATTCACTCCTTTCTTGTGTTCTTATATAGATAACATAGTTTGCAAACATTAATACACCCCAAACAAGATAATTAATGTAAGACACACCTTAAAGTCACAAACTCAACGTGGAAATTCATCAACCAAACAATAACAGAACCTTTAGTCTCTGAAAAATTAATAAAGCATTAGACTTTAGATGCGAATTCCCATCTAGAAGTGAAACATGAATGCACATATGATTTACGATGCACTACGCATAGAAATAGGTACATAACTCAATCATCTTGCAAGAATCCAAACAATAACTAAGGTATTGAATCAAAATACTTGTCAAAAGCAGATATAATCAAAAGAGTGAAGAGGGAAAAACCATCCTACTTAATTCTCCAAAGATCTCGCCTTTCTATGCGCCTCTCGTCTCTTCCGCTTCTTCCAAAGCTCCCGCTCCAACCTCTCGCAAACTCCCACAAGAACAAGCCTCCAAGGAGATGGGTGAACGTGGGAAGGAGAAGGGAAAACTCTCTGGACATTCTAGGGTTTAGCACAAGTCAATTCTCTAGGGTTTATATAGAGTTGGGGGAGAATCTATTCTCAAACCAATCTTCCAAATCATGGACACTTCCAACCAATGGGAAGGCTTCAAAATCCTATTCCAAATCAAGTCCCAATGGGATTTGGTATCTTTCCCAAGCAAATCCACTCCAAAGATAAGCTTGAAAACACAAAACCGCAACCAGCGATCGATCAGCAATACGGCGATCGATCGTCACATGCACTGTTTTAACACTACACGCTACTGCCGATCGATCGCGATTACTGCCGATCGATCGCTTTACGCAAAACACAATATTCACATATTACAGTAACTACGATCGATTTTTTTGATAAGGCATCGATCGGTTCAAGCTTGCCGATCGATTGGCTCTTATGGCGATCGATCGCTGTCACGTTTAATCAAATTCGATTACTCATATCTTTTTACCCCGAACTCCAAATCGTGCATAATAGGTGGCGTTGAAAAGATCTTCTCACCAAATTTAATTTGCATATGAGGCACAACACGACTAAATCAATCGTTAAGAGGGTCAAATTTTGGTTTTAAAATACTTACTAATTTTTCAGATGTTACATTATGATAGCCCTTATAATGTTGTGATGGATTATATGCAAAGTCGGACATTCAGTTGTGGTGCTATATTTGTAGGTTGTGTTAGATCTCATATTGAGTTGTGATAATAACTCTCTAGGTTGTGATAGTGGTTGTGTCCAATATGTGAATAAACTAATGTTTGTATATCGTATATTGCATTGCGATGGTATAAATGTAGGTTGTGATGGCTTATGTAGGAGGTTGTGATTGGGGTTGGGATGATATATCTTTTAGTTGTGATCTATGTCGTAAAAATGTAGGTTGTGATAGCTTATATACAGATTCGGACATTGACTTGTGATGCTATATTTGTAGGTTGTGATAGATCCCATATGAAGTTGTGCTAGTGGTTGTGCTTTTACTTAGGTTGTGTTAGATGTCGTATATTGCATTGTAATAGTGTAAATGCAGGTTGTGATGGTATAACTGGATGATTTCGACATAGATTACAACCAAAAGAAATATCATCACAACTCAATCCCAACCGACCCTTTTCCTCTTCTCCTGTACAACCCACAACTTTCTTTAACTTTCTCATCTCCACTTCCAATACACGGCACCTATGATTTGCCGACATTATCTCCCTCTCCAGTCTGTTCTTCATCATATTTACATTGTTCTTCATCACATTTACATCCTTGCGTAAACCCTTGTTGACTTCATACATTTGCATATTGGTCAACTTCAAGTTATTCACAAGGTTGGACAAGCTTTCAAGAGTGGCAGGTCTGCTCTCCAGTAACCTGCGAACTTCTACAATGAAGACAACATGACAAAGATGTCGACAAGTCCACACGAGGCAAAGTCCCCCTTGCAAGGAGCCCTGTTGAGGACCTAGAGTCCCCCGCAATCCCTGCTTCCAAGAGGTTCAAAATACAAGCTAAAAAGACATCACCGTTCAAACCACGGAAGCTTCCATTTGGGGATGATAATGATGAGGAAGATTGTGCCTCCTCGCCTAATGCTACTCTGACAAATAGGGCTGACAGTGTTGCCCCTGTTCACGCAATAGATGATCTCCTTGCAGCCCAGTTGGAAGACTCACAAGTCCCTCATAATAGGGACCTCTCAGTCATCTCCCTCAATTCCACTCATGTTGAAGGAGGAGAACCAAGAAGTTGTGAAAGAACCCTCTGTCATCTCCATCGCATCTGATTCGACACTTGCTCTCCCCAAGTTGATTCCAGTCCTCGACCTTAAGTCTCTTATGGTAAGTTTACTCTTCTTCTACTTGTTGTGATGACTTATAGATAGGTTGTGTTTGGTTAAATACTTGTTGTTGTGAGTAACCATTTTTATTTCATATGTCGCAGGATGCCTTGTTAGCGCGTGTGCAAGGGAGAAGACACAAGATAGCTCAATTGTTGTCTCCCCCTTAGTTCATAACCATGCTACTCACTCCGTTGCCGGAGCACATCATAGATCACTATACTATGTCCCCAATGCTATCAGAAAAAATCGCTGGGAGGGGGATGAGTACGAGGTTTTCCCACTCGCCACAGCGGAAGAAGCGATGGTTGACCATATTTGGACGATCCCACCTCCAAATAGAGGAGACATGGGCAACACTATAAATATTGGTCTTGCTTGTGGGATTCAAGGTCTTCCACCTCCAAAGCCTTAGGTGGTCGGGGTTCCCGGGAGTGGCACCTAAAGATGAAGGTGCTACCCCTGGGTAGGTTGACAATTTTTATGTCGATGCATTTGTAGCATTAGTTCGCAGCGATGTGACTGACTTCGCCATGAAGGATTTGAATGGAGATGGAAACCCCACTATTCACATTTTTGACCCCCATTGGATTGTAAGTTACTTTCATTATTTATCTATATCATCACTATTGAATGTTGTGAAGCTTAGTCTCTATGCATAGGTTGTGATATCATATTATGATGATCAACATTAGTTGTGATGTTGTGATGATAGTTGTATAGCTGTGATTATATCTTGTAGTTCAGGTTGTGACCCTTTATGCATAGGTTGTGATGTTAGTGTTGTGATAGTGATTATTTCTTCTAGCCATGTTTACATATGTTGTGATGTGGACTAACTGACATAATATCGTTTATGCAGTCTTTCTGCGCAATAGAAGAGAAAAAGTATGAAGATTGGAGGCATGCCCATCCCGATCTGGATGGCGATACAGAAGCATTGTACCCTGCAAGAGAGTGACATCGGGAGGTGAGTGCAGGGTTGAGAGGACCAAATGGGTATAATGCATTACGCTGCAAGAAGTGGATGCTGCCTGTGCTTAAAGACAGACATTGGTGCTTGATAGAATTCAGGCTAGAGCAAAAGAAAGCTTCTATATATGATAGTATGAATACTAAACCTAATGTTGCTAATGAAATCAACTTGTTCTTCAAGGCTATGAGGCGGCATTCTAAATATGTCATGAAAGTCGATTTTGAGGAAGGAGCATGGGAAAAATGGAAGACAAAAGTAGTGGAGGTTCCCGAGACCCAGTGCAACAGCGATGATTGTGGGGTTTTCATGTGTTACTATTTGTTGAAGAAGGCGCTCGACGATGAGCTTCAAAGATTCAACGTCAAAAAGTTTAGAAAATGGTTGGTGTGGTACGTAGTCTCTAAGATCGTGGGCTATGTACCAATTGTGTGATAGACTTGATTCGTTTTGATATGAATATGTGATGTTAGTATGGCGAGGTTACATTTGACATTATGCTGATGATGTAAGTAACTTGTGATGGACATATGAGGTTGCGTTAGATTGGTGCTGTAGGTTGTGATATATTTTGGGTTTGACGACACATGATGTTGTGATTAAGTTGTGATAGACTTTCAACACCTTAATTCGTGATGACTTTAAGTTGTAGCGATTTATACATGTTGTGATAGCAGGTTGTGTTGAGGCTGTGATTGCATTGTGACAGGCTTGCTGGTACCATATACAGTAACTTCTTGTGACATGCATAGTTGTGATTGAGTTGGGGTGACTTATGCATGTTGTGATAGCAGGTTGTGTTTAGGTTGTGATTGCATTGCAATAGAATTGCAGCTACCCCATATAGTAACTTCGAGTAGCTACTTCATTCGTTGTGATTGAGTTGTGGTCACTGATGAATGCTGTGATAGCAGGTTGTGTTGAGGTTGTGATTGCAATGCGATAGACTTGCTACTGTGACACACAATAACTTACATCAGTTTTTTCATTCGTTGTGATTGAGTTGTGATGACTTATGCATTATTGTGATGACTTTGAATTGTAGTAACTTATGCGTGTTGTGATAGCGGGTTTCCTTGAGGTTGTGATTGCATTATTGTGATTACTTATGCATTGTTGTGATGGCTTTGAATTGTAATAACTTATTCATGTTGGATTATCGGGTTTCCTTGAGGGTTGTGATGACTTGTGCATTGTGTGATGACTTTGAATTGTGGAGACTTATGCATGTTGTGATAGCAAGTTTCCTTGATTTTGTGATTGCATTGTGTGATGACTTATACATTGTTGTGATGACTTTGAATTGTGGTAACTTATACATGTTGTGATAGCGGGTTTCCTTGAAGTTGTGATTGCATTATTATGATGACTTATGCATTATTGTGACGACTTTGAATTGTAATAACTTATTCATATTGGATTATCGGGTTTCCTTGAGGGTTGTGATGACTTTGAATTGTAGTGACTTATGCAAGTTGTGATCGCAGGTTTCTTTCAGTTGTGATTGCATTATTATGATGACTTACACATTGTTGTGATGACTTCGAATTATGGTAACTTATGCATGTTGTGATAGTGGGTTGCCGTGAGGTTGTGATTGCATTATTATGATTACTTATGCATTATTGTGATAACGTTGAATTGTGGTGACTTTGAGGTTGTGATTGCATTATTGTGATGACTTTGAACTGTAGTAACTTATGCATGTTGTGATAGCGGGTTTCGTTGAGGTTGTGATTGCATTATTGTGACTACTTATACATTATTGTGTTGACTTCGAATTGTGGTAACTTATGCATGTTGTGATAGCGGGTTGTCATGAGGTTGTGATTGCATTATTGTGATTACTTATGCATTGTTGTGATGACTTTGAATTGTGGTGACTTTGAGGTTGTGATTGCATTATTGTGATGACTTATGCATTGTTGTGTTGACTTTGAATTGTAGTAACTTATGCGTGTTGTGATAGCGGGTTTCCTTGAGGTTGTGATTGCATTATTGTGATTACTTATGCATTGTTGTGATGGCTTTGAATTGTAATAACTTATTCATGTTGGATTATTGGGTTTCCTTGAGGGTTGTGATGACTTGTGCATTGTGTGATGACTTTGAATTGTGGTGACTTATGCATGTTGTGATCGCGGGTTTCTTTGAGGTTGTGATTGCATTATTATGATGACTTATACATTGTTGTGATGACTTCGAATTGTGATAACTTATGCATGTTGTGATTGCGGGTTGCCGTGAGGTTGTGATTACATTATTGCGATTACTTATGCATTGTTGTGATGACTTTGAATTGTGCTGACTTTGGATTTGTGATTGCATTAGTGTGATGACTTATGCATTGTTGTGATGACTTTGAATTGTAGTAACTTATGCATGTTGTGATAGCGGGTTTCCTTGAAGTTGTGATTATATTATTATGATGACTTATGCATTATTGTGATGACTTTGCATTGTAATAATTTATTCATATTGGATTATCGGGTTTCTTTGAGGTTTGATTGCATTATTGTGATTACTTATGCATTGTTGTGATGACTTTGAATTGTGGTGACTTTGAGGTTGTGATTGCATTATTTTGATGACTTATGCATTGTTGTGTTGACTTTGAATTGTAGTAACTTATTCATGTTGTGATAGCGGGTTTCTTTGAAGTTGTGATTGCATTATAATGGTGACTTATGCATTATTGTGATGATTCTGAATTATAATAACTTATTCATGTTGGATTATCGGGTTTCCTTGAGGGTTGTGATGACTTGGGCATTGTGTGATGACTTTGAATTGTGGTGACTTATGCATGTTGTGATCGCGGGTTTCTTTGAGGTTGTGATTGCATTATTTTGATGAGTTATACATTGTTGTGATGACTTCGAATTATGGTAACTTATGCATGTTGTGATAGCGGGTTGCCGTGAGGTTGTGATTGCATTATTGTGATTATTTATGCATTGTTGTGATGACTTTGAATTGTGGTGACTTTGAGGTTGTGATTGCATTATTGTGATGACTTATGCATTGTTGTGATGACTTTGAATTGTAGTAACTTATGCATGTTGTGATAGTTGGTTTCGTTGAGGTCGTGATTGCATTATTGTGACGACTTATACATTGTTGTGATGATTTCGAATTGTGGTAACTTATGCATGTTTTGATAGCGGGTTGCCATGAGGTTGTGATTGCATTATTGTGATTACTTATGCATTGTTGTGATGACTTTGACTTGTGGTGACTTTGAGGTTGTGATTGTATTATTGTGATGACTTATGCATTGTTGTGATGACTTTGAATTGTAGTAACTTATACATGTTGTGATAGCGGGTTTCGTTGAGGTTGTGATTGCATTATTGTGACGACTTATACATTGTTGTGATGACTTCGAATTGTGGTAACTTATGCATGTTGTGATAGCGGGTCGCCGTGAAGTTGTGATTGCATTATTGTGATTACTTATGCATTGTTGTTACAACAGAATAATTTCTTTTGTATATATAAATTGTAATGGAAATTTACTTAAAACTGTTCAATTATGCGGTATTGTAACATGAGATATTTTATCAGTTTCTTTTTCTGTCAACTTCCTTCTTTGCTAAGAACTTTTTTTTTCTTCGGTCAGTGCTTTCACTGTTTTAAAAAGATAGTTTGACAGATAATAAGTTTGCTTCTTTTTCGCATTTTCATTAAAGCTAAAGTAGTTCCTTTCTGGGGCTTACAGAGTAGAATAGTATTGAAGGACAACCATCAATCTTCGAGAATTTAGATTGAAGACTAAAATCTGAACATAAAAACAACTTTAATGCCATTGGTTCCTCCCTGATTCACGCGCATTTCTATGCCAGATGTCATTAGCTTTTGTGGTGGGATAACGAAGTATCTAGTTATCAAACTCAAGATGACCCACGATAAGTTGATAACTACATTAAACATGATCCATGATCACTATATGAAAGCACATCAAGTGATGCAAATATTTCATCCAAAGCACAGACAAGCTAAATAACATGAATCAGCTAAGGTCTGCCACCCCCCTAAGTGCGCAAAAATAGAATAACTTAGCTTGCCCAATTGGGTTGAAAAGCTTATCAATAGGACAACTAAAAGCATCACCCACCAGACACTAAATAAACACCATCTAAGTCCAACCAAAACCTTCCACCTCATGTTTGGACGGCTTTGTCGCACAGATTGGTTGTACAATTATCATTTTCGCATGCAGAAGCCATTTGATGACTATGTAACAGATTAGCTACAACTACTGCCTCACTCTCCAATTGCAAAATGCTCACCGTTCAATAGAAAACCTGCCATAAGTTCATCGAAATCTCACTGAGACAAAGTGGTGCTCTGTACATATCTCTGCGCATACCAATTACCTGACAGATCTAGAGGTTTTGAAAGATGCATTTCAAACTCCATCTAAACATCCTCACATCATCCATTACAGGTACATAGAAATATTGTTTCACTGGATTTCCCCCAAAAAATATATTGTTTTTGCAGGAGGCGGGCCTTTATATGCCTAAAATAAGAAGTGCTATAAGTCTTCGTGATAATGTGTCTCATCATATATTTCCTCCTGCCTAAAATTATCCCAACTGCTTCTTCTTCGGGAATTAGCAGGGGTGGATTGTCATCCATCTGCACGACATCTTTTAATAGATCCCTTGCCCACTTTTTGCTTCTTACACAACCTTTATTGGAGTTCTGTGCATTGGATGGAAAAGTCTTCCACTTCTGAAGCATTCTCTTTTTCACTTCTTTCTCCGTAGGCTGCTTTTCCCCATCAAGGTCCAACCTAACTTCTGTATGATTAACGTCGATTTTCAGTTTTAAGTGAATACGGCTAAACTAGTAACTTCACAATCATGTATTTCTGTGCTGCAACACAAATTCAGAGCGATTTCCATATAGGTGGTAGATTGATCAGGTGGTTCGCTTGGCCTGGTAACAGCAGCCATATCACTGCCCTTTTTGAAACTTGTTTAATATGTCATAGAGTGGCATAGTTGCTGGTACCCTAGAATATTAATGAAGGCGCCAAAAAGAATAGACATTACAATTGTGCAATAATAAAGACTAACAAGAAGTCAGCTTATGACATCAACAACAAGAAGAACGAACCTTTAGCCAAATTTAACCTATGGAATTTTTCGAATAGTAACACTTTTGACAGGAACCTCATTTGCAGGGTGTATGGAAAGTAAATTCTTCACCTGCAATATAAGTCAACAAATTTTAAATTGTATTTGGCATTACTCATTTTCATCGTTAATTGACAAGTGCAGATGTGAGGTACTTTTACCAAAAATGGCAATATCTGTCCCATATTAGGTGAAACAATGAATGAGACAGAATAAAAATATAAAAACTAAAACCCCAACAAGTAATCCAAAGAAGAATCCAACAGTTTTCAAGAGATAAAAGAAAGTTTATGGGAAATGCTACAATAAGTTTTACAGCTTACTACATTGACAACAGAAGAAGATCTCCTACATTTCAAAACAAAATCAACCGGTTAACAAAATGATGAAAAGGACTAGAGAATAAATGGCTCTCCACAAAAAAAATGTTATAGTACTGGAAAAGGAAAATTACCAGGATCAGTCCAATTATATTAGTTTGCTGTTCGTAGTAAACTGGGACTCTACTATGACCATTTTCCAAAATTAACTTCGTCAGGTTTCTGTAGCACCACATAGAAGGGATCAAAATTCAAAAACTGCAATTTACACTTCATAGACATAGACATATATATATATATATATTCAATCCATCAAAGAAACTAAATAAATAAAAATTTTGGAGGTAATGTTACACCTGTCAAGTTTAGCATTAATATCAATTGCAAAAGTGTCTAATATTAGAGTCATTGCGTCCTTGGCTGTTTTTGCAGTTAGCTCAAGTGCTCCAGCGATGACTGTTGTCTCATCATGTGTCAATTCTCCACCTTTGCCAGGCTGTTAAGAATTATGGTAATCATACGCAAGTATGTAGATGTAACTGTGCAAAAAAAGTTAAAAAAAAATCCACTAAATAAAAATAGTTTGATCATTGAAATTAACAGATAATAACCATGTGAAGCATCACCTCATTTCCATCAAGTTGACAAGTGTCTTCAATTCAGCTGTACGGAAAAGAGCTACATGCCCATTCCCCGACATAAAATTCAGCAGCTGAAATACCAAAAATAACAGTAATATCGAAAGATTGCCATGACATCCAATGATTCTCCCACAGAAATAAAAAACATGGCAATACAAGCTGACCTTGCTAGGAGGATAGGCAACAGGGTAGCAAATCCAAACGACGACTCGCATACTGACTGCAGAACCAATTGCTAAACCATGCCGAAAACACATAGACTGGGGTATGATCTACTTTGCACAAGTACAATAAGAAGTTATTCTCTGGAAATAGTATATCCCAGAAAAGCACAAAATAAGCTAAGAGACATGTTTTTGACCTCACCGAATAGAAGCATTAATGTTACAGATATCAAGATAGCACCCCATGCTGAAACTAGGCTGTCTAGAAAAATAGCTCGAGCCTGAAGCCAATATATAAGCGAAAAACAAGTGAGCATTAAATTAATACTGATGGAGTTGTAGAAAAAGGCTACTGTGCGTGTACCAAAAAAAAGAAAGGCTATTATACCACATATAAATTAAACGTATATTTGTTGGCCAAAGTCTATTTACCTCCATAGCTGTTGCGTTACATATCAGAAGGGTTAATTAGAAAATGCTGTTTTTTGACCATTGGCAATATCTTTTCTATTGAAACACTAAAAGAAATAAAAAAAATTAAGCACAATAAAGCATTACACCTTACGTTATGCAGAACATGAAAAAGCATATCTACACGCAGACTGCTCCAATCTAATGCTCCAACTCATTTTGTTAAGAATTAAAAATCTATAAGAAAATTCAGTACACATTTTTTAATAGAATAAACTAATTAAAAACAACTGTTGTAAAAAAACAAAACTAATTCAAAACAAAGGGAGAAACAAAAGTAAGCAAACAATAAAATGCTACTATAAATATACACTATTATGAATGAAAACAAGAAAATTGCCAAAAACCAATAATTAAAAACAAAGGGAGAAACAAAAATCAAGTATAATGCTACTATAAATATAGACTATTATGCATAAAAAACCAGAAAATTGACAATTAAAAACAAAGCTAACAAAAGGAAGCAATAAAGTAAAATGCTATTATAAATATCAACTATTATGCATGAAAAACAAGCAAAATCTCAAAAAGAAATCAAATCACAAAACAAAACCCAGATCACCAAGGGTGCTGCTAGAATCAAACATAAGAGAGGAACTCAATTCTGTGATTTAGTAAGAGTTGAGAAAGAGGAAAAGGAGAAGCTACTTACTTGAAGCAGAGTTCTTCTTCACTTGTGATATTGAATTATGTGAAAATCAATTATAATGTGAGGGATGTGGGCAATCTTGGACCACTGCTCCCCTCCCATCTTGCAACTTTCTCTTAATCTGGGACAACTATTGATTACCAGTTCCCGCAATTTTTTCAAGGAGCTCATCTCCTCTGGAAGGGACCTCAAATTCGGGCACTTCTCCAAACTCAGAGTTTGCAGCTCAGTGAATCTAATTAGATCGTGGGGAACATCTATGACATCATCATCATTTCTAATTTTCAAGCAATTAAGCATCGGAGGCCGGGTAATGTGCTGAGAATCTTAGCCGGCGAAAGGTGAAGTGTGAAAACACACCCGACAGCATGAAACCAACATGACTCAGGTTTGGGCACTCGGCAACCACAACCTCCTTGAGTGCTTCAGAAACAATGAGAGGAAACACTTTTAGATTGTCACAATGCTTTATTTCCAACATGCGGAGAGAGGGCATATGTACTCCCATCTTCCAGCTTCTTCCTTCTAATAGGGGACAAAAAGAGATGGAGAGTTCCTGCAGTCCCTTGAGCGACCTCATCAACTCCTCCGGAAGAGACCTCAATGTTGGGCAGCCTCTGATTTCGCAGCCGATTGAATCTTCGTGGATCACCGGAGAGCTCTGTCCATTCTCCGCACCAAGAAATGGTCAAATATTTAAGATTCGGGAGGCTCGGTAGATTATTGAACAAGTCAGCGGGAACACATTCGATACGCATCTTCTCAACGCTCGGCGGGATGGATTCCAATCCACATCTCAAGTTGTCGCAGCCAATAAGCGTCACTTGTTTGAGTGCTTGAGAAAAAATGGGGGGTAATGATTTTAGCTTCTGACAGGAGACGATTTTCAATGAACGAAGACAGGGCATGATCATCTGTGCCATTTCTCTTCCTGCTGTAGTAGTAGTACTCGGCGGCAATGACAACGATATATCCCACTCCTCCCAGTTCTTCATAAACTGTAACTGGAGCGTCTCCAGTTTAGTAAACCACCCCCCATAATTTTGGAAGGACCCAAAGAACTCGTCGCCCACTTTTCTCACGTTTGGCATGTGATCTATGACAAGGTGGCAAGTTGCCCAAAGCCGGGAGTTGAATACAGTTGTAGCACGTCCTTATTACGACTTGGACAAGCCCGGAGAAAGTGGGCTCTCCCACCCAGCCTGGAAATTTTGAACCTTGATAGTTCCAAATATCTAGGTTTTGGAGATTCGGAGGGGGCCGGAGAGCTTCTAGGACACGCTCGGCTCTACTCGGCTCTTGTTCACCACTCCACGATAGCCCTAGTCCTTGAAGGAACGTTTTATCCTCAAGCTTAGCATTGACAGCCTCCTCTCTGCTTCCTAGCTCCAAGTGTTGGATACGAAGTCTCCCTCGGATGCGGTTGAGATCTCTCAACTCACTAAGGTTGCATTGCCCTTCTGTCAAAATGAATCTGTCCAATCTCTCCAGGGAGGTTAATTTTCCTAATCCCCGTGATAAAGTTTTCAATTCAAAAGTACCCTCAATTCTAAGCTGTTTCAAGCTGGTCATTTTCTGAATTCCACTTGGTAATTGACAGAGTTTGTTACACCAACTTAAACCTAAGACTTGCAGATGACGTAGGTCAGCTATAGATTCTGGTAATTGCTTTATTTCAGTCGATTGCAAATTTATATGTCTCAACTGGCCTAACTTCCCAACTGATTCTGGAATTTGTTTTAAACTTGTTCTTTCCAAGTTCAGATGTCTCAACTGGCCTAACTTCCCAACTGATTCTGGAATTTCTTTTAAACTTGTTCTTTTCAAGTTCAGATATCTAAGATTCCACAATTTCATCACAGACTCTGGCAATGCCTCAATTTCTGACCCAGACAAGTCGAGATATCTTAGATGCACTAGTCTACCAAGTGATTTGGGGGATTCCAACAAATTGTTTGTTGCAGAAAACTTTAACACCCTGATGGAACAGATATGTTGAATAATATTACAGACATCAATATCCGCTGTAACAAGTGAGCGTAGGCTTTCAAAGGCAATCAAATGGGATTCATTAGATTTTCGGCCAATCCATGTGCAATGACGGACATTTTTAATATTGTCATTTGAGACCTCAACTAAAGCAAATTCTCCATTTGTCACAAATTGTGCAAGATCATGAACCAAATCATGCATCTTGCACCAGATAATATTTCCCCACTCATCTCTTACGGGCTCTTGAAAGAGTGAAACGTTCCAGTAGCTCCTGGAAATACTCTCTGCCTATATCCTCTATTTCCCTTTTTCTATGTGGTGGAATGTAGTCTTGAGCCACCCACATTTGTACTAATTCTTCCATTTTTATTTTAGAGTCTTTCGGAAATAGAGAGCAATATCGAAAGCACCTCTTTAGTGGCGGGGACAAATGATAATAGCTCAGCAATAAAGCAGGTAGAACGCCTTCTTCAGGCCTATCCCATATTTCAGCATTAAGTGCACTTTCCCAAGCCATTTGTGTCTTTGCAGTCCTTCTTAAGGCACCTGCAATAGTTTTTACAGCTAAAGGCAAACCTTTACATTTTTTCACAATTTTCTTTGCTATATTGGTCAATGCCGAAGAATCATTTATGCCTTCAAAAGCAATTCCACTAAAAATTGACCAACACAATTTATCGGATAATGGGTCTAATTTGTGCATATGGCCCATAACACCTGCACAAGTTTCACTGCGGGTAGTGACCACTATCTTACTCCCTTTTATCCCACATTCCTTAAGAATATTTACAAGATCTGTCCACTTTGTATAATCTTCATTCCATACATCATCTAAAACAAGCAAAAATCGCTTGTTTTGTAGGGTATCCCACAACAGTTTAGATAAGGCCTCTAACCCTGAGGCAGGAGGAAGTTTCTTTTTAATGGCCTCAACAATCATCTTCACAATTTTTGCAACATCAAATTCGGTAGAAATACATACCCAAATTAGTTCCTGAAAGTGGGACTTCACTTCAGGTTCATTAAACACTAATTGGGCAAGGGTTGTCTTCCCACAACCTGCCATTCCCACTATTGATATGACAGGAACATCTGATGACTTAGAACTACCTTCACTGATGAGCTTATTTTTTATCATGTTTTTATCAACTTCTCTACCAAGGACTACACAAGCTGATGTCTCCCTAGAATTGCCCACGTCAAACTCTATTCTATTTTGTTGAAAATTGAATCCGTCTTTATCCTTTGATATTTGATCCAATTTTTTATTTATGCTCTTCATTCTCTTACCAATATTATGGCGTAGAACAAGCTGCTTAAAACAAATGCAGTGGGTAAAGAAATTCCATACCGAATTGCAAGAACCATCATTGTTGGTATCGAGCTGGTGGGATTTTACCATCCATTCATCAACCAGATCAACCACATCATACTCCATATATTTAAGGTCAGTCATCCACTTTTGCACATCTTTGTCTTTAAACTGACTCATCTCAGCATCGTGTAGAGAATCTTGAATGGCAGCATGCGTTTCAGAGAGCTTGACGACCTCTTCCTTGACGCCTCTCAGCAATTCCACCTCATCAGTAGCTAGACTGGCAAGATTTTCAATTGCAAATGAAAGGAAGGCATCCGCCATTTTTAGAGAAAATTTTCTTGACAAGGAGCAAGCAGGCGGGAAGAAGAGAAAAGTAGATTTATAAAAAGGTTTAAAGGGGGCTTCATGTATCCAACTACTTTCCATTGGCTTGAGCTATCACTTGCCTTTTGAGAGGCCCACCACCTGTGTGTGTTTTCCACTACCCTTTATTTAGTCTAGACGTGTGAACCCTACTACGTGATTCCTTTATTCCTTTGTCTAGCCTAGCCATGGCGACATTATTGATAGAGATGAAAGTGAAATGGATCCATACAGGGCCGTTTCCTTTCCTTCCTAACATTGCCAGATATTTCTGAAATGTTAGTGATGCCCTACAATGTCAATAATGGCCCTTCGTGTTTTGTCCCCCACATATCCAATAATTTCTCCCGGGCGGAATGTAATAATGTAGTCGATTGTATGACATACAATTATGACGATGTACTACCTGATTGCTTGCCAATTTTCTTATATCTTCTATCCAAAAGGTAAGTTTCACATGATCTCTCCCCCTAATACCAAAATGCCCCATAAATGTTTCAACCAAAGCCGAACAAAGCAAAGTAACATGACTCAGCTAAGGTCTGTCACCCAACCGTTAAGTGGTTCTTTGCGTAAAAACAAAATAACTTAGTTTCCCAATCGGGTCAAAAAGCTTATCAATAGGTCAACCGAAAGAGTCACCCACCAAGCACTAAATAAAACACCATCTTGGTATGAAAAACATTAGTGTTGCTCACCAGTATGCTTTGAAGGCATCAAGTGGGAAGCTGATAAGGTAAATCAAATTTGTACAACAAAGCTATCCAATGATGAGGTGGCGGGTTTTTGTCAGACAGGGAAAGTGGGCCTCACATTGCTCATGTTTCCTACATCCAACCAACTCTTGCCACCTCATGGCTAAATGGTTCTGTCGCACACATTGGTTGTACAATTATCATTTTCACATCCGGAAGCCATTTGACGTCAGTATAGCAGTCCAATTACACAAAGCTCACCGTTCACAAGATAAAAGAGGACGCTAGCACCATGCCATAAGTTCAACTCGTAGTACTCTGCTTGAATCTCTGGTTACCTGCAAAAGTGCCTCAATGACATCTTCCATTGTAATTATCCCAACTACTTCTTCTTCAGGAATTAGCAGGGGTGGATTGTCATCAATCTGCACAACATCCTATAATAGATCCCTTGCCCACTTTTTGCTTCTTACAGAACCTTTATGTGAGTTCTGTGAGTTGGATGGAAAACTCTTCCACTTTTGAAGCGTTCTCTTGTTTTTCATTTGTTTCCAGTAGGCTGCTTCTCCCCATCAATGTCTAACCTAACTTCCGCATAATCAACCTCAATTTTCAAAGAGTGGGATTCACTGTAAGAAATTAGATTGACAGATAAATGTGCACCACATTCGTATTTTTTTCTTTCTAATTTTCTTTTTTAAGTCTTTTTTCATTGGCTGATTCCCTCCAAAATGCCAGTTTCATGATTTACTTATTTGATCAGAATTATAATATCAATTAAATTTCTCTTCACAATCATTATTCTATACCCTTTCATTGGAGAAAAAAAGGTAACACCTTGCAGCTTCATCTCATTTTAAGAAAATCATGTCTCTATGAAACCAAGAGACAGAGCTTGAATTCACTTTTTTAATAGATGAAATGGATGTACCTTGATCGTCCAAGTAGAAACCTCCCCGTTGTTGATTCCTTGTGTGTATTAAATCAAACACAAGCAAGCTAGGAGGCAATGATGCGATATGCTGCCATGTGAGCAAGGCACTCCTTCTACGGGCCCGAGGACTTAACTCATCCATGTTTGTGTTCACAATCTGGAAAGTGAAGCCGGGCTGCTCCACTCTCTTTAGTTGAAATGTGTGGACAGCTTGTCAAGGACCACACCGAACAGCAATTCAATACGATGAAAAGCTAAAGCAGTAATGTAATACGGCTAAACTAGTAACTTCAAAATCTCAAACTAAGTACAATCATGTAGTTATGTGCTGCAACACAAATTCAGAGCTTACCATCATTTACATTATCGGTGGTAGATTGATCAGGTGGTTAGCTTGGCCTTGTGACAGCAGCCATATGATTGTGCCCTTTCTATAACTAGTTTAATATGTCCTAGAGTGGCATAGTTTCTGGTACCCTATAATATTAATGAAGCGCCAAAGAGAATAATATTAATATTGTGCAATAATAAAGACTAAGAAGAAGACAGTTTATGAACTCAACAACAACAACAAAAAACCTTTAGCCAAATTTAACCCACTTTGGAATTATTCGTATAGTGACACTTTTGATGGGAACCTTATCCGCAGGGTGTATGGAAGGTAAATTCTTCACCTGCAATTTAAGTCAACAATATTTCAATTTGTGTTTGGCATTACTCATTTTCATCTTTGATTTACAAGTGAAGATGTGAGATACTTTTACCAAAAATGACAATCCCTTTGTCCCATATTAGGTGAAACAATGAATGAGACTGAATAAAAAAACTAAAAACTCAACATGTAATTCATAAAAAAATCCAACAGTTTTCAGAGATAACAGAACGTTTCTGAGATAGGCTACAATCAGTTTTACAATTTATTATATTGACAACAGAAGAACAATCTCTTACTCATTCAGACAACAAAAAAGTGCTATATTACCGGAAAAGCAACATTACCAGGATCAGTCCAATCATATTAATTGGTTGTTCATGGTAAACTGGGACTCTGCGATGTCCTTTATCCAAAATTAACTTCATTAGGCTCTGTAGCACGACATATAAGTAAGGGATCAAAATTCAAAAACTGCAATTTACACTTCATAGACAGATATTCTAGCAAAGAAACTAAAGAACTAAATTTTGGAGGTCATGCTGACCTGTCAATTTTAGCATTAATATCATTCCAAAAGTATCAGATATTGGAGTCATTGCGTCCTTGGCTTTTTTGTTGCAGTTAGCTCAAGTGCTCCAGCTTTGATTGTCTCATCATGTGTCAATTCTCCGCCTTTGCCAGCCTGTTAAGAATTATGGTAACCATGCACAAGTATGTTGATGTAATTGTTCAATAAACGTAAAAAAACATAAATTCCACTCACTAAGAATAGTTTGAGCATTAAAAAATTAACGAATAGCAACTATATGAAGCATTACCTCATTCCCGTGTAAGTTGACAAGTGTCTTCAATTCAGCTCTATGGAAAAGAGCTACATGCCCATTCCCCAACTTAAAATCCAGCAGCTGGAAACACCAAAAATTACAAAATATCATAAAGAATGCCATGAAATCCAATGATCTGTATTAAGGACCCAAAAAAAAACAAAGGAATTGCATTAAGCATTAAAATATATGATATTGCACTTTACAACATGGCAATACCAAATGAAGAAAAAAACATGGCAATACAAGATGGCCTTGCTGATAGGATAGGCAACAGGGTAGCAAATCCAAACACCCGCACAATGGAAGCCACTACTGCAAAATTGCTAAACCATTCCGAGAACACACAGACTGTGGTATAATCTGCTTTACAGAAGTAAATAAAAAATTAATTCTCTAAAAAATAGCACATCCCAGAAAAGCAGAAAATAAGCTAAGGGACATGATTTTCACCTCACCAAATAGAAGTATCAATGCTAGAGATATCCCCATGCTGAAACTAGGCTGTCAAGAAAAATAGGTAGAGCCCGAAGCCAAGATATGAGCAGAAATACAAGTGAGCATTAAATCATATATATATATATATATATATATATATAGGGAAAAGTTTAAATGAGATCGCTCTCATATAGCTTATATGAGGCCACTTTAAATTATAACCCTTCGATCTTGATCTAACGGCTATATATATAGCCAAGGCGATCGATCACCTATGCGGATGGTTACATGCGGGTTTTTACCATTTTTCTTTAGAAAGTTGTGTTCTTTCTTTACAGAATGTCCCCAATTGAGTCCTTCTATAATGTATGAACAGAAAAACACAAATAGAATATATAGAACACAAATTGTTCTTGATTTTCTCTCTTCTTCTTCATCAATGATTCTTTTTTCAAAAAGACAATAGTATATTTTCTCTGAGTTCGAGTTTGATGAGTTAAAGTGCACCGCTTGTCAACTGGTCCGTTGTATCTTAGGAGTAGATTGCTGGAAAAAAATCCGTGCACGAGAGGGTGGCAATATTTATTTTGAAGTCAGGAATGTATAATTGTTGTGCCTCAGACGATTGGATTTCAATCTGCTATTTCAGGTTCTATTTGAGTACACTTCAACATGGACGGGTAAAGTACAATCTCTCTTGAGAACTGTAAGTTTTTCAACACCTTCTAACTACCAAAAAGCCTACTAAAGCTCCCATCAACTGGGGTGAAAACAAAAGCATATCTCCACACTGACTGCTCCAACGCAAGGCCCCAAAATCCATTATTTAAGAATTACAAATCTAGAAACAAAATTAGTGTACATATTTAATAGAATAAACTAATTGAAACAACTGTAATAAAAAACGTATTCAAAACAAATTAACAAAGGGAGAAACAAAAAGTAAGCAAATAGTAAAATACTAATATAAATATCAACTATTATGCATCAAAAACATGAAAATTTCCAAAAAAAAAGGCTAATTCAAAAAAAAGGGAGAAACAAAAATTAGAAATCAGTAAAACGCTACTTTTGTCACGATATTATGCATCAAAAACAAGAAAATTGCCAAAAAAACTAAGTAAAAACAAAGGGAGAAACAAAAGTAAGCAATCAGTAAAATGCTAAAGAGTCACAACTATTATGAATCAAAAACAAGAAAATTGCCAAAAAAACTTCTCCCTCCATCACTTTTAATAGATTCAATTTTTCAAATGAACTAATTTTTTAATGTATTTGAAAAAAACTGTATGTATTAAAAGTGACCGAAGGGAGTAAGTAAAAACAAAAGGAGAAACGAAAATAAGCAATCAACTAAAATGCTATATAAATGTCGATTCTATGCATAAGAAACAAGAAAATTGACAAAAGACTAATTAAAAACAAAGGGAGAAACAAAAGTGAGCAATCAAGTAAATTGCTACTATAAGTATCAGCTATTATACATACAAAACAGGAAAAATATAAAAAAAAATAAAATAGTTCACCAATTACAAGTGTATGTTGCATCACATCATCATGGGTAGACAAATGAGTAACAAAAACCCACAAAAAATAGAGATCCAGAAAATAAAAAAATTTCCACAGATATTACAAATAGGAGTGACATTGTAACGTCTCTGAATTTTGTATAGTACTGCTGATCTGTATGCATTTCTGTTAGAGGCTAGTGGGTCCATGCCATAGTGTGGGACCACTTCAATGGAAATTGTATATCACCAGTTTAGGGACGGTTTTGGACTGGATCAGCATGGATGGTTAGGTTGTTGAGATAAAGACTCCACAAGGAGTGGGACTGGCCGGCAGTTTAAAAACCCAGAAATGTTGTGTTCTCTCCATATTACACATGATTTCCAAGAAACTCTCTCTCTCCCTCTGCTGTCCGGCCGTAGCAGCATCAAAGGAGGAGCATTGGACAGAGGATGCTAGGCTGAAGCGAAGGATTTTGACCATCAATTCTAGGTAGGACACTTTTACACAATAATCTTGTCTGCATAACTACAGTTTTTCCTTTAGATGAATTTGCAATCGATTATTTAAGTTAATACTCTTTGGATTGATCGGTCTATGATTGAAAGTTTTAACCTTTATGACTCTATGCTCGTGTATATCTATCTAGATGCTTCTATTTGAATTAGGTCTCTTAAATCTAGTCTGATGCTTATGTACTTTTGAAAGAATGCAAAACCCAAAAACTGTGTCCTATCTTGCTATAAACTTATTAAATAGTATGTGTTTCTTTATTATCCTGCATTCAAATCTTCTAATAATTTTATCCTCACTACAACAAAAATCGCCTTTAGCGACGGCAAAATCCGTCGCTACAACTACCTTTTCCGTCGATATTACTCTTATGCGACGGAAATATTCCGTCACAAAATATATTGATAATACCCGCGCCTGAATTGCTCAGGAACGACGGACAAAAGTAAACCGTCGATATATAATTTTAGATATATCGACGGGCATAAAACTGTCGCTAAAAGTTTTTTCCGCCGCTAGTGGATTTAAAAATTAAAAAAACAATTGCAATATGTTGCCAATTACTGTTTTTCCTTTGTATTGTCCAGATTTTCTATGTAATCAGAAGAAGAATATATGACATAACTTTTTTCTTCATTAAAATAAATGGTATTTACATTACATAAAACACATACAAAGAAATTTGCAGTGATGTAAGGTATTAGCCGATTAATGGATAGAAGTATCAGCCTTCAAGTATAATACAAAAATATGTTTCCTTGACCAATAAAAAAAATCCAATGGTAAAAGTATTCCAATTGTCTTATAAGTGTGGATGTGTTCCTGAAAAAATAAGATTCCGCTGATACTTCATTGGAGAGATCCCAATTGTTTCCTCTAGCTTTTTTCTCCATTCTTCATCTGTCATCCAAAATAAATGGCTCTGTACATAGGGAAAAATCCCGTGGGATCAAAGTTAGCTGAATCTTCCAAATTCCTCCACTGGCGATTTTCCTCAAAACTATGAACACCTGAAGAGAACCGGACCGGCCAGGTCTTCCCTTAGAATTCCTTTCATCATGGCTCAAAGGTTTCTCTTCAAAATCCTTATCTTTCTATTAGAGACATGTGACATCAAACTCTTGAGTGAACTTGGGGCACGAGGGGAGCACCTGTTTTTTTAGTACGAGTATTAGCATATCAAAATTTGAAATGGAATAGTATTAGCATATCAAAAAAGTTTATTCTCTCTTAGTTCAATATCTACATCAACTCTAAGTTGTAAAGTAACAAGATGGCTAGTAAAAGATGGATGCAAACATAAGAAAATCCAAAAATTAAAGAACCCAATCTGCACAAAATCAGATGCTTGACTAGGACATCATTATTATTTAAGACTACCATTATCAAACACACAGAATAAGTCCAAAATCCCAAGATCAATAAAAATGGACGTCACTCAGCAAGAAAAATAAATACCATGTTGTCATCAGCCTTGTACCATGCAGTATTTACCAATTCTAACCAGTGCATCAATCCCATCTGCACCAAGTCCTTTCCCAAAACACTGGATAAGGGGGGAAGATTGTCTGAGAATGAACAGATGTTGGTGAATATAGTTGTCAATGGTAAAAAAAAAAGCAAGCAAAATGCCAGAAAGCACAGTAGATCCTAACGTTTGAAATGTTTTGAACCTAACCTGATGAACTGCACTGGAATGCCTAGTTCTTCACAGGAGCCAATCAAGAGGACAGAAGCAGCAGCAGCCAAATTCTTATAAGATGAAAGGTGCAAATTGGACATAACACAAGGATGAATCTTTTCTAAATACACCTGTTTACTGAGTTCCCTCCATATCTCCCATGCAAATGAGTTTTGGAGGATGGAAACCTTCAAATGGGAGTAGTCTGTGTAATGAAATAAATACATGAGCATGTTAGACTGATGGAACTCATTAAGTCTAACAGGCAATGTACATAATAATGATAACTAGGGAAATGCAATAAAATATGAGTACTATGTCTGTCGAGGTCACTCTACTAGCCTGTAGTATATTCTGGATGGCAGGAATTACAAGGGCCTTTCGAGCAGGTTTTCTTAGGCATTTAAAAAATTCCATCAGCAAGAGTTTACTCCAAGAGTCTGACGAAGAAGTCATTATTAGGGGAAAGAAGATGGAGCATGCATTTCTGCAGCGACTACTCCCATTTACTTAAGGGCTCCCTCTTAGGCAAACTTTGCAGCATATTGAAGGTGGGTCTTACTTCTTGCCAAAATATTAAGTGGAGAAAGAAACAAATATGCCGATCTTACTGATGCAGGAAAAAATGGTGACTCTAGCAGCGACTTTGCTGATGGCCTCCTAAAAGAAGGGAGAACATGCCATACATTATGAAGATGTTATATAGGACAAGGATAAGCTCATGCAATCAACAGTCAGAGATTTATACTCCCTCCATCCTAATTTACATGTTCTATCGGGAAAAAAATGTGTGTCCCAAATTACATGCTTCATGAGGCTCAATTTCAGTGGCTGGGTACTTAAAAGAGCCCCACCAAGCACCGTTGTGTTCTAATGTTTGTCATTTCGGCTGTGGATTCCACTATCCAAGTACATCTCTTGAAACAATATTCAGTCATAAGGAGATCCAAACACACTCCAAAAACAACGGTACACGCCAACTTCCCTCTCAAGCATTTTGTCGAACAGCAACCGTGTGATAAAGAAAATCATCAAGTAAACACAGAATCCAGCTGCAATTTAAAGAATGATCCAAAACATAGTTCTAAAGAAGGCAGACAAGTTACCGATAGCAGAGCTAGGGGATGGAGATTCGAATGGTGCTGCCGAGCGTGAGGCTGATGATGGTATCGATGTCGCGAGGGAAGGTTTCTGGGGGCATCGGTGAGGATGGGGTCTTCCAGGAGGGTCGATTGTACTGACTGCAAACGAAACTCTTCAACGCCATGCCGCTGCTGGAGGAGGAGGAGGACTATTCTCCAATTTCCAAACCAGTTCTTTTAACGCCCCCCGCATACAAGGTCGGCATCAATGAAATGAGGATGAGAATCAGAGCCCACTGTTGGGTCAGATAGCCAAGAGGCGGACTGGGTGTCCGAAGGAAGTCTTGCAGAGCTGCAGTCGGAGTGGCGCGACGCAACGTGCTCAAACTGGACCTTGTCTGCGACAGTGTCATCACGGAAGACGAGGAGATGGGATCTTCCAGGAGGCCTTTCGGCCGGCAGGGGGAGAGAACGAACAGAGGAGTGGGTGAGAAGAGGAGAAAGTAAAAAGGGATAGGTTTTTTATGAAATCAACGACTACGATTAAAACAACTTGATCTTTTACCACAGACTTTTTAACCACGAAAAAAAACCATCGATATTAGATTTATTAACGACGGACTTTTTATCCACATTTAACCAACCGTGGATACTAATTGCTATTAGCGATCGATCAAAATTCTGCCAGTAAAATCAGTCGCTATTGTATTCTTTTTATCCACCGCCAGTTTTCCGTCGTAAATGGTACCTTTAACGACAGATTTTCTAGCGACGGAAAAACATCTGTGGATAAAAGCCGATTTTGTTGTAGTGCCTTATTAAAGATTGGCTAGTGTTCTGGGATTGCGTTCCAATCTTTACCAGGAGTTGTCTTCCTCAGGAATTAGCACACGTTTCCTTATATTTGTATAAATATTGACTTGTTGGAATTATTGTTTTGCTCTTCCTTTTGCATGGGATTTAATCCCATTTCCTAGTTACTTCAGTAAACTTGGAAATGTTTGTGGTAGTGGTCCGCGCACAGACAAGGTTTAAGGTAAGACCTTTATTGAAGTGTTTCATATTTATTTGGTGTCATTATTTTCTAATGAATGTTGTATTAGTGAGTCAAAGTATGCTCATTGTAAGGTCATGACCACAGTTTAGATCTGTCTGATCCCAGCCTTTTCGAGGCATCCTGCACGCATAACCAGGTTGTCAGGCATCATGGAAGGCCCATGAGCACCAATGGTACCCACATCTCTAGACTCGTGATAGGTCTTAGTGTACCTCTAGAGGCATTTGAGATTTGCTATCCGTTTGACAGCCAATTAGTTTGAGCATCCACTCCTAGTATAGATCTATTTGTTTCCTATTATGAGTCTGATTGTCTTAGGCTGGGAGTCAGTAATTCCAAGCGTTAGAGTTGAGGTGTCTCCATTGGTTATGTTATTGCAGGGGACTCTTACAGAGGTTTTTTCATATTACCTGACCAATGAGCTCGGATTGCTATATTACTTAGTTTTTTCGGGCTCATGCCATATAACCTGCCCTTGATCATCCCATTTTGCCCTCCTGAACCCTAACCCTAAATGTTTTCTAACGCATTTTCCATATTACTTGGTTTCAGATTTTACATTTCAATATATCATATCTCCTTTATTTCTAGCCCATTTTCGTCTATTTTTTTTGGTTCTTTCTTATTTTTAGTGCTCCTTTTTAATATGATGATATCATAATGATCTTGATATAATATCTAAAAAATATAGTAAAATCTATGATAAATAGCATGTAGTGTCTCAATATTCTTACGATATCATCATTGTAAGAAAGAACACTAAAAATAAGGAAAAACAAAAAAATAGGCAAAAATAGATCAAAAATAAAGGAAATATAAATTGGTAAAGCCTATCCCAAAAAAATGCTATGATGTATATTCTACTATTGTGTAATCGATTACACGGTAGCCTAGGCATTCTATTGTGTAATCAAATACACAATAACATTTTTTTGGACAAGCTTTAACGATTTATATATCTCTAATTTCTTATCCATTTTCGACCATTTTTTTCATTCTTTTATATTTTTAATGTTCTTTCTTATCATGATGATAACTTAATTATGTTGGGACATGCATGCTATTTATCATGGAGTTTACTGTATTTTTTAGATATTATCTCAAGATCCTTATAATATCATCATGATAAGGAAGAACACTAAAAATAAGGAAGAATAAAAAATAAGGGTGAAAACGGAATTGAAATGAAGGAGAAATGATTAATTGAATGTTGTCATAGTATCATGTATGTAAATTCACGATAGATTGCTATTGTGTACTCATCTATTGTGTAATCATAACATTTTTTGGGACAACCTTTAAGAATTAATATCTCCATTTCTGATCCATTTTTGCCCATTTTTTTATTTTTTTTTATTTTTAGTGCTCTTTTTTACAATAATGATATCATAAGGATGTTGAGACATTGCATGCTATTTATCATGGATTTTGCTGTATTTTTTAGATATTATCTTAAGATCATTAAGATATCATCATGATAGGAAAGAAAATAAAAAATAAAGAAGAACGAAAAAATGAGCAAAAACGGATAAAAATGAAGGTGACATGAATAGTTAAAGCTTGGTACTGCTATCATGCTATTGTGTAAACAGCACATGATAGCATTTATTTGGGACAAGCTTTAACAATGTATTTCTCCTTCATTCCTGATCCGTTTTTGCCCATTTTTTATTTTTCCTTATTTTTAGTGTTCTTTCTTATAATGATGATATCATAAAGATGTTGAGACACCATATATTATTTATCATGAATTTTCCTATATTTTTTTAGATATTATCTCCAGATCATTATGATATCATCATAATAACAAAGACCGCTAAAAATAAAGAAAAACAAAAAAATGGAGGAAAGAGGACTAGAAATGAAGGAGATATGATATGTTGAAATGTAAACCCTGAAACGCTATAAAAAAGTTTAGGGTTAGGGTTTAGGAGGGCAAAATAGGAAGATCAGGTGCAAAACTAGTTTCTATGGCATGAGCTTGAAAAAACTAGGCAATATGCTAATATGAGCTCATTAGCTAAGTAATATGGAAAAACCTTGATTCTTCCGTTATTAGTTGTCATGCCCTAAATCTTTAGCTTCCGATTGGAATAAATATGTTTTTTTTTTTGCTCACAATGTTCACCAAGGCACATGTTAGCTTTTTTTTAAAGAAAGTTAGTTCATTTGAAAGCTCACAATGTGCACCAGGGCACATGTTAATTTTTTTTTTCTCGCAAGCAACTATTAATTCAATAGTCCCATCCATTTGCACGTCAGCTCACATCAGTGTACACCAAGGTGCCTGAATCCGTGAGTCGGGGTGCCATAATCCAATGTTGCACATTAAAACAACAAGGATCTTGCTGGCTTAACCACCCCCCATCCCCCTCAATTAACGTGCGCACCATCAAATCTCTATCGAACACCTCTCATGAGCCAATGCCCATACTAACTTTTTCCTTGTAGGAAAGGGAAGTGGGCAAAGAAACAAAGCTATGGTGCATAATTATGACAAATTCTATACTATGTTATTTTAGACAACATTATGGACATAATTAAAATAGGGAGGGGGGAGAAGCAGTGGCGCAATAAAAACAAGTGTGCCAGACTAGGATTGCCGACGCCAAAAAAGAATAAAACTTTTAATAAGAAAATCATCAAAGGCACAGCCAAGAAGAGCCTGGGTGTAGCGTTGAGGCAGAGAGAGTGATAAAACAAGACACTCAGAGCAGCAATCTCAGATCTAGATCCGGAGCTCCTTCTATTCGCTGCCCAAAGGTGACTGCTTTCCGGCGATCCTCTGCTCACTCTTTTTGTAAATTTTGTGGGGTTTTGGGTTGGAATTTTTGTAAATGTGTGAACTTTAGTATTTCTAGTTATTGGGTGGTTGTAATTTGTGCTTTTTGGTGGATTTTAATTTTGGATTTAGCTTACTTTTGTTGAATTTTAGCTAAATGATTAGAATTTTTAATTGTCTTTTTGTGTGTTTGCTTGTTTTGTTGTTCTTTGGTCAGTGTCGACATTGTCCTAAACAGAGTTTCTGCTCCTATGGTGGTCATAATTGCTTTAAATTGGTTGATATTGATATTAATTTTGGATTTAGTTTGCTATTGCTTAATTTTTAGCTAAATTATTAGAATTTTCATTGTCCGTGTGCGCTTACTTTTATAATGTCATTTATGCAGTCTTTTTTGCGCATCAGAAGATAAGAAATATGAGGAGTGGAGCCTTGCGCATCCTGATCCAGATGGTGATATTGAATCATTGTATCCTGCGAAAGAGTGGCATCAAGAGGTCGGTGCGGGATTGAGAGGGTCTAATGGGTAAAATGCATTAATATGCAAGAAGTGGATGTTTCCAGTGCTCAAGGACAAACATTAGTGTTTGATAGAATTTAGGCTTGAGAAAAAAAAAACTTTTATATATGATAACATGAATAGTAGCCCTAACGTGGCAGATGAAATAACTTGCTCTTCAAGGCTATATGAGGCGGCACTCAAAATATGTTATGCAAGTCAATTTTGAGGATTGAACATGGGATAAATGGAAGACAAAAGTGGCAGAGGTTCTCGAGACTCAGGGCAACGATGATGATTGTAGGGTTTTTATATGCTACTACTTGTTGAAGAAGGCTCTTGATGATGAGCTTCAAAGGTTCAACGTCAAAAAGTTTAGAAAATGGTTGGTGTGATACGTAGTCTCGAGAGTCGAGGGCTATGTACCAATTATGTGATAGACTTGATTCTTTTTCATATGACTCTGTGGTTTTAGTATGGCAAGGTTACATTTGATTGTAGTTGTGTCAGCATGTAAATAACTTTTATGGAGTTATGAGGTTGCATTAGATTATGATTCATATTATGATAAAATTTACATCAAGGTTGTGATATATTTTAGGTTTGATGACACATGCTGTTGTGATTGAGTTGTGGTGACTTATGCATGTTGTGATAGAGGTTTACATTTGAGTTTGTGATTGAATTGTGATAGACTAGCTGCTACCACACACACGAACTTCCAGTAGCTTCTTATTTTGGTGATTGAGTTGTAGTGACTTATGCATGTTGTGATAGAGGTTTATGTTTGAGTTTGTGATTGAATTGTGATAGACTAGCTGCTACCACACACATGAACTTCTTGTAACTTCTTATTTTGGTGATTGAGTTGTAGTGACTTGTGCATGTTATGATAGTAGGTTACGTTGAAGTTGTGTTTGAATTATGATAGCCTTACTGCTGCCACAAACACTAACTTCTAGTAGCTTCTTCTTTCGTTGTGATTGAGTTGTGGTGACTTATGTATGTTGTGATAGTGGATTACGTTGAGGTTGTGATTGGATTGTGATAGGCTTGCTACTGTCACGGTCACTAACTTCTAGTAGCTTCTTCTTTCGTTGTGATTGAGTTGTGGTGACTTATGCATGTTGATATAGCGGGATGCATTGAGGTTGTGATTGAATCGCAATAGCCTTGCTACTGCCATGGTTACTAACTTCCAATAGCTTCTTCTTTCGTTGTGGTGACTTATGCATGTTGTGATAGTGGGTTGTATTGAGGTTGTGATTGAATTGTGATAGGCATTTACGATATGAATCATACTACAAACTACAAAGTAATGTAAACATTACAATTACAAGCCATAAAAAATAATGTTCTACCAAATGTCATCTAAGGTATTAAGTTCATTACAAAAATAAAGTTTGTCAGCACTCTCAATCCACATTTATTGGTTGCACGCACGATGTCTGATTGTGCTCAAGGCCGCTGCAACGTATGCATCTAAATTGGCGTTTTCGTTTTAATAGTTGTGACGGATAGGGCTTCGTCTTTGGCTTCCCCCTTTCCCTCTTGGTTTTTGGTGGAAGGATGAGTGCTCTCCTACGGGTGGCTCTGCACGTACCGACTTGACATCATGGGTGATTGGGAAAATTATTTCACGATATGTGTCCTTATAGCATCGAGTAGTCCAATAATCCCCTCGACAAGCATAGGTTGGTGATCCTCCATTGGCACATATGGCAGCGCATGCGTGGATACATGGCGTACTTTCAATGTGACACATCCAGCAAATACAAGTGAGATCATTGTAGAATCCTTATAATCAGTAACAAAGAATTAAGGGCTACCTCCTTCGAACGCCATGCCTTCTAATATGAGACGCTCAACCATTTCACAAATCTTTTACCAATTCAGATGTAGAATACGAGGGTGCATTCTTTATCTTCTTGGAAATGAGCTCCGACATCAAGTTTTGTGAAGCATGAGGGTGATATTTTTTCCTTACCCCTCCAGCACATATGAAGCTTTTTATACTCATTCACCACAAATAAACCTGAACCTTGCTCCAAGCTCACATTCACTTTCCACTTTCCATTGCCAGCCTTCAACCCACGTTCTCTACTAAACCACGTTCTAATGCAACCAATGAATTGAAACACATAATAAAATGAGTCATACGCAAAAATACAAATTAGCAACTAGACTTTCCTAATTTATGTTAATTATATAAAATAAGATTTTTAAATTTTATACAGATTTTCTGGTTGCCTAACCCTGAGGCTGCAAAAATGTTAATGTGACTTGGATGCTTATGTGCAAACCTCTTCCCGGAAAAAATTTTGGTCCAAGGATGCGTCCACCATGATATCCTCCATTAGGTAGGCATTGTGGGCCGGTCATGATGATGATATGCAAGCTGCTTTAATTGCTTAGGGCATGTGCCATTGATCCTAGTGATTGAAGGCTCATAGAGGATATGATGAAGGACACCAGGTAAGATAACCATAAAAACTTGAAAAATGCTTCCTCTCCCGCTTTATTTTCACAGCCACCTCACGTGCCCCTCATGGAAATGTTGTGGGCCCCACTTTTCGTTTCCTTTCACTACATTAGCATGTGAGGTTGACCGCATAAAAAAAGGAGGAGGGATAGCATTACTTAAAAAACTTTCTTCTCTATTTGATTTAACCCATTCTGCAATTTTTGACACTCCTCTAGGCTTTTTATTCTTTTGCCAGCGCTCCTCGTGTTACAATAATGTAAAAGAGGATTTGACAGAAGTTAGAGGGTAAATAGAAAAAGCATGAGCTACCACATGCAAGAATTTCCAGCTTCTAAAGTGCAACTTTTTCTATTGGAGCAATGCAAGAATGAGATACATGTAATGTCCAAATTCAATAGAAGAATGACAGTGCTTCATCTTGCAGCCCAATTAACATGGTCACCCTGACATGGTTGTAGAATGTAGATATCTGTCCTCATCGCCCATTTCTATTCACTGGGACCTTTAACCATATATTTTGGCTCTGACATAGCCCAACTGGAGTACTATTTGGGGTTCGTGGGAAATAATTTCCACATAAATATCCAGTATATGGAAAATAATGCCTTGCGAGCGCATGTAGAGAGAATCGGTTGTGAACCCATGATTTGAAGGTGCAACCTATACAGATCATGTTGAATCACAATCTAAATTTTGCCATATTTACATACCGCCTTGCATGTCTTTATTCTCTCTTGTACTGAGAGCAAGGTTTATATTCCAAGAGCAGAGAGTAAAGAGTTGTGGCTGTTGAAAAAGAGAAATTCAAATTCCTTAACTAAAGAGAAAACTAAACATGTTCGTAAATGCGGAACCAGTGAAGAAAAGAAAGGGAATAGCATTGAGTAACCTTGGGTGAAAGCATCCTAACTTTGAAATGGGGACCATGATCATCCCACTCAAGATCACATATAAAAGTGTTACTGTAAACTGGTTCCTAGCAAGTCATATTAACATGGCTATGAAATGGAAGAACGTGGATCGAGAGCTCTATATGGCAGTAACAACAAACAACGTTGAAGAATTTAGACGCCTGATACGCCACAACGCCAACCTCCTTAATCAGAAGACACCAAGGGATCATACAGTGCTTCATCTTGCGGCAAAATATGGCCACCAGAACATAATTAAAGAGATCTGTCGATGTCAAGAGTGTGCATGTCACTTCACCGAGAAGGACCTCTCAGGCTATACTCCATTGCACATTGCTGCATGGTATGGCCACACTGAAGTTGCCGCACTTCTCATTGACCTTGCAAGGGAGGCGGGCAACATTGACAACCAAGAGGGAAAGTCTAAGGCAGACGAAATGTTAGAGGCAAGGACTTGGTTGGGTCACACTGCCTTGCACTGGGCTGTGTGGAATGGCCATTTTAGTGTGGTGAAGGAGCTTACGCAAGCATATCCCAATATGGTGTGTATGGCTGATATCCGTAACTGGTCTGCACTTTACTCAGCTTCTTCCAAAGGGCACCTACAAATTGTTGAGCATATTTTGTCCGTTGATGTGGAGAGAAGTGCATCCTTTTACGAAGGCCCTGACGGTGAATGCCCATTGCATGTGGCTATCAGCTAAGAAGCACGGATACGAAAATGGGGACACGACACGACACGATAGGGACACGGCGACACGCCATTTTTCCAAAAAGTAGGATACGACACGGCTAATAAAAAAATATTTATATTATTTATAAAATATTTTGCAATTCAAAAATTAGTTTGTCATAATTTCTATTAAAATTTGGCAAAGTCTCCCCTATATTTTTGATATGTAAAAGGCATGTTATAATCTCAAATGCCTATACAATTTTCTCTTCAAAAAACAAGTTTTTCTTCTCATGGCATTTCTTCAAAAACCAATTAAAGAGGACCTTTAAGAATTGAATTGGAAAGGAAAAGGAGAGTACCAGCGACTCCCACCACATTGCTGAGGGCAGAATAAGAGAAGTGTAAACCGGAGGAAATCATCAATTCGCCCTGTCTCCCCCCTGCAGCAGTGAGAAAAAGCCTAAAGTCCCTATTTTAGTTTGCCATTGTCGGCACTTCAAACATTTTAGTGTAGTACTACTATATTAAGTCTATACTTCAAGTGAGGGCATTGTTCTTAACAAGCCAAAAGCCCTAGAATTAGAAGTTTTGCATATGGTTCCCATACATTCTCTGAATGTCGAATAAGAGATGCTAACATGTGATGTCACCTTATCAGTGGAAACAAAAACCATTTATGAACCACAACAAACATCTTGGCTTCCCTTTATGACTCTCGCCATCATCTTTACCTAGATACAGAGAGTGGAAACCTCCTGCTTTTAGCCTTGAACGAAAGAGTTGTAGATTATACAAAGAATAACTACTGTTTACGTTCAACAACTATATGAAATACAATCAAACATTTGCTCACATTCAGACCACATAACTCTAAAAAAAACACATTAATGAATATGCGTTAAAAGTAAAGATCTTGATGCAGAGAGTAGTTTCCCAATTCCATATGTTGTTGTTTTTCATACGATCAAAATTAGGAGTTCCAAAAGCCACAGTGTAGAAAAAATCCCACCACAACAGCTATTAAATTTAATAGAAAGGCTCATGGTCAGCAACTTTTACTTAGTAATTTGTGATGATGATGTCTGATACGAACTAACCTGCCCAACAAGAGAAACAGGTGGCATAGTGTGCTTTTTAACCTTCTTATTAACATCTTGAAGGCATTGATAGAAATATCTGCAAGAAAGACAACCAAACTGGAAAGGAAAAAAAAATCACTGTTTGTAGAACAAAATATCAGATGTTTCGAAATTGCTAATCGAACAGGACAGTAATGTGGGAGAGAGGGATTATTTCGGTTCAAACTTGATCTCCGCAATTCACTTTCAAATAAGGGGTCAGAACCGTTGTTGCTGGCTTTAGAAAGGCAGATGGATCACCCTTTGGTTTCTCAAAATTGGCAACCCACTCCTGCATTGTCAACGAGTGAAGGTCAAATCAGTTTAACAAAAGGTTCAAGAGTACTCATGCATTATTCAAACTCAGCATTTTCAAAAGAAGATAAACACGAGCAAATTAAAAAATTCGATGGAGAACGGAAGAAGTCGCGATGACTGCCGGAGGCCCAAAACACTGTCGATGGACAACGGCGTCGGCAACAATCAGAAATCGCCGGAAGAAGCTCATCGGCGGATGGGACAGCGGCCAATAGCAGGAAGAAGCGAGGAGCAGGGGAAATCTAGGGCATATGCACGAGAGAAGGAGCGCGTGGCCTAATTCCGTGTCCGAAGCGTGTCCACACGTATCCGATCGTGTACCGCCGTATCGGATACGTGTCCTTATTTTTTTTTTTTTTTTTCTTAAAAAAAAACGGCACGGACATGCAGGCAGCCGTGTCGCCAGCGTATCCGTATCGGATACGTATCGGATATGGACACGGCTGCCATTTTGCCGTGTCCGTGCTTCCTAGGCTATCAGTGAGGGACATCTTGGTAAGATGTTTTTTTAGGGCAGCGATAACCCTACATCAGTTCACCCACTCATTTCTATACATATCAGCTATGTACGGAAAATGTGTAGGAATCTGCTGTACAAATATCGTTTCCCTTTTTTTAAGAGAAAGGCTAGCTTGCACGGGCTGCAGTACGTTGTAGGGTTAGCAACTCTCATATCATGTGGGACCATTGATCTGACGGCTACCTGCCTTACAACATACTAATGTTGGAGTGCAAATTAGCTTTTTCATTTTTTTAGTGGATAATTAATTTGCCATTCCTCTTTTTAAAACAGAGAAAGAGGGAACTATGAATAGAGAAGAAATTAAGAGGGAGAAAAAGGAACAAAGAGTGAGGCTAGGGTTTCAATTATGATTACTTGAATATCAAAATACAACAAAAAGAGATATATATATATATAGTCTTATACATAACAAGTGAAAAGACAAATTTACCATTGCATCTAATAATAACTCTAATAGGAACTACTCATCGTTTTGGTTTTGATTGTCATTTAAGAAATTTATAACTTTTTTCAGCTGATTTATCTTGCTTATATTGAGGAGTTTTCTTTACTAATACTCTGCCTATTTAATAAAGTGTGTCTGCATTTGAAAAAAAAATGGATAATCATTTCCTAGATGACTTTGATGAGACCAAAAACCATGGAGAGGTGGAAAAAATACTGTTTTTTTATACAAACAATGTTAAATAGCATGCGCTGTCAGATCATATTGAGCTCACACAATATGCAGCTCCCATTTGACACACTCTTTGAACACTTTTTGTACAACACGTTTTCTCTCATTTTTACTTTTGCATGGGCCTTAAAGTCCAATAAATTAAACCCATTTTCAAATGCATTGAGGTTTTATTGGAGGGAAGGATTATACACTCCCTCCTTTTAATTTGTGGTTTTAAACAACGTCGAGATAATTTAAAATTCAAATCCGCCATGGATCATCCCAAATCAATGGCACATAAGGAAAGTGTGTGTGTCATTGATTTAGAGTGATCCATGGCTGGAAAAATTTCACCAGCAACTCCTTGGTGAAGTTTCAACATGGATTCGGATTCATAATTCAGAGAAAGAGAAGATGAAGAAGAAGAAGACAATTAAGCAAGGGACACATTGGTCATTGACAGAGTTCACTCTTTCCTCATCTTCTGCTTCTGATTTTACCTAGCAGAGGTAACCTCTCTAAGTTTTACAAAAAACATCAACCCAGGGATTTATGGGCACATGCATTTGCATGAGTGAGCCGGTATGATCTGCACCATCAGATTTCAATTTGGCGGTGCGCATTAATATCCGGGCTGGCAAGTTTTACCCATTGGATCTCAGCCCAGTGACTCAAATCGTGAGCCCAGGCTCATATTAACTGTTTTCTTTTGGTAAATCACACTACTACAACTGAATGGAGGGAGTATATATGATCATTTTTGGGGGGATAAGCAAAAGTTTCAATAAAGCACAAAACGGGAGAGACAAAAGATGAAAAAAATCGATCTAAATTAAACTCCCATTGAGACGTAGGGTAAAAACGAAACTTTGACCAACGTAGTATTGGTGCTAGCACATACTTTCGGAAATGGAGGTTCTGAGTTAAAATCCCGGCTTAGTTGGCCATCCACCCAAGATTATATGCCCAATTACGCGGTATAAATGGGTGGGCCTTATATGTGCTCGCAGTGAGGGGGTGCGAGATATGGTCTCTAAGAGGTCAGATGCCCTGCCCATTTTAATGGGATCGTAACTCATACCCCTCATTATTTAAAAAACAAACTCCCAATAATTCCCCAAACATAGAGTGAAGAAGAAATGTAAGACCAACTTTTTCTTGCAAGTTTTGAAAATATGAAAATTGTTGGAATTACCATCTTTTTTTTATCGGGTTGGAATTACCATAATTGAATATTCTTTGATATCTCTCTTCAAATAAAATAAATTAAAGCATTAAAGTATATATAGCCTTAGTTGCTTCTCTTTTTCATTTTTTGTGGGGCATGATTAATTTGCATTTTACAAGACATGCCGCATAATTCTTCCAATCAAAGAATTTATCATGAGTAGCAAAATCCTTAGATATTCTTAGCTTCAATTTAAAACTAGAATAAAAGACGAAGTTTACCTAGCTCGGAGAGATTAATGCCTCATCAGAGCGTAACTATTATGTATCAATTTTTTCCTTAATCTAATCATTGTTGGTGATGGTAATACAAAGAAATAAGAGCAAACACGGTCATTGTTATGCAAGAGTGATCAAATTCTCCGGACCAAACTACATAAGATGTCTATATACTACTTCAGCACATATGATCTAACCTAGTACATTGATATCTTCTAATCCCTTTATCCTATAGTACTTGTCTGAATTAGGATAAACCAATACGAACTTAATTTATTTCGTTTTCACTTTATAATGTAGACACCTAATATGGGACAGAGAGAATGTGTTACTATGGTCACGGGATTTGTCAAGGTTCTTTGTCAGGAAAACATTTTTCGAAATGGAGTAGTTTAATTAGATGCTATAACTTATGGGAGATTCTGTTATGTTGTATCAGCATGAGCATAACACTTTGATTTCAGCAAACTAAAATATGCCTTTTCACATTTTCATTTCCAAAATGAATTCTAGATGTGGTGGAGACGCTCCTCACACACTTGCCGGAATATGCGAAGTGGACCAGCAATAAGGGAGAAACTCCTCTACAAATTGCAGCAGAAAGAGGCATGTTAAGTGCAGTCCGGAAGCTTCTGGAGTTGCATCCCTTTCTACCAAACTGGCAAATGTGGAAACGCCCCCCTTCATGGGGCTGCTCATGGTGGCCACCTCATGGTATTCAAGGAGATTATTCGGTTTTGTCCAGACTCTTGGAATATAACCAATGAAAGAAGACAAAATGTTCTTCACACTGCCGTTCTTGCTAACCAGCTTGACATGGTGGAGTACATCTTGAAGACACCTGAGTTTGATCAGCTGATAAATGCCAGAGACAGTGACGGACACACACCACTGCATTTGGCTGTTGTGAAAGATCACATTTGGATTGTTTTCCTTCTTTTAGATGACAGAAGGCTCATGGTAAGGAACACAAATAAGGAGGGGGAAACTGCATTCGAGATCATAACTTCAAAATTGGAATGGGGCATCCCTTTCTCTCAAAAGGTATGAAGTGTGATTTTTTACCACTTGTTTTCTAACCTGTCTGGATTTTCATTTTCCCAATGAATGATTTACTTACAAACAAAGGAAATTTAGCAAGTGGTGCGCGCGTGCATTTTGGGTCTATGGATGAAGAGGTCTCTCATCGAATACTAAACCTGTGGCATCTAGATTCTAGTGTGTGTGTAAATATAAATAATACTTCTGAACAAGCCACAATATTATTTTTTCCTTGGTAGCTTTTAGGGCTGAGTAAGAGATGAGTCGACCAAGTTTTATCCTGACTTGCTTGTACTCGATCCTCCCTCCCTCCAAAAAATCCAGGCTACATTAGGAAAATTACAGATCCAGCATTCGGTAGCTGGATTTTGCATTCTAAGTAGGAAGCGTAGTCCAAAAATGTAAGACATAAAGCTTGAAATGGTGTCGGCACTACAGGCCTATAAATTTAACTCATTTTCAATTGCAGCCAGTGTTTTTTGCACGGAGGTAGTATTTAGCAATTTGGTTCGAACTCTATTGAGTTTAATTCCTGTCAGCCAGCTCAAACTTGGCATGGGCAGGTGCCTCAGAACAGCTCGGCTCGGACTCGAAGTCGGGGGAGCATTATAACTAGTGGCGCATCAGCTTGCGCACATCAAAACAGCTATATATATCGCAGTGTGACTAAATTGCTGTTGAAAATAGGAGAAAAAATGAAGCACACATCCGGGCTTCAAAACCAGGAGTTGGGAATGACCATCTGATATTCCAACCCCTTCTACTACACTTGTGATGGTGGATAAAAAACTAAATTTCTTAAAGTCGGATTACTGAAACAATGTTAACCCAATAATTAGTTTGAGCTGCAATTCGGAGATTTTGAATTGGACTAAATTTGGAGGCTAAGTATTTTTTTGAAAATGCAATTCAATACAAAAGTATACAATAAATACTCATATGTATGTATGCGTTTGTATGCCCATATGTTTTAATATGTATCTAGTGCTTGTACACTTAGCATGTATCATTTCAAAATTGTACCATTTTTTCTTGTCAAATTCAATAATTTTTAAGAGAAAAGAACGTTGAAGGATGGCAGGTCAGATCCCTATTGTCCTACTCTATTATAAGTGATTATATAATTAACACCGTAAATACTTAATACATAGTAATATTTTATGGATAAACTTTTGTAATAGATATTCTAGAGTCGTTTATATACACGTACATGTCATATTAAATGAACCTAGATCCATGTAAAAGTTTAATAAACATATATTCATATAAAGTTATCTGTTATGCATATGCAGATATGTGCACATGTGTATATATTTTGATATCCAATTGTTGTTAAAGGGCATATGTGGTACGGTTTATGTATCAATGCAGGTGGAAATTTGGTGGGCAATTAAGAAAGCTGGTAAATATCGATCTGTGGGAAAGACAGACAGATATGCTTGGAAAACAAACATCTCACAGCCAGGCACTCGAAAGCTATGGATAGCCACTGCCAATACACTTCTAGTTGTAGCAGCCCTCATTGCAACTGTGTCCTTTGCAGCCATCTTTACCCTGCCTGGAGGGTATGAGAACTCGGGAAGTGAAGAGGGCTTAGCCAATTATAGAAGCAAGACCATGTTCAGGATCTTCCTGTTTCTTGATGGTTTTGCCATGTTCAGCGCGTTGGTCGCTGCACTTCTTGTGATTGTTGCCAATTGGACTGACTCCTTGGGCTTGAGGTCTATGGTCCCCTGGGCTCTCAAGATGACAGCCTTATCTTTCATCTCAATGTCCACAGCCTTCTCATGGGCGACAGGCGTGATGGTAAAGTATAATTGGGCATTGGTGGCAATTTGCTTCCTTAATTTTGTCATTGTATGTCTTGTTATTTCATTTTTCGGTTTTGATTCACCTGCTTACTTCTTTTGGAGATTCTATCTTGTGCTTAGAAGGGTGAAGAAAATGGTGACACGGTGCATGCATCATGTCTGGAAAGTACTTAAAGAATATCCAGTTTCAGCTGATGGTCAGTTTTCAGTTTGGACGAAGATATCAAAACCATAAGTAAATATGAAGTTGTCTTCCAAGCTGATTATGTAAGAAGATGGCAAGTATTGAATGGTTCCCCTTAGATTAAATGAAACAATGCGTGATACAATAAATGTGTGTAAAATTTATGACAAGCTTGGTCTTGTGGGCTGCTATTGATTACTACTTGTCGGTTGCTATTGGTTGTGTTTTGTCGGCTGCTATTGATTTCCATTGTGGGCTGTTGCTTGTCTGGATGTTGTGGACCACTCTATTACCCTCCCTCAAACGAACCAGGCTTCGGAAGCAAGGTGAGTTGGAAATTTAGAAATTGATGCCGTTGATGGGAGCCTTTTGGTGAAAACATTGGCCACCTGATCTCTTTAGGTGACACATATCAAATGAGAAGTGATTTGTGGGCAACCCATTCATGAACGAAATGATAATTTACCTTGACGTGCATAGTTATCTGTTATGTATATGCATATATGTGCACATGCAAGTATTATTGCATATGTGGTATATATATATATAGAGAGAGAGAGAGAGAGAGACTGGTTTCATATAAGGGGCATGAGACCGGTCTTTTCGGCCATTGAAGTCCAATCCGATGGTGCTCCTTAATATAGGGGACATACACATGCTTATCCCAAGAACCATCGGATCTCAATCCAACGGATATGACTCAAACTGGGCACATATAAGCCAAATGGGACTTATCTCATTAAAATTTTTCTTATATATATAGAGAGAGAGAAAGAGAGAGAGAGAGAGAGAGAGAGAGAGAGAGAGAGAAAGAGAGAGAGAACAGTTTATGTGAGATCATTCTCATATAACAACATGAGAACAATCTTTTGAGTCATTGGATCAAAATCCAACAGCTACGAATTGAATTAGCCTCATATAAGCTAAATGAGAGCGATCTAATTAATGAGGCCAATTCCATTTGTAGCCGTTGGATCTTGATCTGCCGGCTACATAAAACTCACCTACCCCTTGATGTGACACACTCACCTACCCACTGATTTGATATCCACCATTGGATCTGAATCCAATGGCCCGACCTCATGCTCTTTATAAGAGCGATCTCATGTAAACCGTCCTCATATATATATATATATCGGCTTATATGAGATCGTTCTCATGTACCTTATATGAGTCAAGCCATCTCCCTATGTCAGATCAAGATCTGATGATGGTTGTCAAATCATTGGGTAGGTAAGTGTGAATCATCACCGCCGTGAAATCTTGATCTAAGGCTCAAGATTACTCGGGCTCATGCAAGCTAGGGCATATATACGTGTTGCGGTTTATGTATCAGCGCAAAAATTTGGAATCTAGAAAAGTTCAGCAGCTAAGCCAGACATCGATGTTCTATGATATCTCTCCCTTCAAAGAAAATAATTACAACATTAAAGTACATATAGTCATAGTTGATTTTGTTTTCATTTTTTGTGGGGGTATAGGTAATTTTCATTTTACAAGACATGAAGCATAATTTTTCCAATGAAATAATGTCATGGATAATAAAACCTTATTTATGTAATGACATACAAGAACATTTATATTTACTCCTGCAGGAGAGAGATTTTACGTTCCTCTGTATTAGTAATAGTATGTGAGATACATAAATCCCAAAATTTGTTTGCTAATATATAGAAGGCCAAGTAATTGAAGATATATTTATATGCACTTACAATCACTAACTAGGTAATTGCAGGGTGAATGTGATCCCTTGTATGTGTATGCTGATGGATATATCTCTTGTATGTGGGAGGCTGCCCAAGAAGAAGATGCAATGGACAGAATGCTCACCGGTCGATCGGAACCTATTGGCAGTCGATCATAATCAACAAAGTTGACAATGGTGCTTCCCGTTGACCAGTGCCTATGGGTGGTCGACCGCTTCTATCTGACGAAACCATCAAGAGGGTATCCGATAGATAGGAGACCGTGAGCGGTCTACCTGTGTGATGCGATGGGATTTCATATTGGACAGAAGGGCATCTATTAGACCTCTTATTGAGCGGTCGACCTCTAATGTCGCAGGGATGACTTGACATTGCATTTTCGGCCATCCTATTTAAGGATCTCTTCTCCAATGTATTATTGAACGACTTAATCTAAAAGTAGGAAACTCTAGGGCACAAAAAGAGGAGCCTTTAACCTTATGAAACATCTCCATTAAGGTTCGGCTTGTTGAGAGAGATGAGAGTGATTGTAATCATCTCCTCTCTAATCCCTATGAAGAAATAGTGATATGTGTGGCCCCATGGACGTAGGCACATCACCAAAGCATGTAAATTCTTATGTCCCTTGTTCTTGATTATTTCTTGTGTTCTCACACTAGACTCTTAGGCGATCCTTCTACACGCGCAAGGAGATCAATTTAGATATTCCCCAACAGGATCCATTTGGAAGACTATATTCGTTAGTTCCCTGCCCAATGTTAAGTATCTAATGTACATGTGGCGAAAAGGTCAGTCTTGTGAAAAATTTTCCCCAACATCATGTAGAAAACCCAATACTTCAAGAGCCACTCTCCCTCTTCTATGTAAGAATTGCTTCATTCTTTTGAAGCAGTACTGATGAACTAAGACTAATTACTCATTATTTGAATAGTAGCCTTTAGTTATATGTTTCATTCTTTTTACTTGTAATTGTAGTATTACAAGATCGACCCTATCGGGGTGCTTCAAGTAGTCTTCTACAATTCTTTAAGCATTAACAAGTCCAAATGATCTTACAGTTGAATTTTCATTAATGCTTCCACAACCCAATACACTCACTTCCAAGAAAAATAAAACAAGAGGGAAAAAGAAAAAGAAAAAAATATAAACTGGTATCTAGTCACAGATAAACAATAATCAATATTTAAACATCACTTTAAATATCCAACACATAATTATAGCCCAATAATTAACATGAAAAGAACTTCATTAAAGTATCACAAATCCCTCCCTTTAACCATAGCTAGTGGCTTAGCCAGCCATTACAATAAAATAAAATGAAACTAAAAAAACAATGAAGAAAAGCTGACGAGAGAGAGAGAGAGAGAGAAGTGGTCATCCTTGGAAGAGGTAGAAAATTTGATGCCTTGAATAAGAGCTCGAGCATCGCTTATATAGTAGTTGGAAAAGATTAACAATGGAAAGCTCCAATCAGATTTCCTATCATTACTCCATTATTGATTCTTAACTGATTTTGAGCATCACTAATTGATTTTGTCCATCTTCCAATCAAATAATGTTGCATTTTCTTCCTCCAATCACATCTCTTCATGGTCCTTTCTTGATTGCTTGAATTATCTCATAGTTGATTGTCAATGATTGCCTTGATTAGCTCATAATTGATTGTCAATGATTGCCTTGATTAGCTCATAGTTGATTATCAATGATTGCCTTGATCAGCTCATAGTTGTTCCACCAGCAGATCTTCACAATATTTCAAATACGGGCTTTAGAGCTTTAAGATTCACAAGTTGGCCTATCAAAGAATTACCTACAACACACAATGGGCTTACATAAGTTAATATCAAATTCACAACACTAGATCCATAGATATAAAAATAGTTGTGGCTAATTTATTTCTGCAAATTTAAAGCCTAAATAACACTGAATGTCACATGTTAATGCCTTAACTTAACAAATACTCATTTGTCCTAAAACTCTACCTAGCCTTTAACTAACTAACTACATAATAACATCACAAACATGGAGTTCAAGACATCTTAAATTAACATAATTTGAGCACATCGAATACCCCCCAACTAGCATATTGCTAGTCTCTAGCAATTCATACGTTATTAGCAAGAGGAAAACAACTAAAAATAACACAAAAAAAGAATGCTACTTTTGCAGGTCTCGCGACTACATTTAGCACATGTAGCAAGCCGTTAAACCCCTAGTGTGACCTAGTGGATGAGTGGTGTCTCTTGAGGGTTTGTAGTGAATCTACCCACAAAATTCGTGAACTCATGGGTTGCCTCCCAAGTAGCGCTAATTTTACGTCTTCAACCGGACGAGGACATTGTGAAGGAAGGAATTAAAGTAGTGGGAGTGAAGTACAAGATAATATATGTAAAGTAAGTCTAAGAACCACTTCATCCCAACATAGCAACATCAAGGCTCCAAAACACTCAAGCACTTCCAAACGATTAGATTTCTTTTTAGAGGAACCAATGTACATTTAGTGTAGTGTGGACCAAATGACTAAAAATCAGTCGCCTACAATGGTATTGCTCATCCACTCACCAAGAGATGTTCGAATAACCAAAGAACAATTCAAAACTAAGCAACTTGAGGGTGGGCGGTTTGTATGTTCACTTTAATACCTCGTAGGTTTTATCTGTGATATTCTAGCTTGCTCACTTTGCTACGACGATGGCTTCACCTTATCTTACACAAAGGAACATTATGGTTGATTTTTTTTATAAGCATCGTCGACTTCATCTCCAATCATCCCTCTACAATAACATCTTCTCATCATCATTCATTTTTTTTATAGGCAGCCCCTTTCGATGTACCCGGTCTAATTCACTGGTTGCTTTCCATAATGAGATTACCCCAAATATTTTTTCTTCTTTCCCAGCAAACCAGTGAACAAGGAGGTCAGAGTTCATTGAGCTTGGTGTCTCCTAACACTCCGAGTGAGTAGTAGAGCAACAACCACCAAAATTGACGCCAACTCTAGAGATTAGTCAAGTGCAAATGATGATTTTTTCCATTTTAAACATCGGTTTCTAAGATCCTCTTCATGAAAATTAATAACAATGACTCATCACAAAAAGATAAGTTAAAGTTTAAGAAAAAAATTACCAAGTGCAGTCATAATGTAGAGCAAAAAACAAGAAGAGCACAAAGAAAGGATGAAGATTAGCTTAATCATATTAACAGGAATTATCAAAACTCGCCCAAACTAGGATGAGACATTGTCCTCAATGTTTTAACCGATTTTTTTTTAGAGAAACAAATATATAGCAAAATCAATCATCATAAACAGGATCATCCACAGTTGTAGATTCAACTTCTGGCACAAATTATTTTAAGAATAGCTTCAAACGTTGTCCATTAACCTTAAAAACATTACCATTCTTATTATTTTCAACTTCAATGGTTCCATACGGAAATACAGTTTTTACTATGAATGGACTTGTCCAATGAGATCTCAATTTTCCAGGAAAGAGATGAAGTCTAGAATTATACAAAAGAACTTTCTAAGATGGTTCAAAAGTCTTACAAAGAATATTTTTATCATGAAAAGCTTTCATTCGTTCTTTGTAAATCCTAGCACTTTCATAAGCATCATGTCTAATCTCATCCAATTCATTAAGTTGCAATTTTCTATTTAAGCCAGCTTTCTCATAATTAAAATTCAATGTTTTAATTGCCCAATAGGCCCTATGTTCCAGTTCTATAGGCAAGTGGCAAGCCTTTCAAAAAATAAGTCGATAAGGAGACATTCCAATTGGGATCTTAAAAGTAGTACGGTAAGCCCAAAGGGCATCGGTTAACTGTAAGGACCAATTTTTTCCATTTGGATTCGCCGTTTTTTGCAAAATATTTTTAATTTCCCAATTTGAAATTTCCACTTAGCCACTTGTCTGTGGGTGATAGGGTGTAGTGACTTTATGTGTGATTCCATATTTTTTCATCAATGCCTCAAAAGGCCTATTGCAAAAGTGCTTACCCTGATCACTTATTTTTGCTCTAGGTGTTCCAAACCGGGACAAAATTTTTTCTTTTAAAAAACGGACCACAACTTTGTGATCATTTGTTTTACATGGAACTGCTTCAATCCATTTAGAAACATAATCCACAACAACTAATATATAGAGATAGCCAAAAGAAGGAGGAAAAGATCCTAACTGTGTCTCTATTTTGGCAATGGACTGGGTATGGGAATGGACAAGTTGAGCTTGGGTCCATAACTCGCTTCGCATTTCCTTCTGTTCAGCTTTAATTTCTATCTAGGTCATAAGGAGAGTGGACTGGGTAGCTAAAATTTATCTCATTTGATCTTCTAAGGTAGGTCACCTAGTAGATTGGCCAAATGGAGCTGAGGCCAGTTGGTAAGGCTGTGGTTGGCTCAGGAAATCCAGTCTTGGGGCCTGATTAAAAGTGGGCCCTGGGTTAGGTTACCTCCATAAAAAATTAAGGTGATTACGCCACCCGGGATTGTATGTGTTGGAGTACGGGTTTTTGGTGGCTCAGGAAAAAGTCTGTGCAGCGTTGCCATGCTCCTGTACTAAGTATGGAAATTGCAAGGCTGAAGGGCAGTCAACAATGGTATGTATGGGGCTGGCACATATTGTGCAGACATCTTGAGATGGTGGGGTGTAAGGGTAAGACTGAGAGAAGAACCATGTCAGGTATATGGCCTTCTGATCTATAGAGGGTTACACTATGAAGGGAATTTTCACTTAAGTCCTCTAATAGATCTCAAGCATCATCTTGGGTTTTTTTCATGAATGTGCCTCCACATGAGGCATCAATTAGGGTTTTGTGCTGATCACACATGCCCTCATGGAGTCTTTGCACAAGTTGCCACTTGGTCACATCATGGTGTGGGCAAGACCGGAGTAGGGCTTCCATTCGTTCCCAACTCTCATGGAACTACTCATTGGGAAGTTGGGCGAACGTTATCATTTCATTTCTGATTTTATTCATTCGCCCTATAGGGAAGTATTTTTTTTAGGGATTCGGCTTGCAGTTCCTCCCAAGTCGTAATGGAGTTATGTTCTAAGGAATGCAGCCACTCTTTGGCCTTATCTTTCATGGTGAAAGGGAACAACCTAAGGTGTACCTGGTCATCAGACAATGTAAGCTTAAAAGTGGTATTGACTTCCAAGAAATTATGCAGGTGCCTATAAGGGTTCTGATTGAATAGGCCATAGTAGGTCGGGAGCATTTGGATGATGTTTGGCTTAATTTCAAAATTGGCCACATTGTCTGGTAATAAGATGCAGGAGGGGGACGGTAATAGTCTTGTAAGGTACAAGCATAGGCACTACTGGATGTTGGTTAAGGCCATTTCCATCCCCAAGGTTCATGTTGTCAGCCATGGAATGGAATTCAGGGATCGGTTGCTACGGGTTCTATGGATTCTAGACAGGCGCTCAGGGTCAGGCTCAAAGGTGGCGAGGTCAGGGTTCAAGGAACAACGACCATTCATGCACAATCACACAACACAAGCAAATCCTATAGCAGTCCTAAAATTTTCATGCACAATCACACAACACAAGCAAATTTTATAGCAGTCCTAAAATCCACAACTAGCACACATCGATCCTAGATATCCACAACTAGCAACCTAATAGCCATAACCAGCACAACCATGCAATCACAAAAATAACGGAAAACATCCAGCACTCAATTAAACTAAAAAGAAATGCAAACAAGGGGAAGGGGTGGCCCTTCCACGTTGGCGAGAATTTCACGTTTTCTCTTAGTCCTGCTCAAAAAGCAAAACACAATTAAGTTACTGAAATTTATTCTAAATTAAAACTAAATTAAACTACTCTAACTTCGCTATGAATTTGGTAAACTATTCGTGCCGTCCCCGGCAACGGCGCCAAAAACTTGATCGTTTAAATATTAAACCCTTGCAAGTGCACAAAGCAATTGTACAATAGTGAGTATTTAGGGTTGTCGAACCACAGGGACTGATGATTACTTTACCAAATTCAAGAGAGAAAGGTTATTTTGATTTAATCTAAGAAAAGTAATTAGCTTTAGCTACTTTAAATGAGTTGTACTAATGTGAAGAAATACCAAGGCTTCGAATCCACCACGAAATAAACTAGTTTTATTGTCTCTCTTCCTCTTTTATAAATTCATAGTTGATTAGCATATTCCTCTCGAACATATGCTAGTCAATTCAAAATATCATGCAACTCCTCTCGGACGTAACACATAAAATAATTAACATGGAATTGTGACACTATCTCTCTTGAGTATAGATTAATGAAACTTTATTAACATATAACACCTTAGTTTACGTACGTTCCTCTCGGACATGCAAGTATTCCTTGGATTAAACTTCACAAGAATCACTCTAGCCTCTCTCGAGCACATAGAATAAATCTTAATGAATTAACATTGATACTATAACAAAGATCCATACATCAACTAAAATAAGATTTAATATTAGAGAAAGAAACTACAAAACCAATCTATTCGGGCTTCATCTACGCCTTGGAAGTGGTTTAGCCGAGCATTGGATGAGAAACAAGCATCTTCTTCATCTTCTTCTCCTTCTTCGTCTCTCTCGTTTTCTCTCTTTTGCTATAGCCGTCACCAAACTCTCTCCAAAAGAATTCTCCAAAACTCTCTAATATGTCTCAAGATGTCCATCCTTAAGGCTTATATAGAGGGTAAGAGAAACCATGAAACCCTCTCCAAAACCGACTTGAAAAACAATTCTTTTTAGGTTTCCCTAATACGGCGATCGATTACTGCATTTGCTGATCGATCTCGTCAATCGTGTTCAGCTCATTCTGGTTCCGACGATCGATCGCGTATGTCCGACCAAAATCTTTACTTATTTCCCTCTTCTTATGCCATAAGGAGTGCAAGTTTTATTCTCCTACAAAAGATAAAAAAACATAAAAATTTTTCAAACACTAACATAAACATAAGTTTTGGAGCTAATAAAATACATAATCCAAGTATAGATCATTCACATGCTTTACAAAAATCATGAGTATCCTTAAAAATTGTCGTCAAATAAAAACCGCATTGTAAAATCTTAGCAGTAAGTGCTCTTTTTAGCAAAAAAATAGCCACCACAAGCCTCAGAGTATATCACATTAATATGCTCAGAATCAGGCACACATCTTCAAACTATATGATTAGGGCAATATTTAAAAAGATAAGGGCCATCCCAAAAGAAGTATTTTACCTCCATGAAAAACCTGTTTCTATTCTATTGAGACCAATGATCAAGAATTTTACCTGTGGCTAAATAATTGGCGATATCGACATACCATGGAAGAAGAAAGGTACCAAATAATTGTTCATCTGGGAATGAGTCCTTGATTGGGAGTGTCTCTCGGGGATTAACAAAATCTAATCTGGACAAGTGATCAGCCACCACATTCTCTGCTCCTTTCTTGTCTTTGATGGTGAGATCAAATTCTTGGAGTAGGAGGATCCACCTGAGTAGTCTGGGCTTTGCATCCTTTTTGGTCAACAAATATTTCAAAGTAGCATGGTCAGTAAAAATAATAATCTAGGAGCCAATCAAATAAGATCTAAATTTGTCAAGAGCAAAACCTACAGCAAGTAACTTTTTTTTTCTGTAATAGAGTAATTCATTTGAGCACTGTTTAGGGTCCTACTTGCATAATGAATTACACATGGTTTTTTATCTTTTCTTTGGCCAAGAACAACTCCAATAATATGATCACTTGCATCACACATGATCTCAAAGGGAATACTCCAATTGGGTGGTTGCACTATGGGAGCATAAACTAATATGTTTTTAAGCTTTACAAAAACTTTTTCACATGACTCAGTCCACTCAAAGGAGTTTTCCTTGGAAAAAAGTTTACATATTGGTTTAGATATAACACTAAAATCTTTTATAAGCCTTATATAAAAACCAGCATGCCCCAAAAATGATCTAACATCTTTTATTGTCTTTGGGCTTGGTAAATTAACAATTAATTCAATTTTGGTCTTGTCCACTTGAATTCCTTGCACATAAACAATATAACTAAGTACAATCCCTTCAGTGACCATAAAGTGGCATTTTCCCCAATGCAAAATAAGACTTTTCTCTTCACATCTAATCAAAACTTTCTCCAAATTATTAAGACAATCATCAAAGGTATCTCCAAAAATAGAGAAATCATCAATGAAAACTTCCAAAAATTGCTCTCCATGTCATTAAAAATACTCATCATGTATATTTAGAATCCGACTAGAGCATTACACAATCTAAATGGCATCCTTCGATATGCAAAGGTACCAAAGGGACATGTTAATGTTGTCTTTTTTTTTGTCCTCAAGTGCAATCTCAATTTGGTTATATCCCGCGTAACCGTCAAGGAAATAATAAAATTGGTGACCGGCCACCTGATCGTTTAAAATTAAAACCCTTGCAAGTGCACAAGGCACTTGTACTACAGTGAGTATAGAAATGGTTGTCGAACCTCAGGGACGGATTAATATTTTACCAAATTCAAGAGAAAATAGCAATATTGATTCTAGACTAAGAAAACAATGAACTTTAACTAAACTAAATTGAGAATTAATCAGTATGGAGAAGACCAAGGCTTCGAATCCACCACAATAAACTAGTGTATCATTTCTCTCTCTCTTTTGAATAAAGATTTCTAATTGGCTAGCATATTCCTCTCGGGCATACACTTGTCAACTCAAAATATAGTGCTCTCCGCTCGGATGTAACACATAAAACAATTAAAATACGGAATTGTGATCTATCTCTCTCGAGTATAAATCAATGAAACTTCAATGATATATAAAACCTCAGTCTACTTACGTTCCTCTCGGATACGCAAGTATTCTTCGGATTGAAACTCACAAGAATTTATTTTTGTCTCTCTCAAGTACAAAGAACAAACCTTTATTGAATTAACGGTGATTACACAATAAAATACATATACCAACTAAATTAAAAACATAAGATGAGAGAAAAGAAACTACACAACCAAATTATTAGGATTCATCTACGCCTTGAAAAAGTGTTTAGCCTTGCTTCGGAAGAGAAATCACCATTGTGTTCTTCATCTTCTTCTCTCATTTGCTCTAGCCTCCAATTTAGCTCTAAAGTCTCCAAAGGTTTCTCCAAGATTATATGCCCAAAACATTCTCTTTTAACACCTATTTATAAGTTTGAAGAGAAACCATGAAGTCCCCTTCCAAATCTGAGTCGAAAAAAGTCTTATTCTCGGTTTTCCGCATAAGGCGATCGATCGCTCCGTATTACCGATCATTCGCTATCCGATGGATCGTAATTCCTTCGTTATTTTCTCTGATCGATCGCCATGGCGATCGACGCCATATAATACCGATCAATCATAGTTACTGTCTTGCATGATTGAAAAATTCCAGTAGATACGATCGATCATTTTTCTATCAATCGATCGTTTCCTTTCGTACACTGTTTTTGCGGCTCTGGCGATCGATCGCACTGATAGCCGATCAATCCTTGTTACTGTTCATGAATTTCAAATGACTATAACATTCTGCTCCAAACTCCGAATTTCGCGAGGTTGGTGGCGTTGGAAAGCTGACTTCTTGAATCACATGAAGCTTGAATCAATCCAATCCGAGATTTTTACACAAAGTTATGATGATTTAACCATTTGAGTTTACTTTTCACCTTGTTTCTGTGTATTACTCTTGTTTCCTATAAAAACTAAAAACTATATTAAAATAGTAGTTATTCTAATCAAACACTATCATAATCATAAGGTTAGAAGATAATAAAATGCATTAATTCATATATAGATCACACCCCCAAACCTAGATTTTGCTAGTCCCTAGCAAAACAAAATAAAATAAAATCAAACAATCAACTAAATGAACTAATGCATAAAAGTAAACACCACTTTCGTAGGGAACAAGATTGCATTGAGCGTATGCAACAAGCCGTTAAACCTCTAGGTGGCCTTAGTAGGACGAGTGTTGTCTTGTGAGGGTTTGCAGCCATGCTACCCACAAACATGTATTTATTAACTTAATTAACCTAAGTGCAAAAATAAAGTAAAAATTAAAACATTACAAAATACACAACCTATTATCCTTTCAAATGCAAACTACAATGGTTAAGAGAATTAATCACACGTACTTGGTTCATAATCAACAGGAATATAGAAGCCCTCAAGTAAGTGGTTTTATTCCACACTTTCATCTTGGAAATTTTTGCTCAATATAATATAGCGTGATAATGTAAATAGTAAAAGTGTAGAACATTGTAGCAATACATTCTAAATTTCTGTTTTATACAGATCCAGTGTTACTTATTAACCAAAGAACATCAGAATCTACATAGTCATCGTAATCTTTAGGTTCATGATAGCACAGATCTGCGTGCCTTCTTCGGGTCCAACATTCTAGATTTGAGAGGATAATATACCATAGACTTTTTTTTCCTTTTTCACAAGGACTGTGTAAGGCCTGACTTCAAGATGCTTAGGTTTAGCAATGACTCAGGCCAATGACTCCCAACCAATTTGGCTTAGGGCATTAGGTTTTAAGTAGACCGCTTCGGGCCTGAGCATCAGCCTAAGTTTATCCTATAAAGTCAAACAGCCCCTTTCTTTCATTTTGTTTTCATTTTTTTTTGCATTTTCATTTTCATCATTCATATTTTCATCACATTTTATTTTGTCCAGGTTGTATTATATTCTCAACTTATTTCCGGTTTCAATCCCTTGCCATAGCCAAGTAAATAGTCTATCATGATCTTTTAAGCTCAACAGATAACTATACATCATCCAATGACTATGACTAAAGACATCCCACTGTAAATTAGCATTTAACAAATCTCTAGATGGTATTAGTTTATGTACTAATGTGTATGAGTGAATTTTCTTAGTTCAAACACTTGTTCAAAGAGGACTGTAACAGAAAGGTATGCTCAGTTAAGTGTATCTATCCTCCAGTATACTTACTCACACTTCCAATGTAAATTAATCTCCTAAGAATTGTAACATGCATTATTACGGGAACTATCAAAACCTATGAAAAACTACTAACAAACAACTTAAAACTAATCAAATTTTTATGATTTTTCAATTTTTTAATTTTTTGATTTTTTTTTATACAAGTAATATTCCCTCCCCCAAACCTATTATGAACATTGTCCTCAATGTGATCAAAATATAGCATGACAATGATCATATAACAAAGAAAATCAGATAAATGAGAGAATACACCTAAATATGTGGGTTGCCTCCCACCAAGCGCTAAGTTTAACGTCTTCAGCCAGACTGAGCCACAGTCTTTTGCAAGGTTTAAATCCTCAAGAATTTAGCCTGGATCAATTAAATGATTGCACCACACACTTTTATCCTTATTACCTAAGTATGGAGCACATCGTGGAATAAAAGGATGAAGTGGTGGGTAGGGAAGCTTTGGAAAGAGGGGTCCCTGCATTAACCATGAAGAAGGGTCATTAGAAAATTTTAGAATAAAGGGCTCCTCCTCCAAATTAACCATTTTGGCCTTAGGGGCCTCTTCTATTAACCCAATTGGGAAAGCTTCCTCAATTAATGACTCAACTAAACAATCTATGAAACAGGTTAAGTTACTTTTAATAACCAAAGGGTTAGATCGGTCAAGACATGGTATGAATGGTGTTTCAGGAACAGAATGTTCCATTAATAGTGCCATAGATTGTGACTCCTCAAATAAAGAAGAAGGTTGAAAAATTGGTACTATCAACACACTCACTTCTTCTTTAATTTCCAAACTGTCTTGATAATTATGTAAAACCCACTCAAGCTCATTGTCAAACCTTTGGGCACTCTGAAGCGATGTAACATCATGGTCAGGGGAAAAACATATCCCTTCGTCAGAAAATTGGCGCATCGGATATTGGACAGGTAAAGTGCATTCTTCGTTCATATCCATGGCTTGGGCCAGCTGTTGTAACTGCGTTTCAATGTTGGCAAGAGCCTGTGTATAAGAATGGATAATCTGGGCCTAGGTACTCAGATCACTTGACAGCTCTCTATATTTGGTGTCTATCATAGTGTCCATCTTGGCTTCCATCACACTGAAAGCTGAGAGGAGAGTAGATTGGGTGGCTAGCATTTGGCTCATTTGATCTTCTAGGGATGATTTCTTATTGGTTTGACCAAACTGAGGATTAGAGGCTGGTTGGTAAGGTAGTTATTGGCTTAGGAAATCTTGTCTAGGGGCCTCATGAAGAGTAGGCCCAGGGTTGGGTTGCTCCCAAGGGGAAATATGATGATCCTCCCACCTATGAAGACCTTGGGCCTCATTCACATATTTTCTTATAAAATCAGGGTACGCATGGACCAAAGGGCACTCCACTGGGGTATGAATATGACTTAAACAGAGGGCACATGGTTCCGACATATAAGGAGTTGTGTATTATAGGGAACATGTGTCATTCCTAAAATTAGAGTGACTATCCCACCCACAATTATAAGTATCATCATATAAAGGACGTGGGTGGTAGGGCAATTCATAGGGAGGGGGATTAGGTGTATGTGAAGAATAATAATCATTAAAGCTCCTATATGGGATCTCATGGTTAAATCCATAAAAAAGTGAAGACATTTCTTCACCATGCATTCATCAACTAAACCAAAATATCACACATCTACAAATCAGATAAACCCTAGATATCCACAAATAGAAATCATCAGTCCTAGATATCGACAACTAGCAATCCTAATAGCCACAACTAACATAACATGCAATCACATAAAGAAAAGAAAAACACCAAACACACAAATTAATCTAAAAAGGGAAGGATAAGAGAATGCAAACAAGGGGAAGGGGTGGACCTTCCACGTTGGCGAGAATTCCACGTCTTCTCTTAACCTTGCAAAAAGAAAGAAAAACACAAATTAAGCTATTGAAAAGAAATCTAAATTAAACTAAACTACTCTAAAACTAACTATGCTAAGAATTTAGTAAACTATTGTGTCGTCCCCGGCAACGGCGCCGAAAACTTGATCGTTTAAAATTAAAACCCATGCAAGTGCACAAGGCAATTGTACTACAGTGAGTATAGAAATGGTTGTCGAACCTCAGGGACGGATTAATATTTTACCAAATTCAAGAGAAAATAGCAATGTTGATTCTAGACTAAGAAAGCAATGAACTTTAACTAAACTAAATTGAGAATTAATCAGTATGGAGAAGACCAAGGCTTTGAATCCACCACAATAAACTAGTATATCGTTTCTCTCTCTCTCTTTTGAATAAAGATTTCCAATTGGCTAGCATATTTCTCTCAGACATACACTTGTCAACTTTAAATATAGTGCTCTCCTCTCGGATGTAACACATAAAATAATTAAATATGGAATTATGATCTATCTCTCTCGAGTATAAACCAATGAAACTTTATTGATATATAACACCTCAGTCTACTTACGTTCCTCTCGGATACGTAAGTATTCTTCGGATTGAAACTCACAAGAATTCACTCTTGTCTCTCTCGAGTACAAAGAACAAACCTTTATTGAATTAACGGTGATTACACAATAAAATTCATACACCAACTAAAATAAAAACATAAGATGAGATAAAAGAAACTATACAACCATATTATTGGGCTTCATCTACGCCTTGAAAAAGTGTTTAGCCTTGCTTCGGAAGAGAAATCACCATCGTGTTCTTCATGTTCTTCATCTTCTTCTCTCCTTTGCTCTAGCCTCCAAGTTAGCTCTAAAGTCTCCAAGGGTTTCTCCAAGATTATATGCCCAAAACGTTCTCCTTTAAGGCCTATTTATAAGTTTGAAGAGAAACTACGAAGTCCCCTTCCAAATCCGCGTCGAAATAGGTCTTATTCCTGGTTTTCCGCATACGGTGATCGATCGCTCCATATTGTCGATCGTTCGCTATCTGATCAATCGTAATTCCTTCGTTATTTCCTCCGATCAATAGCCATGGTGATCGACGCCATATAATACCGATCGATTGTAGTTACTGTCTTGCGCGATTGAAAGATTCCAGTAGATACGATCGATCGTTTTTATGCCGATCGATCGTTTTCTTTAGTACACTGCTTTTGCGGCTCTGGGCGATCGATCGCTGTTACTGTTCATGAATTTCAAATGGCTATAACTTTCTGCTCCAAACTCTGAATTGTGTGAGGTTGGTGGCGTTGGAAAGCTGACTTCTTGAACTTTAACATAAAGTCCAATCCAAGATTTGTACACGAAGGTATGATAATTTAACTATTTGAGATACTTTTTACCTTGTTTCTGTGTATTACTCTTGTTTCCTACAAAAACAAAAAATTACATTAACATAGTAGTTATTATAATCAAACACTATCATAATCATAAGTTCAGGAGATAATAAAATGCATAATTCATGTATAGATCACCACCCTCTCTAATATTTGGTCAATGAATGATATGCGGAAATGGTCTTTCCTAGTAACAGTGTTAAGTTTCCTATAGTCTATACACATATGCCATCCAGTGGGGACTCTAGTGGGGATCAATTCATCATTTGCATTTTTTTTACCACAGTGACCCCTGATTTATTAGGGACCAATTAGGTAGGACTTACCCACTGATTATCGGAAATGGGATATATGATCCCTATATCCAACAATTTAAAGATATCTGCTCTCACAACCTCTTTCATATTAGGGTTCAACCTACACTACATTTGTTTAGAGGGTTTAGCATTATCTTTAAAGAAGATTCTATGTGTGCAAACCAAAGGACTAATCCCTTTAATGTCAGCTATGGTCCAACCAATAGCACTTTTGTGTTCTCTAATCACATGGAGCAACTTTTGCTCTTGTGTGTGGTCTAATTGTGAGGGAACAACTATAGGGTATGTGTCTCTCTCCTCTAAGAAAGCATATTTAAGCTCACTAGGGAGAGGTTTTAATTCCAACTTTGGTGTTTGTTCACTTGAAAGAAAATAAGTGCTATTGGGAGGAGGTAACTCCTCAAAGCGGGCTTTCCACTTATTTGTGTCCATCATAGGGGTGGACTCATCAATTGCAAAATCATCATCCAAATTAAAATGAGAAACAAAAGAATCAAGAGGGTTAGAAAAAGTTAAAATAAGAGTTTTATCATTCACAAGACTTTCAATCAAGTGTACTTCATGCACATTGATCATTTAAAATTAAACTCTTGCAAGTGCACAAGACAATTGTGTACTATAGTGAATATTTAGGGTTGTCGAACCTCAGGGACGGATGAATAATTTACAAAATTCAAGAGAAGAAAAGTTGTAGTTTGATTTAATCTAAGAAAGTAATAAACTTTAGCTACTGAAACAAGTTTAACTAATATGGACAAGTGCCAAGGCTTCGAATCCACCACAAAATAAACCACCTTATCATCTTTCTCTCTCTTTTGTATAAATTTTTAGTTGGCTAGTATATTCCTCTCAGATATATACTTGTCAATTCAAGATGTCCTGCTCTCCTCTCGGACGTAACACATAAGCGATTAAAACATGGAACTATGATCTATCTCTCTCGAGCATAAACCAATAAAATCTTATTCCTTTATAACACCTTATTCTACTTATGTTCCTCTCGGATGCGCAAGTATTCCTCCGATTGAAATTAACAAGAATCACTCTCGCCTCTCTCGAGCACAAAGAATAACTCTCAAATAAATTAACAGTGATTGTATAATAAGATCCATACATCAATTAAGGTAAAAAGTTAAGATGAGAGAAAGAAAACGATACAACCAATTTACTCCGGCTTCATCTATGCCTTCGAAGCGAATTTAGCCGGCCAACGGACGAGGAGAACGCTACTAATTTGTCAGAGTCATTATTCACTATTCACCGGAATACTATTCAAAAGCATTGTGGCATTCACGATACTGTTCACTTTCTCCTTCGTTGAGCTGCACACTATAGCCAATGACCGACACTGTATCATTTGTAATATTCGTCCAAAATCAAAGCTTTAAACTCTCCTCCGGCCTCCTTCTCCTCTCTCTCTCTTCCGACGAAACACACCACCGGAATCTGGCAGAGAATAGCCGCAAGGCTCTCTATTTTTTTGGCGAAAGTCCTCCTCTAAAGCTCTCCAAAAGTTCTTTTTTTTTCAGCGAAAGTTCTATTTTTATAGGCGATTCAGAGTCCAAATCTTAATTGAAGTCTAATCGAGCCCAAATCCGCGTCCCAATCGAAGATGAAATCGAATTTCTAATTTCAATAGGAATCGGTCTCTGTTTTCCCGATTCAGCACAAGTTACTAGTTTTTCGATCGTCGAGCCTCATCTCTCCGCCGGCCATCGCCGCCGTCGCCGTTGCCCCACGGACCCAGCTCAGCCCCGCCATGTTTCCTTTGCCGGCGCTTAAGCAGAGTTTCGAGCGCCTTTGTTCTGGAAGGCCCGAGCTTCGGCTCAGGTCATTTCTATATTTTTTTCTTTTACTAAACCAAACCGAAACTGAACCGATTCAGTTCTTTTTTTTCTTTTTTTTCCTTTATTAAACGAAAACCCGTTGTATCGATCTCATCCATCCAATCTCATCTTGACGGTTTTTCTCTTTAGCATATCTCTTTCACGTGCTATATTTCCAATGATCATATCTTTTTGCTCAGAACTCCGAATTGAGAATAGTCGGTGGCGTTGGAAAGCTGACTTCTTGTACTTTAACATGAAGCTTGAATCAGTCCAATCAGAGATACACATCTGAAGTAATAAAGATTCAATTATTGGAGTCACCTTTTACCATATCTGCAGCTTGCGCTTATTCTCCTACAAAAACCAAAAATGACATTAAAGAATACTAAATATATTCAAATACTAACATAAATATAACTTTAGGAGCTAATAAAATGCATGTTTCATGTGTAGATCACACATCATCATCATCTCCCGGTTGCCTGCAAATATTAAAAATGTTTAGTTCCAATGTCATATTGCCAAAAGAGAGCTTCATAGCACCATTCTATAATTAATTAATGCATTAGAAGTAGCTAGAAATGGATGACCTAATATGACAGGAATCTGTATACAAGCATTCAAAACTAGTTGTGTGTCTAATACAATAAAATCAACAGGAAAATAAAATTTATCCATGTGGACAAGCACATCCTCCATAATTCCTCTGAGTATTTTGATAGAATGATCTGTAAGTTGCAAAGTTATGCTCGTGGGCTTTAATTCACCAAGGTCACTTAGCATGTTCTTCTTGTGAATTTGAAGAATTAATATTTTCAATTACCAATTGACTTTTTAGGTTAGGTTGAGGTTGAGAAGGAAATCTCCCTTTTTCTGGTGTACTCATAGTTACAGTCAACTCAGTGATTGAGGACTTCAAGTTATTTATGGCTTGCATTGTCCGACTGTTGATTGTGGCTTGACCCTACATAAATGTCTGCAATGTATCTTCAAGAGCTTTCTTATGTAGCAGCACATAAGTTAAAGAGGATAGAGGCACCTACACATTTTGCTCATTTCTCCAGTTAAAGTTGGGATGATTTCTCCAATTAGAATTACAAATTTTAGAATAAGGAGAAGAAAAAAGTCTTTTATAAGTGTTCATGGCATTTGCTTGGCTATGCAACACCTCTTGAAAAGCTGGGATTGTTGGACAATCCTGAGTGTGGTGTTCATCACTCTCACTAATGCCACATACATTTTGTGTTTTTTGATAAGCTATGGATGTGTTTTCCTTTTTAATTTTCATAGCCTCTATTTTTCTTGTTAAACATGCAATTTTAGCCTTAACATCATCCTCTTCTTTAAGAAAATACAAACCACCTTTAGCTTTGGTCTTATTTATTCTTCTTCAAACTTTTTTAAATGCAAATATGGGCTCTCTGAGTCTAAGCCATGGATGGAACTTGTCTAGTAATTGGATTACACCCGGCTTTAGATCAAAAGATCTTGCATTAATGGATAAATTCATCCATGAAGGAGAACTAGATCTAGTACGCTGCATATAATCTCGCAAGGTTTTAACATGTTGATTATTTTGTGCCTCATTAGTATCATTTTCCTCTATGTTGTTCAATACAAAATTAGAAAATTCAAGAGAACTATCAACACTAACTAAGCGACTAGAAAAATCACGTTCCCATGAGGGCATACAATTTTTTGTTCAAACAAAACACAACTAACACAAGATCTAAGAAAAAAACAAATCGAACGAAAGTACCGGGGTGCTTCAAGTAGTCTTCTACAATTCTTCAAGATTTAACAAGTCTAAATGATCTTACGGTTGAATTTTCATTAATGCTTCCACAACCCAATACACTCACTTCCAAGAAAAGTAAAACAAGAGGAAAAAAGAAAGAGAAAAAAAAATATAAACTAGTATCTAGTCACACATAGCAATCCCCGGCAACGGCAACATTTTTTTATGAACTAAGACTAATTACTCATTATTTGAATAGTAGACTTTAGTTATTTGTTTCATTCTTTTTACTTGTAATTGTAGTATGACAAGGTCGATCATCAGAGATTGACTAGTGTGATTAAGAAATCAGTTCAAAGTAGCAAACGAAAGAAATCAAGAATGAAGTAGAATAGAAAATTCAACAAAATAAAACACTAAGGCATCAAGTGTAGGTCATTGTAATATCTAATGAGGTAATTCATATATCAACTTTTTTCAATTACAGGCGAATGAAGATTCTTCCTAATTGGATAATATCATCATTAAGAACAAACAACAAAATTATTACTTTGGTTAAAAGAAGGATTATAATATTTAAATCTTCAAGAATTCTATGTATCAAAATCACAAAGGATCAAGAAAGAATCAAGTATCCTATGTATTAAGAAAATAAAGAAACTAGAGATAAACAACAATCAATATTTAATCATCACTTCAAATATCCAACACATAATTATAGCCCAATAATTAACATGAAAAGAACTTCATTAAAGTATCACAAATCCATCTCTCTAGCCTTAGCTAGGGGCTTAGCCGGCCATTACAATAAAATAAAATAAAACTAAAAAAATAATGAAGAAAAATTGAGGAGAGGGAGAAGTGGTCGTCCTTGGAAGAGGTAGAGAATTCGATGCCTTGAAGAAGAGCTCGGGTATTGCTTATATAATGGTTGGAAAATATTAGCAATGGAAAGGCTCTAATCAGATTTCCTGTCATTACTCCATTATTGAGTCTTGACTGGTTTTGAGCATCACTAATTGATTTTGTCTATCTTCCAATCAAATAATGTTGCTTTTTCTTCCTCCAATCACAGCTCTTCATGGTCCTTTCTTGATTTCCTGAATTATCACATAGTTGATTGTCAATGATTGTCTTGATTAGCTCATAGTTTATTGTCAATGATTGCCTTGATCAGCTCATAGTTGATTGTCACCAGTAGATTTTCACAATCTTTCAAGTACGGTTCAAGGCTTCAAGATTCACAAGTCGGTCCATCAAAGAATTACCTACAACACACAATGGGCTTACATAAGTTGATATCAAATCACAACACTAGATCAATAGATATAAAAATAGTTCTGGCTAATTTATTTATGCATATTTAAAGCCCAAATAACACTGAATGTCACATGTTAATGTCTTAACTTAACAAATACACATTTGTCCTAAAACTCTACCTAGCCTTTAACTAACTGCAAAATAACATCACAAACATGGAGTTCAAGGCATCTTAAATTAACATAATTTGAGCACATCAAGTAGTGCCCAAAGATTTTAGAATTGGTTATTGGTAATTGAATCTCAGAGTGATCACGTCTCACTTCAAGACTAAACCTAAAATATCAAATGTCATTGGTTATGACTATCCCGTATTCAAACATCACATTGCAAGGATAATTATTCTAACATATATCAAAAGTCCATAGAGGTTTTTACCGTATTGACCTTCAAGTAGATTGTATACACGAAAATGGTCCTCCACGACATGTATTAGCAGTATTGACCCTAGACACATGCGAACGCCCACACATGTGGCGCAAAAAAGCTTAAATGCCAATCTCCTCTTTCTCTTCTTTTTAACTCCATCCCCATTACCTCTCTTCCACATCTCAAGGTCTGCTTCTCCACTGGTTTCGATGACTCTGCCTACACCATTGCCTCCTACTCCATCACCTTCTGCCACCGCGTCCTCCACCACCGCCTCTACCCACTGCTACCACCACAACCATCACCAAAAGCTCTCATCGCCACCTCTACTTCCTACTCTTTCATCGCTGCCGCCTCCTCCACCACCACCATCACCTCCTCATCCCTCCACCACCACCTCCTCCTCTTTTGTTGTCACATTCTCCTCCTCTTGCTACTTCACCACTGGTGCTACACCACCACCACAACTACTGCCATTGTTATTGCCACCATCAACACTGCAACCACTATTGTTGCTTCTACCACCGCCGCCGCCTCCACCAACTCAAACTTCTCTTCCGTCAATGTCTCCAGCATCACCACCACAACTACCACCACCACCTCCACCATTTCCTCCTCCCCTCCATCACCTCCGCCATGTCCTCCACGCCCACACCACCACTGTGTTGGGGTCAAAAATTTGATTTTAAAACCACCCTTTTACTCTCATCGACCTCAAGAACAAATGACCACAGTTTTTCCCAAGATGAAGGCATTCTCTGGTTTTTCTTAAAATCAAAAATTTTAAAACCACAGTTTTTCCTACCTCCATGTCGATCTTATTCACATTGATCTAAAGATCAAAAGCCGACAATTTTTCCAGAGATTGAAGCCTTCTCCAATGTCAATTTCAGCATTTTCTCACTTGGAGACGTTCATATTTTAGTGCAATGTGAATAGCGCAAATGTGAATAACAACATGTGATTAGCAGTATGTGCAATATGAGCTAATAGGTGAATGCATCCAAGTAAAAAAATGCTCAAATTGACACCGGAGATGGCCTTGATCTCAAAAAAAAAGCATGGGCATTTATTCTTCAGGCTAACGCGAGTAAGAGGGTGATTTTAAATTCTGATTTTGGAGCCTCGATGAGAAGGTGGTGGCGGTGGCCATGGACAAGGAGGAGGAGGCGACGGAGAGAAGGTGGAGCTGGTAGTAGTGGTGGTGGTCGGAGCGGTGGCAGTGGAAGAGGATGTGGCAGCGGAAAAGCAGGAGGTGGTGGTGGTGGTGGTGGTGGCGGTGGCGGTGGCGGTGGCAGAATAGAAGGTAGTGAAGTCGGAGAAGGAGAAGACAATGGCAGAGGCAAAGACACCAAAAACAGAGCAGAGTCACTGGAGCCAGTGGAGGAGCAAACCTAGAGACATGGGAGGGAGGGTCAGTGGAAATAGAGTTTAAAAGGAAGAAAAAAAGGAGAGGGGTACTTAAGACCTTTTGTACCACATGTGTAGGTGTTTGCATGTGCCTAGTGTCAATACAACTAGTAAATGTTGTGCTGAGCCATTTTATACAGTCTACTTTAGGGTCAATACAGCCTCAAAGTCCACAACCAGGTCCACAAGCTTGGAACCTATCATGCTTCTACTTAGTTTATCATATTTATCATCAAGTTTTTATGGTATTATCAACTCAAAATTGAGGCCAGAGATCCTACTTCGAAAATCAAGCGAGCCTTGAGAAGCTCCATTAGGGCCAGAGAGCCTTGAGAAGCTCCATTAGGGCTGGTCCAAGAGACTTCTAGAATTCCTCCCACATCCAAAATGCGACCCTTCCACTTCTCAAAATTACATACAAGATTTCATATCTAGAAAGTGTTCAATTCATAATGGATTTGCCGCTCATTTCAGAATGCAATTTGAACATCCGGGCAGATATCAAAATGGATGTCAGACTTTCAATTTTTAAAAAAATTTTAGTGTAGTTTCCTTCACTAAAAAATTGTTGACAAACTTTTTAACATATGACAAAGATATGAAGACTTCGAAGATGACTCAGAAGATGGGCAAGTAAGGAGTGTCGAAGCGTTCAAAATCTTCAAAATAGAAGAAAAAAATAATAAGAGGGGTGGTCGTCGGAAGAACAAATAAATTTTAGGAGTTTTTATTTCTTGTTAAATTATTTATGTCTGTGTGTTTTTCTTCCTAGCTAGAGGAAGTGTTTTTAGGCTTCTGGTGTTCGCCTTGGGTTTGGAGAAGGACAGCTCTTGTATTGTTCTCTTTCTTGGTCCCCTTATGTGGCCTTTACTTTAATAATATTTTTAATTACCAAAAAAAAACATATGCAAAGCTAAATTATGGGACTGAAAATAGAAGCACAACGTCCAAATGGATCCAATAGACTTGTCAAGCATCTTATATTGATTTAACATCTACCACAAGCAAAAGGCATTAAATACGCATCAAAACAAGCATTTATGGCAAAGTAATGCTATACCGCATTGCCATTGAGGGGCACGTGAGGTGGCTGTGAGAATAAAGCGGGAGAAGAAGCATTTTCCTTTATGGCATCATACCAAATCGATAAGAGATTGACATCTCCAATCATAATTATGTCACAAAATTACATAGGATTGCTAGCCAAGGTTGCTAGTTATTCTCTATGCATACATGGAAGGAGTATAACTGATGGAAGCATCAAATAATCCACAATAAGCAAGATCTCATAACTGAGGGTGAAGGCACAATTGCAACATGTCCGTACGTATGAATAATCAACCAATCTCATTCATAGCAAGATTAATAACCCTAGCACAAGGGATTATCACAAAACAACAAGCTCTAAGAGATTATATCATGAGTTCATGTGTAGGTTAGTGCTCCTCTCGTGCCTATCGGTGGATAGTCCCTTCGCTTCTGATCCTACCTTGATCCTCATGAAAACTCATCCAAATGGGCTTCAATATTTTGGTCACCCTTTATACTTGCTTCCAGCTGTTTTCTAAGAGGTAGGCCTTTTTTCTCACCCAAAATTTCTCGGTAACACCCACTTTCATAAGAAGGGTTAGCAAAAAGTCATATTTTCTACCATGCTTAGTAACACCCCAAATCAATGCATATTGACAGTAGATGCCGACCGATAAAAATCTCACTACCTGACTGTGGCATTCCACTGATAAAAATGACAATCTTTCCATTTAGTTCAATCTGGCAATAGGGGTCCACCGTTCTATATTTGACGTAGGGTTCTACCGTCAGGATCTTCAATATCATAAAATGGAGTCTTACCAACAAAATCATAAATGAGAATTATGTGCTGTTACTCATCAACTGTAAAAAAAATTGGGTTATATTGAGCATGTGGTATCACTGAGAAAAACTAGGATGTTGAAAAGTATCACACATTTAGAAAATTAGTACCGAAATTTAAGGCGTTATAGTATTTCTTTCCATGCTTTATGCATTAAATTTTACTCTAAACGTCTTAGAACTTATTTTTCCTAGTGAATGATGCATGTGGACTTCACAACTTCTCACAAATCTTCATCTTCAACCGATTTTCCACTGTAACAACCAAAAAATCGGTATGAAATTTAAAACTATTATTTTATGTGATCGACCTTAATGAGGGAAGTTTGGTTGCCAATTTGAATTTGTGATATGACTTTTTTTATTGTGTGTTTTAATTTATGTGTTGCATTTGAAAGTGGTTTAACAGAAGACTAGGTTTACTCAAGTTACCCGAGAGCTGAGGCTAGCCTGGCGCTGGGGCTGAGGCTGAGCCTGGTGCCAGGGTCAGAGAACACTTGGCGCCAGAGTGTGAAGCTAGGTGCCAGGGTTAGTGGTGCCATGTGTCGGGTAACGAATGTGAACATGGGTAACTTTTAGTTAGAGTTGTGGTAACGGTGATAGTTACCAAGTAGAATTCACATTAACTATTACTGGGTGCTAGACTACCCTAGGCACCAGATTTACCAGAAAGCAAGGGCATCTGGACGCCGTATCTTATGGATAGGTTCAAACCTTTGGGACGGTTGTTTCACAGTTGGGAAATATTATGGTAAGGGTGAGAGTTTGAGTTACGAGTAATAATTATGGAAAGCAACAGGTAAATCAAAAGAGTATAACCAAATCGGATACTACCATATTTGGACGCCAATTGGGAAAGATAACATAATATCATCATAATTTAGAGCAGCCAAACATAAAAAGAGTGCAAAAAAGGGAAGGGACGTCTGGATGGCTAGAGCTCACAATTGATTTTATGCCTGGCAATCTATCCTTCAATTGCGAACCTTCATGCAGGAGAGATGTGTTGTCAATATTGGATATGGATGCACAATACGGATGTGGTTGGACCCTTGGACGGCCCCCTATCGCTTGCCCGGAAATTTGGCAAAAGAACCGTTCTTGAGTTGGGAGGTAGCTCAGATGAATCAATTGCGGATTATCTTAAGTCTAGCAAGCTCCAAACTGAACATATACTCTCAAGAATAGGTGACCTCGCTAAGAATGAAATCCTAGAGAAACTAACGGTGCTTATTGAGTCGGAGGATTCCTATGGGTGGCTTATCAATCTGGAAAGTTCACTTTTAAGAGTGCCTGGGATGCAATTAGAGCGAAATCCAAAAATTTGCCATGGCATGACCTTGTATGGTTCAAACACCGGGTGAACCGATATTCCTTTTGCGCCTGGATGGCACTCCATGAAGGGCTACTCACTTTAGACAACCTGAAAAGAAAAGGGATTTCCTTAGTAAACAGGTGTGTTCTATGCCAAAAAAATGAAGAATCAACCAGGCACCTAATGTTTGAATGCATATATAATAAGGTGGTCTGGCGTATATTCCTACGTAAGTGAAATATTCATCATACAATTGGGGGTGCTCTATGGAATTAGACTGACTGACTCAGTTGATCAGAAATAACAAACATACAGGGCATATAATCTAAGCTGGTTTCACATGTTTTATTACTCTGATATGGGAGGAGAGGAACAAGCGAATCTTCGAAGATAAAAACCTTGAGACTTATCTATTGGGCCAAATCCTTAACGCTTTCCATCTCAAGGATATTTGCCTCATGCATTGCCCTTTCTTGCACACTTTTTGGGATGAACGGAACCCTTGAACAAAGAGACTGGTAGGATCTTGAGAATTGGTGTGTTCGACAACTTTTGGCCCTGTTTTTGGGCTTTTGTAGTTTTGGGCAATCGATCGGCTCAACATTTGAGTTACCTCCTAACTTTTGGGTAGGTTGTCTTTGTTCTTTGCTTTGTATTTTTTTAAGGGGGTTGTTCATGCCCCTTGACTTGAGTTAAGTTGAGGAGAGGTTGTACTCTCTTGTTTTCTTTAATATAATTTTTTAATTATTAAAAAAAAAATAGGTAGTTACTAGATTTGGTGATAAGGTAGATCTTCGACTTAACGCTTCCCTATTTCCTGCAATCTTTCCACATCTAGTCTTTAACCACGCCTGCATGACAAGATGCATGAGTATTCCGAAGAAATACCCAACAGGATGCAAAAATCACAACAGGAGTAGAATATACAATGTATGACGAGGAATAAGATTTAAAAGATGACAATGAATAATCAGCAAGTTATGAATTGAACATAAAGATTTCCATTACTAGGGGAATATCATCTTTCACTAAGACTGCAAAACATTGAAAATGTATGGAGATACAATTTCTGCTCTCAGACATCACCACTGCAAGTGGTTACTTACCAAATTACCCTAGAGCTTCTCTTACCAAAACATGACTATGGGCCCCATCAGTGCTTACGGAGCACAATGGGCGGAGATTGCTAGACCTTTTGTAATGTCTGAATAGCTTAAGGACATACGTATATGCCTCTTTTTGGGCAGGAGCCTCGTAAGTTTTCAAAAATATCAGAGATCTCGTAAGATTTAAGCATGGCTCTCTGAGCATATTATAAGTCCACCTCAGAGAGATCCTCGCAAGTACTCTAGTGGAGAAACAATCAATAATTGAGGATTACTTCTCATGCCAGAGGTATAAGAATACACTTTAGGATCATCACAACTCTTTTAATAACTGACTCACAAAATGAGTACCAAATGAAAGGACCGACACCGGTCATGTTACATGTGACTAGCCCTAGATAAGAACTCATGGAACAAACTCAGGTTCAAGAACAACTTAGCATGACTCCAATTATCAGAGTTGGGACAAGAAGAACAGTAGGTTTGTTTCAATTGAAAGCTTGAATCGAACAGATACAAAGAACAAGGTACATGAAATTTAGCGAACAGTTGGAACACCCTTAGTCAACCCCATGATTATAGCTTTTATAACTTAGTCAATTTTACTGTAAACCCTACTTTGAAGTGTCATGATATTCATAAGTACATCATATGCTTATCTATGATATATAATAACTTATATTAGCTTAGTATTAGTTACTTTTAGTATAAGTACAATGTACTGTTTTGACAGATCAGGTGATTTCAAATGATTACAAAACGGATAGCACAATTTGAACTAACACTTGAAATTTTTACAATAGGGGATCCTATGAGCTAGTTTTATACCCAATTGGCTGAATATTTTTAGGATCTTTGTACAATTAGTTATGACTATTTTAGTACAAGTCATTGGCGCAGGAACAATCCTAGCCGAGAGCACTGTTTTAGTTCGATTTGATTAGTGAGTCTAATTAAAGGCTAATATGCTTAATTTTTGACACCCAATGAGTTCCTATACTCACTGACATAATGTTTTATCATTATTACAGAACCTTATTAGTCAAGAGTTCGGAAATTTAAGGAAGAACCTAATCCAATTCACTACCTAAACATGAATGTGTTGTTATTTCTATTGTAATGAACCAATCAGACACTTGGACAATTAATCATGGACATACCAGAATGTACAGCCACTGAACTAAGACCGACATGACACTCATGCTTACTGGTCAGTACACAACGAGATCAAATTATAAGCCTTAGGAGTGATAGTAAGCAGATCTAACATTATTTGGGTGATAGATGACATATATCAATGTATTGAGCCCTTAAACCTAACTTAAATCTTCTAAAATTGAGACAATTTACTCCGGATAGAACTGTCATGAGCCAACAACATCTCGACAGAGGACTCCAAATTGAACAAGTTCTTATCTAGGTTTAATACATGTAACAACGAAACCAAACAAGTGCACAATTGCAACATATATCCATAGTTTCCATGAAACATCAAATATAGGATCATGACAACAATTAAATCATGAATGTGCATTGATCACACATAAATTCAAGTATAGAGACAATGTAATTGACATCATAATTCAATCTTTAGGCATTCACATAGTTTACAGAAAATCCAAAGGAGTTGAAAAAAAAATCAGCCTACCTTGATTTGTTGTCGTACTCTTTTGCCTCACTAATAAAACTGTCACTTGCCCTATGCGTTGCCGTCCTCTATTGATCGATCTAACGAACTATGAGAGAGCGAAAGAAGGAGGAAGGTTGCTGGTTGGAAAGTGGGAGAAAAAGAAAAACTCAAAGGAGGAAGAAGAGTGTTGGTCGGCCAAAAATGTGAGCTGGCCAACCCAAATTAAGGGCTTATATACACTAGGGTTTCCTAGTCCAAGTAGAACCACTTTTGCACCCTAGATAAACTCCCTTTTAATCTTGACTGTCCATCAGAAACTTCCCCAAAATAAACCATGGTGCCCAGTTCTGGAAGGATTCCATACCTATTTAGAAGAGCCATAGTTGTTACTTTTTATTTTAATTGTTAATTGTAACAGTGTTGATGTGTGAGCCGAAACCTTTTATTAACTGGATTATTATTGGATATTTTGGATTTTTCATTTCATGATATTAATAATGTTTATTCTCAAGACTTAAGGTGTTAATTATACATCCATTTGTGATGGTGTAATTGAAGGTGAGATCGAGTATTCGATCGCGTCTTGAAACTTCTGGCTTTAGGCATACTCATCAACTTGACGACTTCCGCACTCTGACAAAGCGGGAATTATGGGGCGTGACAGCATGGTATCAGAGCTACACTTCAATCTGTGAATAAAATTGTTTATATGAAATGGTGTAGTAGAACGTAGTATAGAATAGAGAAGACTTAGAAGAATCTAGTTGGGACTAGTCAAAAGGTAGATAGACATACCTTGTAGATGTACTGATGAACCTGCTTTAATAGGTATCATGGCAAGAACAAGAAGTGGACGGGTATATGAAAGCGAGAAGCACAACGCAGCAAAGAGGTGGTTAACGGAATGGAAATAGGGAAACATAGGCTTGGGAACAGAAAACCCCTTTAAAATAGATATAGAAGAACCCCAAGCTAATGATATAGAACCCCTGCCAAGAGATGATCTAGAGTACGACGAGTATCTAGATTATGACCGTACTGTTATGGATCTAGATTTTTTAGTAGAGAGAGTGGATGGGGAAGAACCTTCATCACCAAATATCAAGGTAGACTTTTATGATGGAACCCAATCTATGTATTTCGATCCAAAACCTAAGATTGTTAAAGATTGCCCAATTATGTTAGAGCTAAGACTGATTCAGAACTTTTAAATATCTTGTATATGAGATTCAAGTCACAAGGATATAAGTGGCCATATATGAGTGTGTGGGAGATAATAATGCATTCAGAGTTTGTGCCTGCTCCAATTATGGTAGCACTGGAGATATTAGATGAGTACATGTAAAGAAAAGAGAGTAGGAGAGGAATATTAGAATAATATTTATTTTAGCAAACTCTTTGTAATAAAATCCCTGACCAATAAACCAGGGAAGATTCAATGTAGGAAATACTTTGAGAATGGAATAAAAAATTTCTTTTGATTAATTTTATGTGGTGTGTTTATTTGTGTTATGCAATTATTGTGTTTGTTAGTAGAACCATCGTATAAGAGTCAAAGGAATGAACGATGAATTAAAATTGAAATGTTGTGAGGTTCTAATTCATCTTCTTTCTTTGGATGTAGATATCGATCACGATGAACTATGGAGTTAGAGGAAGATGACCAAACCCGACTACGAACCTCAGCTAAGAAGAGGGAGCAAGTCAAAATGTTTCGGATATGGTGAGACAGCTCGCTGCTGAGATTTGAAATGGAGGGAGTAATCATGAGAAGGCTCCTACTTTTGAAAGGTTCAAGAGAATAGGGCCTGAGTTTTCAAGTGAGGGCAATCCAAAGAAGGCGGAGAAATGGATTGTTGAGGTGGAAAAGTTGTTTAAAGTTATGAAGGTGCCTGCAGCAGAACAGGTTATCTTTGCAACCTTCCTATTTGTTGGAGAAGTTGTGTTGTGGTGGGTCGCCGAACGCAACAACTTCAAATAAGGACAAACAATAACCTCAGAGGAATTGAAACAAGTCTTTAATAAAAAATACTTTCCACCCCATATCCAATGCCGGAAGGAGAAAGAATTTTTGGAACTGGTGCAAGGATCTATATATGTTCTGCAATATGAGACGAAGTTTGAGCAACTGTAGAGATTTGTAACCAACTCTTGTCCGTAGACGGGTTGAAGGATGGATTCAGGTCTAAGGTGTTGGCCTCTCAACCAACTACGGTGACCAAGGCAATGGAGTTAGCCTCTATTATGGAGGACGACTACAAGAGGACGCAAGAAAGCAAAACAAACTTGATGAAGAATTACAATAAGTTCAAGTGTCCCAGTGGAAAGAGATTCGGGAATGACAAAAAGAATAGCAATCATCCTTTCAAGCAACAGAAGCCACAACAGTAGATGAACCGACAGAATTTCCAGAATCGCCAGCCTCCACGATTTAATGGAAATGGTACCAGGAATTATTGCAAGATCTGTGAACAACATGCACACGTTGGGAAGTCATGCCCTCCGGATACTAGGAGGTGCTATACATGCAATGAGGTGGGGCATATATCTACTAACTACCCTAATAGCGAGAAGAAGGCAAGAGTGAACTAGAATAAAAAGACGCAAGCACGGATTTTTGCAAAGACAACGGAGGATGCTAACAAGGTCATGGAAGGTACTCTTCTTGTCCTCAATAGAATAGCTAGAGTACAGATTGACTCTGGAGCGTCTCATTCATTTATATCTTTTGTTTTTGCATTAAGTTTAGAGAAGTCATTGTCTAGACTTAATTTTGAATTGTTAATCTCTACTCCTGTTGGGAACTCCGTTGTAGCAACTGAATGCCTAGAGAACACCCAAGTTGTAGATGGGGATAGGGTCTTGAATGCTGTTGCTTGAAATGTGTGATTTTGATGTGATATAGGGAATGAATTGGTTGGTTAGATTTGGTGCTAATGTAGGCTGTCGTAAAAAAAAGGTCTATTTTAGAATTCCTAGAAAGAGAGAATTAGTATTTCAAGGGATTCAAAATGAGAAGCGAGTTGTTTGATATCAGCCATAAAAGTACACAAACTTATTACTAAGGGATGTCAAGCATACCTAGTGAGTGTAGCACTATCAGAGACACTTGCACCAGTGGTGGAAGAGATTGAGGTAGTTCAGGAATTCCCAGTAGTCTTTCTGGATGAGTTGTTGGGTTTGCTACCAAGGAGAGACATTGATTTTACTATTGATTTGATGCTAGGGACAACATCAATATCTAAGGCTCCATATCGGTTGGCGCCAGTAGAATTGAAGGAGTTGAAGAAACGGTTACAAGAGGTACTAGACAAGCAGTTCATCAAGCCAAGTGTTTCACCATGGCGCTAGTGTTATTTGTGAAAAAGGAGGACAAATCTATACGGTTGTGTATTGACTATTGGATGTTGAATCAAGTCAGAATAAAGAATAAGTATCCACTACCGAGAATTGATGACTTATTCAATCAGTTATAGTCAGCAAAGGTTTTCTCAAGGATTGATCTGAGGTCTGGATACCATCAGCTAAGGATCAAGGAGGAGGACATATCCAAGACAGCGTTCAGAATAAGGTATGGCCATTATGAATTTTTGGTGATTCCATTTGGATTGACGAATGCACCGAAAACTTTCATGGATATGATGATCCGAATTTTTGTGGATTTGATGGATCAGTTTGTGATTGTGTTCATAGATGACATTCTGGTGTACTCAGCAAGTGTGGAGGATCATAAAAAACCTTTGACCCAAGTTCTGCAGATTTTGGAGGACAATCAGCTGTATGCAAAATTCAGTAAGTGTGAGTTTTGGTTGGATAATGTAAAATTCCTTAGACATGTTATCTTTAAAGATGGAGTATCTGTAGATCCAACAAAGATAGAAGCAGTTCTGAACTCGGAGCAACCTAAGAATGTGACGAAGATTCGTAGTTTTTTAGATTAGCAAGATACTACAGAAGATTTATAGAAGGATTTTCTAGTTTGACGTTACCAATGACCAAACTGTCCAGGAAGGGAGTGAAGTTTATATGGGATGATGCTTGTGATAAAAGTTTCAAGGAGCTAAAAAAAGGTTGACTTCAGCACAAATTCTGACTTTGCCATCAGGATCAGAAGATTTCGTCATATATAGTGATGCATAAAAAAATGGATTGGGGTGTGTGTTGATGCAACATGGTCATGTAGTTGATTATGCCTCGAGACAGTTGAAGATTCATGAGCAGAATTAACCAACTCATGACTTGGAATTAGCAGTAGTGGTTTTTGCCTTAAAGATTTGGATACATTACCTTTATGGAGAGACCTTTGAAGTGTATATAGACCATAAAAGTCAGAAGTATATCTCCTCCCAAAAGGACTTGAACATGTGGCAAAGGAGATGGTTGGAATATTTAAAGGATTATAATTTCTCGATTCTCTACCATCCAGGAAAGGCAAATGTGGTAGCTAATGCATTGAGTAGAAAGACAGAGTTGGTCGCGCATATGATGATTCAGGAATGAAAATTGGTACAGAAAATGGGAGAATATCACCTAGAATGGCCAACTAAGCAGCAAACATCTTTTCTTGGGAATCTTTCAATACAGGTGGTGGTATATGAGAAGGTGCTGGAAGCAAAAAGGCGAATCCTTAGTTACATAAATTGTTGGAAAAGCTGGATTTTGGTAAGGGTATGGGTGGAAGTGTTCGTTTCAAAGGAAGACTTGTGGTGCCCAAAAATATAGAATTTCGACAAGAGATTTTTCAAGAAGTGCATCACTCACAGTTCACCATTCACCCCGGAGGTATGAAGTTTTATCAAGATCTCAAGCGCAATTTCTGGTGCAATGGGATGAAGAGAGATATTGGTAAATTTATGTCGAAATGTTTGACTTGTCAGCAAGTGAAGACAGAACATCAGTGGCAAATAGGTGACTTACATGGTTGTTTGTACAGAGCTTCAAATGGTGCCATGTCTATGCTTGAGTGATAACTGTTATTGTAGGCAAATTCAATCAATGGTAAATGGTCATCCCAATTACCTTTCTAATCAATCACACATGCTCTTAGCATGTCTTCCAATGTCTGAATAGTTTGCTCTGATTGACCATCACTCTACGGATGAAAAGCAATACTAAAGTTCAACTTGGTTCCCTACACCTCTTGTATACTCTCCCATGTACGAGAAGTAAACAAAGTATCTTTGTCTGACACAATAGACAACGGCGCTCCATGAAGCCTTACAATTTCCTTGATATACAGCTCAGCTAGACTTTCTGGATTTTGCTTCCATCGAATTGGGAGAAAGTGTGCCGCTTTAGTGAGTTGATCTACTATAACCCACATGGCATCCTTCTTTTTCTAAGTCTTAGGCAACGCTACCACAAAATCCATCGTAATATGTTCCCATTCCCACTTTGGAATCTCCAACGGTTGCAACAATATGTTCGCTTGTAGGAAGGTGGTGTCTGGCCCACAGTGACAAGATAGCGAATGGTGTGTAAAAATTTTAATACTTAAAGAAATGTGAAAAAAAAGTCACAAATGTGGAGCTAAATTACATTGAAGTATGGAAATTTTTAAATTTTCTCGAAAACCACAATTGAATTTGACTAATGCATGGGAAATCCTAAATCACTTGTGAGCACTCCCTTCCTTAGCTATAGTAAAACATGATTTGAGTATTTTAAATAAATTTAAGTATTTCCATCAAATTCTCATACCTTAACCTACACATGAAATTAGATAATCATTATATAAAAGAAAAAAGATAAACTATGAATGAACTCCCTCCTTCCAAAAAATCTTGGCAATATTAGAAAGATTACTGACCCACTATTAGGTGACGTGGATTTGTCGTGTATGCTAATAGATCTTCATGAACATATAAGGGTGTAAACGGGCCGAGCCGGCTCACGAGCTGATCCGGCTTGGCCCAATTTTGGGTTTGGCTCGGCTCATTCTACTACGAGCCGAGCCCGAGCTCAATGATACTCAGCTCGACTAGGCTCGAGCTCGGCTCGTTATTTTATATATATATATATAGGGAAAATTTTATATGAGATCGTTCTCATATTGCTTATATGAGGCCACTTTGAATCGTAACCGTTGGATCTTGATCTGACGGTTACAAATATCCATATAAGGAGCATGAGGCCAATCTTTATTGCCGTTAGATTCCGATCGGAGGGTGGATATCAAATCAGTGGGTAGGTGAGTGTGTCACATCAATGAGTGGGTGAGATCATTATGGATATTTGTAGCCGTCAGATCAAGATCTAACGGCTACGATTCAAAGTGGCCTCATATAAGCAATATGAGAGCGATCTCATTTAAACTTTTCCCATATCCATATATATATATATATATATATATATAATAACTAGTATATATATATAATAACGAGTATATATATATATGCAAATTTACTATTTTGTATTTTAATTTTATTCTCTAAAAAATTTTAACGAGCCTGAGACGAGCTTTCACTCGAGCTTGAGCCGAGTTCCAAAATTCTTAACGAGCCGAGCTCGAGCCGGGAGGCTACGAGTTGTAAATGAGCCTAGCTATGCCTAAGCTCAGCTCAGCTCAACTGGTTTATACCCCTATGAACATGCATGCCAAGGGTAAGTGGAGGCTTCAAATGTTTGAGTATTTCCATCAAATCCTCATACCTTAATCTACACATGGTTACCTGTTATGACCTGTCTTATTAGTTTTTTACTCTAATTATAATTATAAATAAGTTACCGCTTTCCTTAACTAGTCAGATTCCTAAGATTAAACTCCTATGTCAATTATGATTATAATTTAGAGTCTATAAATATGTAAAGGGTTTTCCATAATTCATTATGCTTGATCAGGACGAGATTCCTGAGAAGACAGAACTCAATGGGTGCCATCATGGGGAGAGTCCTTAGCATATAGAACTCTATGAATACTATCTAGGGTTCAAGGATCACTAGAAGATCTATTTTCGTCTATATCAACCAATTGACAATAACACAGATTATATGTGATCTGGAATGGGGTGATAATGGGCCCCTTTTTAAAAGCAATGTGCGAAATTGTTGTTAGAATATATACTTGCATCCAAGGTGAAGCATTGCTAGTCCCTTTCTTTCTTCACTCGTTCCAGATTTAAGTATGCTTACTTTTTTCTCTACTTAAGGAATACGAATTGCTCTTTTTCTCCAGCCACACTTTTTGCTCTCTACACTTAGAATCATGTGGTCCTGTTATCCAAAGCTATCACATGCACAAAACTTATATAGTACCGTCATATTTTGCAACTGAGGAAGATCATTTTGGAAACTCGTGAATGGTGTGGTGGTCTGCTTGATACAGTATAGTAGAGCTTCAGAGCGTGGACCTCTTGACAATTTTGGTTCCATAAGGATATGTGAGAAATTACTCCCTCCACCATATGGTTTTTCAGAATGATCTAATTTAATAACTATAGGCGGAGGGAGTATTATTTTGGCATGCCAATGTATAGTAAATTTAAGATTGTGATTCAAGTCTACAAGTCAGGGTCCTGATCTCTGTAGAAGGATTTCTTTCAATCCTAGGACATCCCACTGCAACATGGCCTGGTCGGTTCAGGTTTTAGAAAAGGTTTTCATTTGAGTGGATTTTTTTTGGTAAAGTTATGAATAGGTTGGCTTAAGAAGACTGGGGGGAGTATTAATGCTTAAAAAGAAGAAGAAGAAGAAGAAGACTGTGAGGAGGATTCAGATAAAGCAGGGAGGACAGGCAACACATTTATCTTGAGCTCAACTTTTGAAAATATGCTACATTCTAGAATTAAACAGAATCGGCTTAATTATCAGTAGGATTTCTTATTCCAAATGTATTACTATCGATCTTCTATTTAAACATTCATTGCAATATATAATTAAACAGTATCCTATTGCTCAACCGCAGATCATCCTCTCAGACTCAGACAGCTTTTCAGCCGATTCACCAGTTCTCCGGGCCACTAACCTGGCCGCGTAATTATGGACCACTGTTTGGACGAGGACTCAATCAATTGGGGGCGGAGAGGCCAAAAAAAAGAGTGGAGAGGAGCTGCGGCGCTGATAGGGAACCTCCATTGTGGATCTTAATCTGTGTTATAAGTCGCCGCTTTAGTTACATAGTGTACATTTTAAGGACCATGAATGTTCATGTGGAATATTGTTTCACTTCTCAACATCAAATTAGCATAATTAAAAGTTCATGATGCAGCACTTGAAAAGTCTATTCCATTTGCCCTCGATGAGTGGATCTTAATTAACCAAATGGGCCCAAAGTTCATGATGTCCCATGCTAGTTGCTAGTCATATACTCCCAAAAAAAACCTGGCTGCACTTGAAAATAAATTAAATTTATTAGCCTGCAGGTCCACAACATTTTAAGTCTCTGCTTATCCATGCGCATGCACGTTCATGAGGATCTATTAGCTAACTCCAGCCACCTAAGCCAACTAATACTGGACCTGTAAGGGGTATAAGAATGAATGTAATCTTGGACAAAAAAAAGTGACTGTAAAGGACAAATGGATTGCTAAATCAGTATTTCAAAAAAAATTCTGAACTGTTGGGTGGGCAGAAAGAGAAAGAAAGAAAGACACTGCTCACGGTTATTGGGTGTGTTTCTTTTCTTGTTTGTTTTTTTTGCAACTGATTGGTTCTGTTCCTTGATTGGGGTATTATAGGTCACCTTAAGTGGAAAATGTTGGTATTATCATGAAGCAAAACGCTTTGCAAAGAATCCATGCATTTTTTGGAAGAGCAATTATAACCCTTACACATTTGCAATTAACATGGAAGTACTTCTATATTTATAATGCATGACAAAAAATGTCATATCCAATCTATTCGTTATATATGCAAGAAGAAGCCATTTTACACCTACTCAAACAATTACAAGGTAAAGGAATTCTATTTAAACTTTTCTCAATCCTCCCATGTCCAAACAATACTGATCCTTCCCTCCATGTACAATCTTTTTAGTAGCGGACGTAATTAAAAAAAACCATCAGCCGGGTCACTTGTTCAACTAGACGGGTTAAACAGGGTCACCGGCAGGGGCGGACCTACGTGTAATGCATGGGGGTTGGGTTTCATCCATTTCACTAAGATTACATATACATTTCATCCATTTTCTTATAAATTGGTTTAATTCCCTTACCTGACCCCATCTCAAAATGACCTGACCCCATCCCTGAAAATCCTGTATCCGCCGCTGGTCACAAGGTCAATCTACCACACGGACCCGGATGACCCCAGTCAAAAAACCTCCCAGCTTTAGTCGAACTAGGGCTGCATCTTGGGTCAGGTTGTCTCGGGTATAATAGAATCCGACCCTACCCGAGATAGAATCTGAGCTACTTAAACTCGACCATACTCGAGGTTCTTAAACCCGACCCTACCCGAGATAGAACCCGCAATATCCAAGAACTCGAGATAGGAATCGAAATTTTAATAAAATAATTAATATAATTATAAAAATATTTAATAAAATAATTAATATAATTATAAAAATAATTAATTAAATAATTAATAAATTAGGGGTGTAAATAGTATATCTCATGTAGGGTCAATTCTTGAGTATTTTAAAGCCAAACCCGTCCCTACCCAAGATAGAAGCGGGTTTTTAAATCTTAGAACCGACCCTACCCGAGATAGGACCCGACCCGACATTGACCTAGACCCGACCTGACCTAGGTCAATGTCGGGTCGGTTCTATCTAGGTTGGGTCGGGTCAGATTTTTTGGTGCAACCCTAGGTTGAACCGGCTGGGTGGGTCCATTTTTTAAAACCATGCTATATTGTATGTATATAACCCTTCAAACTAAAATTAGCATAATGTAGTCCCCTATGCAGCCCACCCACCTCCTTTATCCAACGTTCGTACGTATGTATCCAGCTGCCGGATATCCACAATTGTTAAGTAATTACTTAAATCATAAGCATCCTTAACAAAGTTTTGGCCCAAACTCGGTGCGCACTCCTATCGTTTACCACCTGTAAGTCCCGTGCCCAAGAAATTAGTCAGTGCGACGATCACAACACGTCACTGTTGTGTCCAGGTGTCATCTCCTGATTGTCTGGGCACAACACTGGCTTGTTGCACCTGCCGCATTGAATAATTTCTCCCCACATCCCCTTTGATGATGCCCCATGCTCTTTGCTAGCGCTCCTCGTATATAAGAAGTGCATGTGCAAGAGTGGGAATATGGATCAAAATTGAATGAATCAAATTCACAAAAAAACTATAATCCTCCGTTTTCTTATGATAGAATCCACCTCTACGGTTCCGTATTTACTAATCCTGAGTTGTTTCCTTAAAACAGGATTGTTGGATTGTTTGGGGAATTAAGAAATAAATGAACGGAAGTATGATGTTGCTCACAGTGCTTGGAGCTGTTTATTGATTTGGGCATTGTAGTTTAGCTTACAGAGGAAAATGCTGGCATTATATAGTCCTTGATTAGCTCAATTATAACAATCATTCAGAAAATAAAATATAAGCACATTATTTACAACTTCCTATAGTAAATACTCAAATTCAATAAAAAAAATAAAAAGTAAATGCTATGTCATACTCTTTAGAAGAAGAACTAACCTGAAAGAATGTAAAAATAAAACACATTTTTATGTTTTTTTTCTCTTTGTGAGATTTAATAATGATTCATTCACCTGTACCGTGTACTCTCTTTTCAAATAATGTTAGCTCTTCTTTGCATTTTTAAGATTACGGATGGCCATTACAAGCTGCTGCCTTTCACCTTCAACTTCGGCGAACTTCAGGCTGATCTCTGAGTATCTTTCTCTCATATCTTTCAGTTCAACTGCCATGGATGAGTTCTGCTCCTTCAGTCGAGCAATTTCAGTTGACAATTCAGTGGTCTCAACTTGGCTGCCAGAATCCGGACACACACAATTCACATTTGTGTCAGTTAAATTATCGCTTTATAAAAATAGAGAAGATGAATTCTAATTATATTGATTGATAATCTTCCAAGAAGAAATGTTATCCGTTATCATGAATCTGCTCACGAAAGGATAAGGCACTCAATATGTACCTTCCCACTTGCTTTTTATCTCCACTACCATCAGTGGCATCTCCATTATCTGGCTTCTCAAAGCCGAAACTTGGAATCGTAATGTTGGCATCCATGGTGGGTTGCTGAAAATGAATTACTTGCATTAGTCTACTAGATGAATGCTTAAACAATCTCACGTATCCAAAGACAATTGTAAAGTAACAATTTAAAGTTGAACTTTAGATACAGTTGTAAAGTAGCAATTTAAAATTTCAGCCAAGCTCTATATAAGACACTAATAAGATATTGAGGATCATTATAGATCAGTGCTGTGATGTCTTAAATTTGATAAATCACCATGGACTTGATGCCACAACATAGAAACAGGGAAATTACTTTATCAAATTTCAGCAGAAACAAAGCTGTTCTTTTTTGGCTTATCGATTCCAGCATATTATGCTAGTAGCACCTTCCAGGTTTTCGACATTTTGACCACCTAACTTATCTTATAGAACTTGCACCTAATCTCACATATTAGAAGATAATGAACTACTGCAAAAATTGGACCCTCCAGGTTTCTTTCAATGAGATGCAAATTTTCAGCTTGATCCTACCTTTTAGACATCATTTCTTCTCATTGTTGTCTTTAAACTACCATGTGAATTTTTTTTCTCTTTAGATAAGTATTATACCATATTCAAATCTCCTTCCTTTTGGATTAAAAGATAATCCTTTTCAATTCGAGGAGAATATTTTGGCATAAGTTCTACAGTTTAATGCCTTTTAATACCTCAGATGTAGGATCAAAGCATTGATTGAGAAACTTACGTTTCGATTTAACTCTAATAAAGTTTTTTCTAATTGCTCAATCCTCCTCGCTAAATCTGTCTCCTTTTCTGCAAAACTATGGGCTGATTTCTCAAGTGCAGTTTCTTTCAGCTTTACCTCACCCTGTAACTCAAACATAAAAATGTAAACATGAAACTTCACTGAATAATTCTAAGCATACGATGTTAATTTCAGTACACAAGAACAACCACAGGGGCAGCAAATTCACCTCGAGAAGTTTTATTTTTTCTCGCAAAGTCGAAACATCCTGAGAACCACGAGAAGGTGGGCTAGATCTATTATTCTTCTTAATTGTCTTTGCAGGTCCATCTGAAATTGCTATTTTGAAAGTACTGTCCTTGAGTTTCTTCTTGACAGTTGCAATTTCACCCTCCTTTTTGTGAATCTCACCCTTCAAGAGTAAAACCTGTTTTCTTAGCTTTTCTTTTTCCAGTTCATCTTCAGACAAAGAATGCTTCACATTATTGTACTCGGATCTCAAAGTACCCATCTCTGTTTGCATGATGATAAGTGTTGCCTCTCTTTCATCTTTCATTTGCTTAATTTCATTCAGTTCTTTGAGGGCATCCTTATCGATACTCGCTTTCTTCAACAATGTCTCCTTCTCCTCTTTTACTAATTCCAGGATTCTCACCATATCATTTATCAGTGCTTCCTTTTGTGTCAAGAGTTCAACAAGCTCATTTTTCTCTGCACTGAGCTCTTGTATCTTAGCTTTAAGGGATTCAATGTCTTCCAGTAAATTCTTCTCTCTCATATCAACACATTTCTTATAGTTCTCCACCTCGCGATTCTTCTCATCAAGTTCTCGAACTATCCTATTGATATCATATTCCTTAAAATTCATCTTATCTGAAATCTCTTCTAATCTTGCTTCATACCGATCTTTCACCAATTCAAGCTCTTCTTTAGTTTTCTCCAGTAAGCTCTCTACATGGCTCTTTTGCATGCGCAGCTCATTTGCTTCAGCTTGTGCTTGCAGGGTTAGCTTTTCATTCACCTCAAATGTAGAGGACATTTGTGCAGAGAGTCTACTGAATTCTTCCTGAAGCCTATCTGCTGTATTTGCATTGTTCAATCTCATCTTCCTCAATGCTTCCTCTGCTTGAATAGCCCTTTGCTCCTGCTCCATTTTCTCCCTTGCAATTTCTTCCAGGTTGTCTTCATAAGATACTGCCTGGTTCTTCAGTTCATCCTCCATACTTTGAATCTGTAATTTAAGCTCCTCTATAAGAACTAAAGAGGCTGCATTTTCATTTTGGATTTTCAGTTGTTCTTGACAATCTATTTGCCTCAGCTTTGAGGACATTGCATGATTTTCCTGCTCTAGAATCTTATAATCTTGAGAAATTTGCTCCATTTGCATCTTTAAATCTTCTTTGTCATTCATATATATTTCTATCTCATTTTTCAGGTCAAGAATTTCCAGTTCAACTGAATGTTCTAAATTATTCTTCTCATGAAAATTGGGCACTTCTTCCAAGTGAGGTTTCTCTTCTTTTGTAAAATTAGATCTGTCATTACTCTTCTGCTCCAGCATTTCTTCCAAGTCTTGAACAGCAAGAATCAGTTCAGAGTTAGATTCTTGTGTTTTCTCCAGCTGCAAGTGAAGATTAGCATTCAAATCTCTCTCATAATTTAGTTCTTCTCTGAGGTTTTCGACAACATACTGCAGATTTGCATGATCAGCAGGCATCTTGTTTGGCTTCTGGTCTGAGGTCCTGAGTTGTTCACACTCTCTCATGAGTGCTTCTCTTTCCTCTTTTAGACAATTGACTTCCTTGCAAAGGTCCTGCCCCCTTCTGCTCTCCTTCACTATCTGTTTTCTTAGAGTCTGTATTTCAAGCTCTGAGACTTCTGTTTGCCTGGACAAAACAGCTAAATCCTTCTTCAGCTTGTCAATTAGACTGTCTGAATTCTGCGTCCTCTCTTTCATCTGAGAATTGTCAGGACTACTGCTTGAATCATCAAGAATTTCATCAGGGCCTGAACTCACTGACCATTCGGTGTTTGACCTCCGGTGTGCTGTTTGGTGTTGAGTTGAAGCACTGTTACTTAGTGACGAAAGGAAGCTTGCCACATCTTGTTGAAGACTGCTACTTCTTTTGCCATCATTTTGTTTTGGGGTGTTTTGTTCAGAGCCACTATCTCGGCTTGATCCTGATATACCACCAAAGCCATTCAATTCTTTGCACATCCTATTAGAACTGGCCATCTGAAATGCCTTCTGGCCTTGAGATCTCGACACATTGTTCTGCAGAACAGCCATTAAAATGTACTCTTAGACATATAAACAAGGTAATGAAGTATTATGAGCTGGAAGATCATACATTGCATACGAAAAATTGTTAGTAGGAAGATGTTAGATTACATTTATTTTTTCTTCGGAAGACTCGTACAGGTGAATATATTTTAAAAGTACAAAAGTGTTTAGAGCTATAGAATAAAGGGAAAGACATTCGAAATCCTGCATGGAAATTCTCCAATAAGACCAAATGTTCATCTGGACATGCTCTTCTAAGAATAACAAGATGAGCCTCATTCATATGTCCCAATAGTATGAGTCTCAGCATGCGCAAGCACTTTGGGGCACAGGAAAACTGCCCAGTTGCACTTTACACTAATTGTCGGCTTGAGATCTGAGAGCTTGCAACACCAGGCACATATTTTCCAATATGTGGTCAGTGCATTATAACTATTTTCTGACTAGAAAGTAGATATCTAAGCAAGTGGAGCAGCTGAATGGCTAAAAAGTTGCCCATGGGTTATTAGAGAGAAACAATGCCTTACATCATGGAGTTCATCACCGAATCTGCTGCTTTCCTCCAACTCTTCACTACTTAATTGGCTTTGTAGGGTTCTGCGTTTCATTCTTGTTGGCGCCTCTCCCTTATCATCATCTCTACATAGACATAAGAAGCACAATTGAAGGTAAAGAAGATCAAGGCTACCATTTTGATTGAAGATAATGACAGTCTTAAGTGAAAGATCCACACCTTCCATCAACATCATGAAGTCTTTCAACTGTTACCTGTTACAAAAAGCATATCCCCATAATGCAATAAGGCTCTTTAGAAGTTATTGAAGCCATATGTGACATGTAGAATGAAATGCAAACCAATTAGGCATAAGAATTCCAGCTTTTGTCGTATTTCAATTCTTATGATGATCTTAGTGATTTAGTAGGAAGGATATGCAAGAGCATTGACTCACGTGCAAAACTGCACCGGAATTGGAAGATCTGAGCGGCAGAGCTGCATAGGAAGGTCCAATTGCATCAGCATAGTTTGCCAAGTCAATGGCAACCTCACCCAAAACACCACCTTTTGATGACCCCTGTGAATTCATGTACATCATTGTTTTCAGTTACAAAAAGAAAAGACAATAAACATAAAAAATATGATGTGCAGCATTTACCGAGAAAACAACAATTTGGTAGACTTTCTCACTGAACTTTCCAGTTTTTGGATCCCGACCCAACCTAACAGTCTCATAAATTGGATTTTCCCACCTACAGGATCCGCCATGGACTGCAACCTTTTCTGATTTAACTGTAGGCTTTCCAACATCCAGAGGAATAAGAGAAACTGCCAGAGAATCCCATCCCAATTGTGGGACCTAAATACAAATTTAAGAACAAGAATTAGACAATGCTCAATCAAACGTTTGTAGATCTCACAGTTTCATACATCCAGATTGCAAAAACCAAGTGATTATGTAAAGAAAAATGGAATTCAGTGCTAGAATCAGCAATAAATTTAAGACTCATGTCTCATGTTTTTCTTAAAGGTGAAAAAACCGAGTTCAAAGAAAATTAAATAAGTGGAGATTACATAATGACAAAGCTCCAAATTCAGAACGACATTATTTTAGAGATCAAAGTTTTCTAAGATGATTGTTCAAAGCAGAACACAGGGTTCTTACTACGGGTAAAGAAATACAGAACCTATAGAACAAAATTTCGAAATCATTAGCCAATGCTAAATCCAACCCCTGTATATCTCACATTGCCATACATCAACATTCCAAAAATCGGGATGACAACCCTGACCAAGTTCAGAGTACTTGAAGAAAGCATGAATTCAGTGCTAAAATTAGCAATAAACTTAATACACATGTCTCATGGATCATTTGAAGGTGAAAAAAATCAAAATCCAAGAAAATCTAACAACAAGAGATTATATAATTCAGATATTCATTGCAGACAAGAAGAAATTTCTTAGTGAAGGCAGTAAACAGAACCTGTGTTGCCTGGAACTGCAACTTGAACACAGCTTTAGTCTTGTTCTTGTCACTCCTCCAAGCCTTGAACATTTTCCTCTTCAAGCTCCAACCAGATCACATCATGCAGAACAAATTCCCATCTGGATTTTCTTCTATTCCATCCCTTTGGCTGTTTGGCAAGAACTACTGCCCAACTGGTACTTAGACATCAATGCATGAGTACTGAAAAAGCTAAAAAAGTAGGCTAAAGAAGCCAAGCCAGATTGCCCCACCACTTCAACTGCATTTACTCTATCTGCATCATTATCTTCTCAAATAGATTGGCTGAATGCACATTTCACCAAATAAGAGAGATTACACTTATGAATGATGTGAAGAGTGATTACACTGAGAAATTTAAGTGTAAAACCATTTGAAGTTGGGTAGAGAAGTAGATACAGATCTGCAGCATGACACTGCACACACTCCGGTATTAAATTAAATTCAAAGTATTTTAAACATGAATTATATTCAAAATAAGCAGCTGGATTATACTTGAAATAGATTAATTTATGGTGAATAAAAAAATTGAAAATGAGGACAGGGAAGTTGGTGTCATAAATAACCTGTCTGGTCCTCTTGGTTGCTTGAAGGTGACATCTAAAGAAAGATGCTTGACCTTATTACCCCTATGCTAATTTCTTTTGACCTCCATGTGTTGTTGGACAGGAGGCCTTTTTGTCTAATGTTGTGGGTTCGGTACTTGAGCTTGTGCTTTGCCCACCTGTTTTCGATCGCAGCCCCTCTTCCGGCAACGGAGGCCATATCAGAGTCTCCACCGCCGGGAAGACTCCGACCACCGTCGAACTCCTAAAACGGTTTCTTTTTTAGGGCGTTGACGGTTGTGGCACCGTAAGGCTGCAAATTTTTTCTCCATTTCCATCTTCTTGCAACCTTACAGTGCCACAGCCGTGAACGCCCTCAAAACGCCACCGTTTCAGGGTGTTTGACGGCTGGTCAGAGTCTTCTCGGCGGTGGGGACTCGGATGTGGCATCCGTTTTGGTCACCGTTGCCGGAGAAGGGGGCTGCGATCCAAAATAGATGAGCTGCATGATATCATTTCCCTACCAACAGAAGCGACCTTTGATCAGCTTTGTGGGCAACTTGCAACGTAAGAAAGCTGTGTGGGTTCCCCAACCCACGTGCTGCCTTGCTGTTTGCCAGGTAGGCTCTAACCCTAACGACCCTTTTGTGGAAAAGGCTAAAGCAACGTTTCAACAACCCACTCAACCTTCACGTTTTGGATGCACGGACGCACCCTATTGAGAGGTGTCTGAGTCCTTAGCACCAAACTAGAAATGATAGGGCAACTGGCCTCTTAGAGCACCGTATCCCCGGCCCCAATCGCTTCGGGCATGTACAAAGCCTACCCGATATATGCACATGGTAAGTCAAAATATAATCCAAGTGGGTGGCCAACAGATTGAGGGGTCGAACTCAGGTTCTCCGCTTCATGAAGTGTGTACTGGCCATCACACCAGCACCTGGTTGGTTTCACGTTTTTTATACATCTTTTGTCCTATTTAATGGTCCTAATTGGAGACTCAAAACGAGGAGAATTACTTCAATTTAGGTTAATGGTCCTAAATCCGATCAGAACTATTGAAAGGGGGACAAGAGAGTATTTAGGTTAATGTTTTCGCGTTTAATTGAGGCTGCATTGATTGTTTTGATCATACTGAGAGGTTGTTGGTAGTAGCCTAGTAGAGTTGTGTAGGGGATTTGCCCTTTTTTATTCTCATTTTTTGCAAGTTTTGACTTACCCAAGAAACTTGGCAATACAAATTGAGGACAAATGCAGGGACATGTCTCCATCAAGATTCGAAGGTAGTAATAAGGACTTTTTGCCTTGAATAAAGACATCTCACTTTAATTCTAAAACATATTTGGCAATAGCTTAAGCTGTTAGGAAACATATTAGCCATGTATTTATTTAATAGTTTTCCTTTGTAACTGTATTTATTTTATAAATTAGCTCATAATATAAAGATATGTTCAAAACCCATCCAACTTGAGTTGCACTAATTGGATCTCTATAATTGAGCGAGTATGATGTCTAATCACTGTGCCACAAAGAGTGCATGAATCTTACCTAAATAACATGAATCTTAACTAAAAAAATTAGCACAGTTTAAATGCTATTTTGCCAAATAAGATACAAAGGTTTTGCAAAGTTATAGAGTTTAAACATCATTTTCTGCATAGATCATTTTTAAGCCATTGAATACCATTTGCAAAATCAATGAAAAAGGAAAATTCGAAAGCGTAAAGATAAGTTCTAGTGGAAGTTACATTTCACATGATTATAATCTATTCTTTCCTTAGAAGCGATGTACTTATATTAGTAAGTAACTAGAACTTGATTCTTATTGCTAATTTTGTGCTGTCGAATCAGTTGGTGCAATGTCCTTGTTATGTTGAGAATATCGTGACCTTGCATGCTTATTCACACTAATATAAGTTTCATCTTTGCTTTTAAATTATTAGTTGTCAAAAGAATATTATACGACCAAGACTTAGACTGCAACTCCTTGTGAAGCATCATGCATGGTGTGGCATCAATGTCGACATGTCCAGAGAATGCATATGATAAGAGAAGTATTTTCTATTGTGAGAAAATAAGATCTGACTGCATCACTAATTAAAAAAGAAGAAGAGAGAGCGCTCTAACAAAGTTGCTTTACAAATCTCTCTCTTACCATTAAGGAATTTAATAGTGTATATTGTTACATTATATATTTATAACTACATAGTATCTAAAACAATCCAGTTAAGCTGAGGGTTGGGAACAAGGAATTCCCTATCGGATTTCGGTAAAATATCGGTTGACCTAAGAGATAAAATTTCATAGATATTTGTAAAAAAATATCAGTAGTTGAAAACTAATTTTTACCATATATTTTCATAATTTAACTTCTAAAATGAGTTATACTAATTTAGACAAAGCATGGATTTCAAAATATGCATAAAAATGCATATTATGATGGGAAACAATGGAAAAGTTGTTTTTTTCTTCTTTTTTTAAATTTTTTTCCCAAATTTTTTTTTGAAAACATTTTTTTTAAAATAACGTATGACCAAAATTTTGCCGATATTGTAAAAAAATTTTAAAAATGATATATAGTGATTTCGATTTAACATGTGGGGCCCTAAATTGATATATTTCTTGGTTGGGAAACAAGCGTAAAAAAACCAAACTGGCATGAGATTGGATATAGTTAATTAATTTCCCTTTCTTTCTTTGTTTGCTGGTAAGAACTTATCTCCCTCTTTTGTTGGCCACCCACCCAGGTTTATATCCCAATTTACCCGGCGCATATGATGGGAGGGCCTTATGTGCACCCAAGGGGATTAGTGGTGGGATACAGTGCTCTAAGAGATCGGGTGCCCTACCCCTTCTAGTCTGGTCCTAAGGACTCAAGCACCGTAAAAAATATATTATTTCCCTTTCGCTAACCTTGCCATGGGTTTTTAGGCTAGTGCGCTTAAAGAGATTGTCCCCTTGAAGCCCCTTATCGTGTCAAAATATACTATGTGATTTTAACTACAAAATGGAGAGAGTTTTTTCAATCTAAAACCTTTTTGCAGGATAAATTTATGACTCTTCTATTGAAAGGCCCTTGAGAAAGAGAGAGACCAGAAGCAGCTAGGGTTTCTTCTCGGCCAGCTGGCAGCACTTTACCCCAGCAGGTTGGACTTCTTTTCTTCATCATGGTAGCGCTTCAGTGGTGATAGTGAAGCTTCTTTTTTAAGAAAATCTTTTCTTGGCTCTTAGGAGGGAGATGATTGTGGAGATGGAACATATCATTCGTCGTTGCTGGATGTCACCTTCGTCCCATTAAAAATTAATTTATTTTTTAGAATAAAGTTTCATCCCTCACCATGAGGTCGTTTGGATTCATTCGTTAAAAGATTATATACGTAGAGTATATATTATTTTATATACCTTTGTACTTAGGGATAACACTTATAGTGTGTTACCTTTATTTTATTCGCTTATAGTGTGTTCGCCACACAATAACACTTGCCCATTGTGTGTGTTGAGCTCATGATTGATGTGATATTGTGTCTTCAAACACACGGTAGCAGTGCGGATAAAATGAATACGTGTAAAAAAACACTTGGAAGAAGAAGTAAGACAAAGAAATGAAGTAAGCTTAGTTGTAGCTTCTTCACATGCTCCTTATAAATTAGTCATCGTCCCTTAGATAGTATCTCAAAAACTTTGGATTTCCTATGGGAAGAAAAATGAGAAAAAATAGTGAAAAATATGAAAAGAATGGGTGAAAACATAAAAGAAATGAGAGAGATATATGACTTATTCAAGTTTACCCTCCTATTGTGTTTTTTTTTTGCCTTTACTAATGTAGCACAAATCTACTGCCAACATTTGAAAATGAGTCAAATTTATTGGCCTATGGGGCCCATAATATTTCAATCATCCACTTACTGCACATGCACATTTACAAAGATCTATTGACTTGTAGGGCAAATTCAATCACTTAATAGTGGATCCATAAGCCAAAAATTGTTCGGACGAAGCGAGTAATTTAAAAAATATATGTCCTATTGAAATATTTATTCATTAAGAAACTATCTAGTATCCTTAGTATCCCCCGAAATATTTATTCATTAAGAAACTATCTAGTATCCTTAGTATCCCCCATTTTGGAGGGTTCGTCTAGCGTGACCAATTTTTATTACCAACATCATATTACCACTTGCCACGTTATTAGAGGATTAGGAACAAAGGGCTGAATAAAAAAAGAAATTATAACTTTACCAGGTCTCCCCTCCACTTGTCCCTTGGTCCTGCTTGTTGTTGGTTACGAAAATATTTTTATTTTGGAAGAGCCGCCAACAACAAAAGCGCAAACGATACCGCATTCTCCAAGCGTTCTTAACATTTGCATTTCATCCTCTACGAAAAATACTACAATGCACCAAGCATGCCATGCGGATTTGCACCCATGGGACAAAGGTCATTGATCTATGCACGCAATCAATCTTGGAGATCCGCCTCATGTCGTGGGTGCAATCTGACGCCACATGCCGCACTAAATGCCACAACTTAGCCTTCGCTTTTCATCCTCTACCTGAAATTAGACATTACGCTCAACATGCCATGTGGGATTTCCACTCATGGATTCCTTGCTCACTCCGGCAGCCAATGAAAAATAGTGGAAGCCCCAGTGTGCTCTGATCGACCGCTCGTGCTATGTCGGCACAAATCCGACATGCCATGCTGTGCGCACTGAATAGCGCAGCCTCTTGCGGATCCTCGGTGGGCCCATAGGTCCTGCGGGCCCCAAAAGATTTGATAGTTAGACCCTAGTAGAAACCTTCAAAGCTCTGATCCCCTTCCTCAAACGTTCCGGCCAACGCCGGCGAGGCTCCGCCCACTCCTTGGCCGTCCTCCGCCTCAATCCATGGCCGCCACCGCCCTCGCCACCAGGACCGGCCGCGCCGCCTCGTTGGCTCGCCTCCTCCTCCGTCTCTCGCCCCCATTAGCTCGAAATCTCGCCCCCTCCTCCTCCTCCCAATCCGCCATTTTGCACTTGCCCATCTCGAGACAGGCGCCAATCTTGGGTCTTGGCCGGTTTTTCTCGTCGGCTAGGACGGTGCAGGAGCTTCTGGCGGAGGTGGAGCGGGAGAAGCAACGGGAGAGGGAGGAGAGGAAGCGCGCCGGAGCGGAAGTTGCGGCGGAGGGTGAGGAGGAGGAGGATTATATGGGGGTCGGGAGGCTGATAGAGAAGCTTGAGAAGAAGAATGCGAAGGATAGGGGAGAAGGGGATGGGTATGAGGAGCCGACGGACTCGGAGAGTGAGGACGACGAGAGGTTCTCGCCGGAGGAGTTGAAGAGGCAAGCGGATGAGTTCCAGAAAAAGTTCAAGAAGCACGAGGAGTTGCTCCGGAACTTCGTGGAGGCTGGTAATTCCATTGCCTATTAAAATTGGTTGCTTGTTCAATGCTTGTTCATTGTAATTCCTTGTTGCTAGCACGCATGATTTATGAGTAGTAGCGTGCACTAGCGTGGTTTGCGTATGAGGCAGCGCGCAAATGAAGGCATATAGCTCAAACACAGGCTTAGAAACAGATTCAAAGAGTGTAGTTGTAGTTAGCGGTCCTCACTCTGGGGTCTGTGATTAGTGACCATTTTCGCGTGAGTGCTTCAAGAGCACTGTAGGGTGGTTTTCTTGGGTTAGCTAATAAGGCGTGAGCACATAAAGGCGAAGGCATAGAGCTCAAAGACAGGATGAGTAACCAATTCAAAGAGGGCAGTTGTACTTATCTCAATTAGTAATCATGTGCGTCCGCCTTTTCAGTGTAGGCTGAGGTTAGCTGATGTCTTCTTTTGCTGTTTTATTCTTCAGTAGGCAAATGTTGGTGACGTCTGCTCTTTTGTCGTTTTTTTACGTCTATATGTCTATAGTTTTTAAATCAATTACCATTGTTGATCATGAAGTGAATGTGACACATTTTGGTGATCAATAACACATGAATTGTTATTTGAAGTTGGCCATGATCTCGTATATTAATTTCCTTTGATTTTGTAACTTTTTGGTGGTTATGTCTTTGGCATCTCCGTATTTACCGAAATGTATATCATCTTATTTCTCTTTTTCGTTTTTGTTTAATCACAGAAACTTTGGAGGATTCCTTCAAATTGATGAAAAGAATCGATAAATTTGAACAAAAGCATCTCCGACTTCCTTTAGAGTATCGTGTGATTGGAGAACTAATGAATCGTCTAAAAGAAGCAACGGGCAAAGACAGATTCATGCTTCTCCAAAAACTAAATAGAGCTATGAGATTGGTTCAATGGAAGGAGGCTTATGACCCCAATAACCCTGCAAATTATGGACTTATACAGCATGAACAAGTGGGTCCATCTGTAGATCTTTTAGAACATGCTGGATTTGATAGAGAGAAGAAAATGATTCAAGGCGATGGTGCAAATGACGAAGACGAGGAAGATGATTTTGGGGAGAGGGACAGGGATGATATATTGCAAGAGAAACTTGATGCCATAGACAAGCAACTTGAGGCTAAGCTGGCAGAATTAGATATTACTTTTGGGAAGAAAGGAAAGGTTTTGGAAGAGGAAATCAAAGATCTTGCAGAAGAGAGAAATTCTTTAACTGAAAAGAGACGGATACCTCAATATAGGAAAGTAAGCCGATTTCTCTTTACTGTATATTGTTTTTATCTTATTGCACTTGTTAAAAAATAGCTTTATTGAATAGTGAGAAGTGATTCTACTTTTCAATCTTGCATTCTTTACTTCTGCTTTTAACAAATTTTGATTTGGGATACTGGATGAATGCCACATCTATGTATTGAAATTATCTCACTCCTGATCATTCTAAAGAATTATTTATTCATGTGCATAATTGGCTGTCATTCTGTTCTGATGGGTTCAATTTTTTTTACTCTTCCAAATCACTGATGCTAATATTCCTTGTCCTCAATATATGTGGGTTAAATATGGAACATTTTTTTTTTCATTACTTTGTATCCTTGACATGGTTCAAAACATTCAGCTAAAAAACTTTGAAAACTCTTTCTATTAGTTTACTTTTCAGTCCATGTGTAGGCAAAAAAGTTTTGTACTAGGCATTGCTAGTCATCCTAATTCGTTTGGGCTTTTAGTGTCCACTGGTGATCTAACCTGGCATAAGAATGGAAGCCTCCAAGAGGTCATGGGTTCGATTTCTATGTTTAGGCCATGATCCACATCATAAGTTTTGCATTTGTGTTCTCAAGCTGAGCTTATTGAGGCTTCACATGTGGGAGACCGCTAATAGGGATTGCTGGTTCCTTATCCATCTGCTTAACATGATATCTTCACTGAGCCTTCATGTAGGAAGTGGTTATTTGGATCCAGTGGTTGTCTCCTACATTTATTGGCCATTTGTTTAGTTTAATATACATGAATATGGGATTAGAAGCCTTTGACCTGGATCTTAGTTGTTCTTTCAATCTTTATACTTTTGGAGTTGATGAATAAAATAGCCAATTAGTTACAAATGTATGTGATACATAGATATTATGGTTTTTGATAACGAAAGATTATTTGAATTAGCTCCTAGTAAGGTAAAATGGTGTGGCAAAATTTTACTGCTAATACTTTGTGAACATTTTCTAAGAGATGAAAATGGAAAAGAGAAGAGAAGAAGAGATTGAAAAGAGGTGGATTGCTCTTTGTTTTTCAAGAGCATCATAAAGCATAGAATTACTACACCAACGCGGGAAACATTGGATTGACTGATCACCTTTTGAGTCTTTGAGTTTTTGGTATAAATTGAGTCTTTAAAAGCCAGAAACTTCAGAAAGTTTCAAAGTCGTATCATTCGCGGATGGCATAATGTGGATAACTATTCTTCTGACTCCGTAGGGCGCATCTTACTCTATTGGAAACCCAATGTTTTCAAGGTGGAGAAGCAATTGGAAAGTGACCAATTCATCTATACTCGTGTTACTCAATCTATTAATGGTTTTACTTTCTTCTTTACATTGATTTATGCATCAAATCTACATGAGCAGCGTCAAGTTTTATGGGATTCTCTAATTAATATTAAACCTCAGCATGATGAAGCTTGGCTTCTTATGGGTACTTGAAATGCATTCGTCATAATGATGAAAGACTAGGATGTATTGAGTTGAATCGTTGACAATTAGATCAACTAAATCGTTTTATTTATGGAACAAACCTTGTTGATATTCCATCTTATGAGGCTTTTACTTGGTCTAATCTGACATAGTGATGACTCCTAACATATAGACGATTCGATCGGACTCTCTGTAATTCGGGTTGGATGACTAAGTTTGCAAGTACTTCTATTAAGTGCTTGCTTCCAGGTTCTACTGCTCATTCTCCTATTGCCTTCCCTCTTGAAGAAAGTAGACCTCATGGTCCAAAACGTTTTCCATTTTTTAATGTGGCTCAAAGAAGACTCTATCTCTGATGTTGTCAGTGGCGCCTGGGCTCAACGTATGGATGACAATCATCAATTTGTCCTTTTAAGAAGCTGCAATTTGTTAAAATTGCCTTGAATAAGTGGAATGTGGATGTTTTTGGCCAAGTTCAAAGTCGCATAGGGGAAGCCAGATTAAAGCTTCATGATGCTAAAAAAAATGTACACCCTATGGATTCAAATCTGTTCCAAGAGGATAAAATAGCTAGAGCAGAGCTTTTTCCTGAAGAAGATATTCAAGAAAGTTTTTTTCGTAAAAAATGCAGAGTCAAGTGGTTGGAGAAAGGTGATAAATGCATTAGATTTTTTCATGCATTGGTTTCTTCTCATGCTCTTAGAAACTGTATCCATGTTATCGAATATTCAGAAGGCAATCAACTTTTTACTCTTGGGAGATTGGTCTAGCCACCAAGATATATATGAAGATTAATTTTAACCAATATCTTCAGATCTTCCTCCTTCAATCCCCTTTCGCAATAGGCTGTCAGTAGAGCAAGCAGAAAATCTTATAAGGCCTGTTAGTGATGAAGAAATCAAAGAAATCATGTTATCTTCTCCAAATAATAAAACTCCACGTATAGATGGTTTTGTTAAAGAATTCTTTATTCGGTTTTGGGATCTAGTTGGAAGAGAAATTCTTGGATGCGGTTAAGTATTTCTTTTCTCAATCGAAGTTCCTTGGATCTTTGAATACTTTTTTTTTATCTCTAGTCCCCAAGACTTCAGATGCTAAGTCTTTTAACTGCTTCAAGTCTATTTCTTTGTGCAATTTTATTTATAAATGTATTTAAAAAATAATAGCTTCACGACTATCTCTGATAAGCTTAAATCAAACAGGCTTCATTAAGGGTAGAGTTGCAAATGAAAGCATCATTCTTGCTCATGAATTGGTTAGAAATTTTTATTACAAATCAGGGCCAATGAGATTCTGTATTAAAGTCGATATGAGGAAGAACTTTGATAAAATGCGATGGGATTTTCTTTTCCTTGTTTCAGAGGAGATGGGTTTTAATGATTTATGGAACTCTTGGATTTCAATATGTGTTACTACTCTGTCCTTTAGTGTGCTCTCATCAATAGAAGTGATTATGGGTTTTTTAAAGGAAATTGTGGTTTGAGACAAGGATATCCTCTATCACCTCTACTTTATATCCTTTGTAAGGAAGCCCTATTAGTTTCTTTGGATTATTAGACTTCTATTGTCTCATTAAGCCTCCAGCAATTCCTAATTCTCCATGGGTAACTCATCTTCTTTTTCCATGTGATCTTTTTTCATAAAGTCTATATCTTCTTAGGCAAGCATCAAGAATGCTCTTCAGGAGTTTGCCAACTACTTTGGTCGTGGAGCTAATATATTTAAGAGTTTGATATTTTTCTTCTTCAACTCTTGATTTTCCTAGTTGGCCAATTGCCTATCAAATATTTGGGGCTTCCTCTTACTTCTAAAAAACTCTCTTATTCTCTGTCTTCATCTTATTAATAGAGTAAAGAGAATACCCAACAACGAAATAGAGTCATAGAGTTTGATGATGAAGTCAAAAGAATACCCACCAATGATCATAAAGCAGGTACCTCAGATTGTGAGTGATCACCCAGTCTATCATAGAGCGGCTCATGTTCTGGAATTGTGGGATGACCTATGTAAGAGGTTTAGGTCCCAGGGTCACCGCTGGCCTCACGTGCGTATAGGAGATGGTGTTTCACCCAGAGTTTAAACCTGCACCACTCTACGTGACCTTAGATATCCTTGATGACTACCTCTATAGCCAAGGGACTTAGAGGAAGGATCTAGGATGGTAGTTGCAATATGAAGAAAAAATTAGGAAAACTTCATTGTAACAAATCCCTTGACATATACACCAAGGTGGATCTCTTGTTATAAACTTCTTAATAAGAAAGCAATAAAATTTTATTTTGATTTTATGATGTGATTTGTGTGATTTATTGCTTTGTGTTGGGATTGCCTGGTCGAGTGTTAGAAGTTCACTGACACTCAGAAGTTTGTGATCTTAGGGGTTAATGAATAGATAAATGAAGTAAAATTCTTCTTTTTTTCATTGACAGTAGAGGATAGATGATAGAAAAATTAGGAATCAAAGTGGCGTTGTGGAAGCGTGGATGGATTAAAGGATGGATTGCGGGCTAGTGTGTTAACAGGACAACTGACTTCGGGGGCCAAGAGTGTCGAACTAGCCTCTATTCTAGAAGATTTCAAAAGAATCCAGGAAAGGAAGATGAACTTGACCAAGGGTCAAGATAGTCACTTCAAGCAGCCTAACAACAAGAAGTTTGGAGGCAATGATAAAGGCAAGTGCAACAGCAGAATGTTCAGAATCTGCCAAATAGACAGGACCAACAGTTCAACCATAATGGGAATAAGTGCAGAATTTGTGGACAGCAGGATCACCTTGGGAAGTTGTGCCCACAAGATAGAAGAAGTGCTACTCATGCAATGAGATAGGGCATATCTCAGCCTATTGCCCAAACAAGGAGAGGATGATAAGGGCCAACCCTAACAAGAAGGCTCAAGCTCGGATCTTTGCCATATCATCGGAAGATGCAAGGGCTTCGAATGAAATGTTAGAAGGTATTCTTCTTGTCCATAATAGACTTGCTAGAGTTTCGATTGACCCAGGGGCATTGTGTTCCTCCATTCCCTCCCTTCGCCAGAGCCCGCCACCGCCATCCTTCGACGTTGCCATGCCCCTCCCCCCCCCCGCCGTAGCTGTGTCCCCCTGCTAAGGAGTACGACGGTAATAAGCCCTGTCGTAGCTGTGTCCCCCTGCTAAGGAGTACGACGGTAATAAGCGGTGCCAACACGGGGTGGTGTAGCGTGACTCAGTCTCTTTATATCAAATATTTCTAGAGAACCAAGGTAAGAGGTTTCTCATGCCACTGGAACAGAGTTCAGCCTCCCTTGTTCCTCTGGCCTCAACTTCTATGAGGTGGCCGCAAAGCCTGTGCAATTACAACTGCCGATTGCAAGATCGCCGGCATCAATCTGAAACAATCCCATTTTAAAAAAAAGTGAGCCATGTGGGAACTGTTTTATAATTGTAAAGTTGTTGACCTTGTGACAGTGGCACTTGAGCAACTTCGAGGGCCCTAGATTGGGTTCATTTGAACTATTTTCTAAACTAAAAAATAGTTAATTTCAGAACGACCGACTCTTTAATTTCTTTTGTAAAGGACCATGAAATTGTGATTATCCATTACCAAAATTGCAAAAAACCCTAGCAGCCGCAAGAGCTCCCTTCCCTGGCCGTCTAGTGGCCTCTGCCCCACCCGGCCAGGCTTTTGGATCAACTGATCCAGCCACGGGGAAGCTGAGCGATCGTGGGGATGGTGGTTTTGGCAGAGATCCGGCAGAGTTCGGCTTGGTTTCTCCTCTCCCGTCATTGCGCTCTCGCCGACGGCCGTTCCCCCTCACTCCTTCTTCTTTCCCCCTTCACCCTCTTCCTTCAGGCCATTAAACCCACAATGTCGAGTAACTTCGCCTCCTCGCGCCCGCCTTCCGTTTTCTATCTAATCTCCTTTTTCTTCAACTTCCCAGCCGTTCCCCCGTCCACGTCCATCCGAGTGGCCGTTGGCAGTCTATGTTTACTTGAGAGACCATCGTTTCCTCTTGTTTTTGAGTTGTTGATTGCCACTCTAGTAAGGAGATCTGCGATAGCACTAGAATGTCTAGAGAGCACCCCTGTCATATTTGGGGATAGGGTCTTGCTTGATTTGTTGACTTCGGTGTTATCTTGGGTTGGACTGGTTAGCTAAATATTGGCAAGTGTAGATTGCCATAAGAAGAGAGCCCACTTTAGAATACTAAGAGAGGAAGAAATAGAAATTGTTTGAGAATATCTTGAGTTGTTTATTAACTACTTTATCCCATTTTGAGGGGGGGGGGGAGGATTTGACGACCTCAAAAATTGTACAAAAAATATATATATTTTATTTAACGGACAACCTAAACTAGGAAGGTAGATTTTATTTGGAATTTTTTTGGAGCTGATTGAATGAGTTTATTTGGAGTTATCTTATTTTCCAAATTGAAGTAAGTTTAAGTAGAAATATAACCTAACGAGGTAACTAGGCTATTCTGGTCAACCAACATGGTGCTTGAGATATGCCTGGCACCAGGGTTAAGTGTGTAAGATAAGTTTGGCGCTAAGGTCAGGGTGGAGAGTGAGTCTGGCGCTAGGGTTAGGTAAGTAGAGTGAATCGCTACAAATCTTATAGAGATACATTCCTATTTGGAGTAGGAATACGGAAAGGTTAGATAGACGGTGGAGATGAAACCGTGCAGAATAGGACACATGTTGGGCTCCAATAAAATTTTTGGGAGAATCCTTTTGGTTGACAACTTACTTGATTTAGGATAAACTCAAATTGGAAAAGATGGTTAGGTTTCCTTTTCGAATAGGACTTCAAATAGGAGGGGGCGCTAGCGAACTTTATTTGGAGAAGCAGGTTGCTTAGATAGGCTTGACTTGATTTGAAATCAACTCAAATAAGGTTAGATTGGTTACACTCTTACCAGAAGTAGGAAAACCTAGGGCGTCAGCTATTTAAGAAGTGTTGGCCGGCCATATTGCTTTGATCGACCATATCTCTCTCTCTCTCTCTCTCGACCTCGCACTGCTGGCTAACCAGAGACACACGAGGAGGAGTTGGAGGCTGAGGTAGGATTGTTTTACGTAGTATCTTCTAGGATCTTACTTTCTATGATACCTAGAATCCTTCGTGTTTGAAGTCAGATATAACCATATTCATGCTGATGTTATCTTGATCTATATCCTTGAATGTGTTATTAAAAGTGTTGAAGTATCATGCTTTGTTGTCGCGAATGTTTGATTCGACTTCAATTGTATATTTGAATCTTTTTGTCTTTACACGTATTGAATTGATGAGAACCCTGATTACTTGTTGCTTCCTTGTTCCCGCCTTTTCATATTCTTGACCTTGTTGTCCGATCGTAATGATCCTATTTTGTGAATCTATTATATATATATATATATATATATATGAAAGTAAAACAATTTGATACATACCTCATATTGACTGACCCTGCCAATCTCAAATCTGTCGACCTGAGACCCTCGTGCATAGTCATGTTTCTTTCTGGCCAGTCTATAAGTATATACCATGTAATCAGCAATGTATAACTCCAGATAGATGATCTCAGGAAAGATAAATACTCTCGGCCAAAACTGTTTCTTGCACCGACAACTAGTACTAAATAAATCATAACTAATTCTAGAAAAATCAAATATGCTGTTTGTTGTGTTAGATTCTAACACATAGGGGTATCACTAGTAAATTTTTCCAATCTAGAATCAGTTTGTAGTGTCCTCGGGAGTTATGTCAATCCAGTCTTTCTGTTTTGGACCGAATTTGGTTTTCCTTAAATACCACCGATTGTGTTAACCTTGTAAACCAGTTAACCAACAGTAAAGTAATGAAACTAACACTACATACATAAATCAATGTAGGTCGAAGTGTCTCTAATTAATTGTAGGTACCACATAAAAGACTAGAAATTAAGAAGGGTGAATATCGGCTATCAGTTTCATTAAAACCCAATTGAATTGAATGCCATACGAGTATACAACTGATTGAAAGCCTTAATACTTATAAAATAATTATTGTAAAAGTCTTTAAAGGCATTGTAATTCTCTTTCAAGGTCAAGACTTGTAGTAACCATGTATCTTTCTCAAGGGTTTCTCATTCAATTTCAATTACGTGTAATGTAATGTTGTGTTATGAGGAGAGTCAATTTCCATAAGGATTGTTGCGAGGCTATGTATACTTGCAATATTTCTGTTGTTCATAATTATTGTTGAGTTAGTTTGACATCTCTGTATTGCATATTTATTGCCTTATTGCATATTTATTGCTTTAGTAGGTTTCCACAGGGACCTTGCGATGCCCTGTCTCTACTATCGTAGTATGCTTAATAAGCCATGATAGATCTTGCGAGATCTCTAGATTATTTTGGACCTTGTGAGGCTTAGTATACTCCAAGGCTCCCGCCCAAAAGAAGGCACCACACCTATGTTTTAGATTGCTAGGCATCAAAGAAGGCCTATCGTCCTTGCCGATTGTGGCCATGAGCACATATGGGGCCCTCACCCTAGACTCATGGCAGGTTTTAAAGAGAAAACCCCCTAGTGGTGATCGGTTAAGTTACCACAGGGCCTTGTAAGTCCCTGTATGTGGGGAAACCATATTGATCGAAGAGCAGAAATTAAATTCCTCCTTACACTATAGATGTTTATGGAATTGATGAATTTGGACATTGAGTTCCTTATAATTATGATGATTCACATCTTCCTATTGATGGTAACATAATTATAGTTCCACTCCTGTGCTACGTCAGTTGTTCTTTTTTGTTCTGAAAAAACTAAATAGGTGGTAAATGAATTCGATGTGAGGAACAGATAACTCTCCAGCATAGTATGGGCACTTGAAAATTTTTATTGTTTTAGGATGGAGAAGGAGGTCTATAATGTTTCATAGTTCTATTTTGTATGGATTTACATGCAAGTATTTTATTTGGTAATGAAATCACTTGCCTGAAAGTTTTTAATTCCTCAGAGAAAATTTACAGTACATGTTAGAGTAATATTCGAACGTAAAGGCAGGAGTTTGGTTTTTAAAGTTTTTTGAAGGAAATGACTTTCAAATCTCATCAAAATCTTTTATGTATTTATCCCTTAGTAGCTGAGTATTGTTGACACTGACGCCGGTGTTAACGTGGAGATTCCAGTGCACAAATGTTCTCCCCCCCTCCCCCCCCAAAAAAAAGAAGAAAAGTGTTATCGTGTACTAGTTTTGTTTTAGAATTTTCTATCATGTGATGTGAATCGTCCTAATGCTATATTATGGAAGTTCCCGTTTTTATTTTTTCTGGCAAGATCTTATATGGTTTTATCTTAATGGCAGGGGTTTGATGTGAAGCTAATCGATGTTAATCGGACATGTAAAGTTACCAAGGTGACACTTACATATATCTGAATATTGTTATAGATTCCCCTCCTATGATTTATTTGCTTTTGACTTTGGCCAGTTGGTTTTATCTTCTTGATATTGTATGCTTATATTTTTACTTTCCTGTTGTTATTGTCTTCTCTCGTGTCTTTTGTCAGGGAGGACAAGTGATTAAGTACACTGCAATGCTAGCATGCGGGAATTATCATGGGGTTGTGGGATTTGCAAAAGCCAAAGGCCCTGCAGTTCCCATTGCTCTTCAAAAGGTATCTATCTACTTGGGTACTTTTTCTTTATTTAGTGTTATTATTTGGATCACGGCAAAATTGTGCATACACTCCTTCCCTTCCTGCTGAATAGAGCAACACTCCTTGGCATGAGAACAGTACAGGGTTCATGTGTATATGAACTGCAGTTTTATTCTCCAAATTGCATCATGGACCTTTTTTCGTCTTTGCTTGAAATGCCCTTGATCCCAAATTCGAATGCTTGGCATGCCTCTGATCCTGTAGCGGGCAAAGTTGAATTCACTTGGCAAGCTGGAGGTCTCCATGCAAACTGCTAAGTCTAGCAGTCTGCAGCTGGGCAGAACACAGGTGGGCCACTTATTACAAGTCACATACAAGATGATCAATAAGTCTCGCAAGGAAGCCTGTGATTGTGGAATATTGGCAACTTTTAGATATTTCACATGACTGCGCTCAGAAGGTAGCCGAATGATGGCAAGGCTACACTCCTAATCTAACTGCCTTCTAGTATGCACAGACAGCCTATTTGCTGTGGCTCCAAGCCTGAGCACAGTGTTGTTCGTTTTACTGAGTCTGGGTTGCCAGATGAGGCAGCCATGCATGCTCCAACTAGGCTGCAGATCTAGCCACCAGGCCGACGTATTCAGACAGCTATGTTTGGTAGCAGGAGCACGCCAAATATAGGTTGGGTCACTACATTGCACTGGCAAAATAACTTGCTCGATGGCCATGTTATGTCAGGCTTGATTGCTTGCCAAATACAGGTTGCCGACTTATCTGTGAAAGTTATGACTAGAATCACAATTTCCGTCTCCAATGATGTACTACTAAGGCAGGGGCAATAGTCCTTTTCTTTTTCCTGAGCTCCAAATGTTTATGCTTCATGCACTTGTCCGTATCAGAGTAATATGCTTGAATTAAGAATAAAACTGTTACAGGTGGGTGACGGAGAAAGGGTAGTCTGAGTGAGTAAGTCTCTATAAAGTAAACATCTACCAATGAGTGGGAGTGTTACTATTACTCTTTTACCTCACATTATATGTTCCAATGAAATTTGATCCTGGGACCTTACCCAACAACCAAAAGATATCTCACCAGCCCACGAAAGGCTGGACAGCACATATATTTTATATTCTGCTTAATATAAGTGAAAGGATGTGATCATACATTTATTTTATATATTGTGCACATGAAAGGATCACCGACCCCATATAGCTGGGACAAGGCGTATGATGATGATGATGATTGTGCATATGAAAGGATGTAATATTGCATCATGCATCTGCCTGTTTAATTTTTGGAATTTGTGAACATATTGATGCAGTCAAGTATGGGTGAATTGTGGATGATGCATGTACACAAAACCTCCTGATGCATTGGCAGGCACTAGTTATTAAAGTAATTTGGATTACAATGTGCTGGGCTGGAACTTTTACCTGATAAATAAATATGCATCAGAGTATGTATTGTCGGTGGTTATTGTTATGTTGATTCTTTACCTGATATACAGGCATATGAGAAATGCTTTCAGAATCTCCATTATGTCGACCGCTATGAGGAGCACACAATTGCTCATGCCATACAGACAAAGTATAAGAAAACAAAGGTTCATCACCTAACTCCTTTTCTGTACACTAAAACCGCATTTTTCTTCTATCTATGTTACATTGGTAATTAGGTGGTTAACCGTGCCGGAACAATCTTCAACGAAATTTCTCTGATAACTGCACTCAAGTTAAGTTCCTGCCGAGAATATCAATAGTCGTGAAAAGAATTATCCATTATGATAATATTTATTTCCAAAAGGATATAGGAAAAGTTTAAATGAGATTGCTCTCATATAGCTTATATGAGGCCAGTTTATGTCGTAGCCGTTGGATCTTGATCTGATGGCTACAAGGGTGAGTTCACTCACTGACCCACTGATTTGATACCCAGCGTCGGATCAGAATCCAACCACCCAAAAGATTGGCCTCATGTTCGTTATACGAGAACGATTTCATATAAACTGATCTCAAAGGATATTTGTTTTTGCTGAATTGTTTACATGATAAAAAGCTACAGTATTTTTATGTTATTGAAGCAGATAAACTTTATTATGTAATAGAACTGATTATCCATTATCCACGTACGATGTGGGCTCTAAGAAGTTGATAGCTCTAGTGCAGCTTATTTGCATCTTGTGTATTTGGAATTCATTCCTTTTCTTCATTCTTCTTCCCAGTTGTATTTATGGCCTGCTCCAACTAGAACGGGGATGAAGGCCAGCAGAACTGTTGAGACTATCTTACATCTTGCTGGATTTAAGAATGTCAAATCAAAGGTACATTGGCTACTTACTGAGAACTGGTTTTGTCAACCTCTTTAAGCTGACTGTCTAGAACTGATCAAGTTATCCCTGAAACAGGTCATTGGGTCAAGGAACCCTCATAATACTGTCAAAGCTGTGTTTAAAGCCCTGAATGCGGTAAGTCATTCACAGTATCTACTTTCTTTATTAATTGTGGAATTCCTTTTGTCCTGATTAGTCTCCCAAATGACATTTTCCATTAAAAAATAGACTAATTATTTTTCTGGTTGTGCAGATTGAAACTCCAAAGGATGTTCAAGAAAAATTTGGCAGACAAGTTGTTGAGTCATACCTACTGTAGCCTTCTGAATTTTTATTGTAACCCCCATCTCGGTTGACTAATGTCATGAAGCAAATACTTACCAATCAAAATCAAAACATTGAATGTTTTTTCCCCTTCTCTTCTCCAATTTCTGTTAATCTGAGAGAGGTAGAATGTCTTGTAATTAGCCAGTGTGATGGCCATTGTTGTAATATATTCTCTGGCCCCGGCTGTTCAGTCAGGAAGGCGAGTTCATCTATAATACTTCGAATTGCTGTTTCTTCAAAAGAGACTATTTTTTCGAATACATTTGAATAAATGTTACACATAATAGTTGGAATAATCGTTTCCTATTAAAAGATGAAGTTTTTTAAAAATTCAATGATTCATCTAGAGGTCTGGTCTGGGCCTTAAAGAGCCCAAGCACTTTGCCACCTCTATGCCCTTTTTACCTCCAGTGTGCAAATTAGATGTAATAAGAGTTGGTTTTTTGGGGTAAATTCGGCTGCAAAAATAATTATACCATTAATTAGGAATAATCAATGACATTATTACACCCATTCTCTGTAATAAAAGTGCTGATTATGACTATAAATGAACTTTTAGGATTCATGTGCTACCTTACCACTATGTCACTTCAAGCACCAAAGATCCTTTATTCTATAAAATAGACTAGATTGTAATTTTTGCACTTGGAAGTTGGAACACTCTACTGGTTAAAGAATGCAGTACGCACCGGAACATAACTGGAAGTACATATAAAAGTATATGTATTGCTTTACCACTGCTCGGCCCCACATATGACTAACCTACCACTAAGATCTAATTAAATTTTCAGCTCCATAGCAAAACCCTCAAATAGCTTCAAGGACTGCAGAGAGAGAGAGAGAGAGAGCATCACTCCATCCGATGGCGAATGCTCTTGGGTGTAGAATGGAATGAACTTGAAACGAAATTAGATTACAGCAGAATCACCAAAAAGACGTATTAAAGTTTCAATAGCAAATTTTGAGAATCCAAATTTGAATGAATTAGCCAAATCTCCTCATGTGTGAAAAGATTCAATGATTCGGGTGAAATATGGCTTGAATCTTCTTTACCAGCCAAATTTTCATTCGGTTGAATCTATGCATCCAAATACAAAACACAGACAGAATGGACTGATTTGCAATCCATTCTTCCTGAAATTGTTGTCGATTCCTTAACAAAGGGCTCCAAAATGACTAAACAGACCCTAACACCTAATTAAATTCCGAGCTTCATAGCACAGCCTCAAATAGCTTACAAGAGGAGAGAGAGGGAGAATCCATGATATGATCACACCGGGATTGCTAATGAAGTACATATAAATATCTATATACTACTCTACCACAGCTCGGCCTCATAAATGAAACGACTAACTCTTTCGGTCACTTTTAATTGAGACAATTGAAAAAATATATACCAAAATTATATGAGACCGTTCCCTAATTATTCTTCATCCAGGGTCCGGACTTACACCCGCCCGACAGTGACCTTAAGTCAAGGTCTTGAGGTTGAGAGGCTGCTAGTGATGAAAGGTGACTCGTTCGCTTGGAAGGCCTACGTTTTTATTATAGATCCACATCAATAAAATCGATCTATTTTCTGACGGTCTCAATTAAAAGTGACGGAGGAAAAATACACGAGCACATAATTAAATTTGAGAAGGGTTTACATGAGATCATTCTCATACAAGGAGCATGAGGCTAATCTTTATAGTCGTTAGATTTCGATTGGAGGATGGATATCAAATCAGTGGGTAAGGTGAGTGTGTCACATCAAGATTTAGGTGAGATCATTATAGCTATTTATAGCTGTCAGATCTGACGGCAACGATTTAAAGTGGCATCATATAAGCTATATGAGAGCGATCTCATTTAAACTTTTCCCATTAAATTTTCAGCTCCAATGCAAGAGTCCCCGAAAGCGCTCTTCCGGTGAGTCTAGAGAGAGAGAGATCATCCAATGGCGAACGCTGCATACTCTGTGACAAGTTATCACAATTACCGGACGCCGACGGCCACCGCTATCAACACCACCGCCTCCGCCGCCGCCATGGAATCCGACCAGCTCCTCCCTCCTGATCGCTTCTCCCGCTTGAAAGTCAAGTTAGTCTCTTTCTCATCTCTTTTCCCTTTTTCTTCTGCAGAATTCTGTATAGTAGCTTGTTTACTAGATTCTCGAATGGGGTTTCTGTTCTTTTCGTCTAATTTATAGTCTAAGTAGGTTTGGAACGATGTGGCATTTGGAGGATCGGGAAAATTAGGTCTTTTCTGTTTGTAGGATTGACACGTTCTGCTAAAAATGGGCACTTCGCCTCTGTAAGAACGGAGAGATCTTGATGAGTTTGAATTGTTTTGATATTCAAAGTTACTGCTGATTAGATTGAGATTTATCTGTTCCTTTGACATTTCGGATGGCAATTGAGCCCCCAAATTAAGGTTAATTGTAAAAGAAGTTTTTTCTTAATTAAAATGTGAACTTTACCTCTGTAGAAAAGACAGATCTTTGAATGTTTAAAATTCAATGTCTACGCTGATTATATTAAAATAAATGTAAAAAGAGCCTGACTTGCAAAGGCTTATATTTTACGATCCTTAAGCGGTTTCTTTGACATTTTATCCACATTGAACCCTACATTAGGATGTTTGGCTCCCTACATTGATTATGATACAGGCTTCACTTCATTGGACGGAAGGAGTATTATTTATCCTATGACCTATGTTGATTTCAGGATCAGGATTTTTTCTGCTTTGCTGTTTTAAATGTAAATATATAGTTTTAGAACAATGTAGCATTGTTCCTTTACAATGATGTTGTAAATGATAAGTATTTTTTGTTCTTTTCTGGACTAAATAATGGAATTTCTTGGCAGTTATAAACTAAAAGTGAGTGTTCATGTGAAAATTTAGATCTGAATTAACAATGCATTCTTTTCTGGAAATGAGTTTGGGTTATTGTTTTAAGCTCTTTTTCACTATGTATATGTGCATGATGTAGGCTGATCTTTATTGTGGGATGGCCATTTGAACACTATTCTGTTTCTGTCTGTGAGTGGGCATTTTTTATGACTTATGAATTTACATCTGCTTCATGTTGCACATTAGTGGAATATTCTATGTTCCATATTTTGTATCACGAAGCTTCTTTTCTATGCATCAGAAGTTTAAAGAGGCTGACACTTCCGCAATCTATAGATGGAAGCTAGGTTATGATATTGGATGGAATATGTATCGTGGTGTTACTTTGTGAGATGGCACGAAATGGTAGTTGATGCAACTTTTAATTCTCTACAGCCTTTACCCACTATCGAGTTATTCATTTGGGACAAAAGAACCAAAGATGGAAAAGGATACGTCAGTTGCTGATCGTCTTGCTAGGATGAAAGTCAAGTAAGTTTTTGACAAAGCTTGAATATCATGAGAAAAGAATGAAACAAACTTGGTTTTGCGAGTGTAAGTGATATTGTTTATCCCTTCTTTGTTATAATATAAATGTGACTTATTAACCAAAGAATATTAGAATCTACATAGCCATCATAATCTTTAGGTTCATGATAGCACAAATGCCTGCGCGCCTTCTTCGGGTTCAACATTCTAGACTTGAGAGGATAATACACCATAGACTTTGTTTTTTCAAGAGGACTGTGTAAGGCCTGACTTTAAGATGCTTAGGTTTAACAATGGCTCAGACCAATAACTCCCAGCCAGTTGGCTTAGGGCATTATGTTTTAACTCCCAGCCAGTTGGCTTAGGGCATTATGTTTTAACTCCCAACCAGTTGGCTTAGGGCATTAGGTTTTAAGTATAAACCGCTTCGGGCCTGAGCATCAGCCTTAGTTAATCCTATAATAGTCAAGCAGCCCCCTTCTTTCTTTTTGTTTTCTCATTTTTTCATTTTTTATAGCATTCATATTTTTCAGCAATCTTTATTTTGTCCAGGTTGTATTATACTTTCAACCTATTTCCAGTTCCAAGCCCTTGCCATAGCCAAGTAAATGGTCTATCATGATCTTTTAAGCTCAACAGACAACCACATATCACCCAATGACTCTGACTAAAGTTGTCTTACTGTAGATTAGTATTCAACAAATCTCTAGATGGTATTACTTTATGTACTAGTGTGTGTGAGTGAGTTTTATTAGCTCAAGCACTTGTTCCAAGAGACTGTAACAGAAAGATATTCTCAGTTAAGTGTTTCTATCCTCCAGTGTACTTACTCACACTTCTAATACAAAATAATTTCTTAAGAATTGTAATATGCATTATTATGGAATAAACTATCAAAACCTATAAAAATACTAACAAACAATCCAAAAACCTTTTTTTTTTTAATTTTCTCACTATTTTTTTTTTGGTCTTTTTTTCAAAAGAAGTAGATGATAATGAAACGAAAAAACACTTCTTTTCTACACCCCTAAACCTAAACTAAACATTGCCCTCAATGTTTACCAAGATAAATACTACAATGACTAGTAAAAAAAAAAGTGTAAGGAAAGAAATCACCTCAATGGAGAAGTCTCATGGTAGATGTAGAGCATCGAAACACACAAACTAAGATGACGGGTGAGTACAAAATATGGAGAAATAAAATACACCCCCAAACCTAGATTGTAGCATCCCCACACAAATATTAAATAACCTAAATATTAAACAAACAAGAAACAAGAATTGGGTTGCCTCCCAAGAGCGCTAAGTTTTACGTCTTCAGCCAGACGTAACCAAAAATCATGCAGGAGAATTAGGTTCATCCAAATCCAAAATAATCTCCTCCCTTTCAGTAAAACCTCTAAATATGGTTTCAATCTTTGACCATTAACTTTGAAAATAGTTCCATCTTTAGGGTTTTGTATCATTTTTTATATTGTGATTCCTGACTTCTTAGGAACAACCTGAACTGGGCTGACCCAAGTACTATTTGATATGGGATAAATGATGCCAACATCCAACAATTTTAGCACCTCGGCTCTGACCACCTCCTTCATATTAGGTTAAGTCTACGTTGCATTTCACGGGAAGATTTTGCATGCTCCTCAAGGTAAATGTGATGCATACACAGAGCAGGACTTATACCCTTAATGTCTGCTATTGTCCACCCCAAAGCTGTCTTATATTCGCGAAGAACATTAAGCAACTTTCCTTCCTGTTCTAAATTAAGGTTTGAAGAGATGATAACAGGCAAGGTATCAGCGTCGTCGACCTCTCGTCGAGTTGTCCGATCGTGAACCCTTGCTGTTGCTCCTCTTCATCGGCCGAGTTGTCGCCCGAGCAGAGCTCGAACAGAGCTCTGTTCTTCCTCTGTTAGAACATCCAAGCAGTCGAGGGATGAGAAAGGAACGACCTTGGGAGGAGTATGCACCACCGGGGATGGAGCCAAGGAAGGAGGCAGTGGGTGGGAGGCAGAGCAAGGAATGGAGGGAGCTTGGGGGATGGCGAGCTTGGCAGTGGGGTATCCGGAATCCGGGGCAAGAGCTCCGACTTGGAGTTGGAGAGGTAAAAGGTGACGGCTGACGGAGCCCGAGAGGATCGGGGCAAATGGTACAAATAAGGGTAAGATAATGGGGAATTGAGGGGAAGGAGAAGCGGGATGAGGAGACCGGAGACGGTGCTGAGCGAGGGTGGGGGATCGTCATCGCCATGGGGAAAGATCACTTTCCTTTGCCATTCATTGATCAGATGCTTGAGAGACTTGCTGGTCATAACCACTATTGTTTTTTAGATGGCTATTCAGGCTACAATCAAATTCCCATTGCTCCAGAGGATCAAGAAAAGACCACATTCATTTGTTCTTTTGGAACATATGCCTATCGCCGCATGCCATTTGGGTTGTGTAATGCACCCGCCACATTCCAGTGGTGCATGATGAGCATATTTTTTGATATGGTTGTGCGGTTTCTTGAAATTTTCATTGATGACTTCTCGCTGTTTGGATTTTCTTTTGATGAATGTTTACACCATTTGTCTCTTGTCTTGGCAAGGTGTAAAGAAACAAATCTTGTGCTAAATTGGGAGAAATGTCACTTTATGGTTCGTCAAGGGATAGTTCTGGGGCATGTTATTTCTAATAAAGGAATTGCAGTTGATAAGGCCAAAGTTGGCTTAATTTCAAGTTTGCCTCCATCAAAATCAATAAAGGAGGTTCGATCTTTTCTTGGCCATGCGGGGTTTTACAGAAGATTCATCAAAGATTTTAGCAAAATTTCTAGACCTTTGTGCAATCTGCTTGCTAAAGAAACTCATTTTGTCTTTGATGATGAATGCTCTAAAGTGTTTGATTAACTCAAGCAATTTCTCACATCTGCACCCATCATCCAACCACCGAACTGGAATTTACCTTTTGAGCTTATGTGTGACGCATCCGATTATGCGGTTGGAGCTATCTTGAGGCAACGGGTGAATAAGATACCCCATGTCATCTATTATGCAAGTAGAACTCTCAATGATGCTCAGCTCAATTGCTCTACGACAGAAAAAGAGTTGTTGGCTGTAGTTTTTGCTCTAGACAAGTTCCGATCATATCTCTTAGGATCCAAGGTCATAGTGTTTTCAGGTCATGCAACTTTGAAATATCTTATTTCAAAGGAAGACACTAAACCTCGTTTAATTCGTTGGGTCTTATTACTTCAAGAGTTTGATATTGAGATAAGAGACAAGAAAGGTTCTGAAAATGTTGTTGCTGATCACTTGTCTCGACTCATTGATGAGTCTGCTGAGGAGTCCTTACCTTTGACCGTTGCAAAAATTTTACAGAGTGGTTTCTATTGGCCTACTTTATTCAAAGACACTCATGAGTTTTGCACAAAATGTGACAGATGCCAACGTATGGGTACACTATCGCGTAGGTCCATGATGCCCCTTACAAACATTTTGATTGTTGAACTTTTTGATGTTTGGGCTATTGACTTCATGGGCCCATTTCCTCCATCGTTTGGTCATCTCTATATTCTTGTTGCAGTAGATTATGTTTCCAAATGGGTTGAGGCAATTCTTTGCAGAACAAACGATCACAAAGTGGTGGTTTGTTTCTTGAAAGAAAATATATTTTCTCGTTTTGGAACCCTTCGTGCAATTATAAGTGATGGTGGTACACATTTTTGCAATAGAGCTTTCGAATCGCTTTTAAAAAAGTACTCTATTACTCATAAAATTGCCACCCCATATCATCCGCAGACTTGGGCAAGTTGAAGTTTCAAATAGGGAAATTAAACGCATTCTTGAGAAAACGGTTCGTCCCAACCGAAAAGATTGGTTTGAAAGATTGAATGATGCATTGTGGGCTTACCGTACTGCATTTAAGACACCCATTGGAATATCTCCCTATCGACTTGTATTTGGAAAACCTTGCCACTTACCTGTAGAATTGGAACATTGTGCTTACTGGGCCATCAAAACTTTTAATTTTGATATGGACAAGGCTGGAACACTTCGCAAATTGCAACTCAATGAGTTAGACGAAATTCGTAATGAGGCTTATGAGAATGCAAAGATTTACAAAGCGATGACCAAAGTTTTTTATGATCAATCAATATTGAGGAAGCCATTTGAGCCCGGTCAAAAGGTTTTGCTCTACAATTCCGGGTTACATCTCTTCTCGGGAAAGCTCCGTTCACGATGGTCTGGACCTTTCATTGTGCACTAGGTATTTTCCCATGGGGGAATTTGTATCTGTTTTTACTTGTCCATTGCTAAAGATAAAATTTCTATGGTTCAAAACCAGAAGTGGATTGAATATGGTTATTTGTTTTGGTGCTTTGGAATTACCTTTCGATAAGTTTTTTAAACTGGAAACTGTCGGTTTCTGGAACTTGAGAAGGATAGAATTTGCATAGATGTTTATCATTCTACTTTTCTACCCATGTTTCTTAACTTGAAGTATAATTTAAAGAGATCTTTGTGATTGGAGCTGGAGTTTTAGGTTATCTATGTCAATAAGTGAGCCATTGTCAAAAGCAATCTTGTGGACCAGTGATACGAAAGTAAATGCTTAGTCAGTGTCATGTTGGATGGAACTATATGTACTCATGATCAGAAAATTAAAGTTGTCCTGCCGTATGAAGATGTTATACTTATTGACAACCTAATCTTATTTATACACTAAAAATAGCTCTTTTGTCAATTAGAAAAGATGTTCATTCATACTAATTATAATATTTTAGGAAACAAGAGACTAGGAAAAGCATATTATGGCTAGGACTCTTAGTTTCCATTTATGAGGACTCCCAACTTGTAAGTAAGATTTTGATCACCGGTTTAGTTTCCTGTCATTGGTGATCATTACTAATTTTTCTCATGCATTGAGGAACCACAAGTGTCTAAAGGTGGCTTTCCGTACCGTCTTTATTTCTTCTGTTAATTTCTGAGAGCGAAACTTTTTGCTGCAACTGAAGGTACTTATACGAAGTAAATCTTAATAGTAAGCGGCCGTCTTTAGGTATGTTTTTAATGATTAAAGTTTTTTTTATTGGATGGGTATTGATGAATGAAAGTTGAACTTATTTGTTTTGGGCAGGGTGATGTGAGGGCGAGATTTCTATGAAGTGTTGGTTTGAACTGTTTATTATAGGGGAGATGATGTATTGATTGAGAATTGGATGAGAGTAGCTTTTGTCATGTTTTTTAGTTTATGCCATTCAAAACCGATACCTCTATATCTCATCTCACAAAAGGTTCTGTAAATTTCATGCACTAATACCCTTTCTGCATAGCTTCTTAATATGGCTGATGAAGAAAGTTTTGGTCTTAGGTAACTGAAAAAGTTTGCTGTCTCATTTTCTGGTGCATGTTTTATATGGAATTGGAATTCGACACCTGCTATTTACTGTCTAGCTCATTGACGTTTTAATATCTGTTTCTAGTTTTATGTCTCCTTGCAAGACCTAATACAATTAAAATTGATTTCTATCTTATGAAACTGAAAGGATAACATAAAGGAGAATGTCCGTTCACATGTAAAAATTTGTCAATGTCATTTTTCATGATTAGCTCCTACCTGGATATGTATTAATTCTTCCTTTTCCCTTATCTTCTGTTTATATGGCTAGTTATATGAAAGAGGGCATGCGGACAAGTGTGGAAGCAATTTTGTTGGTTAGTATATTATACACTACAAATATCTTTCCGTTTTATTGTTGTGTTTTTTTATTTTCCTTATAAAAGATTGATTAATTCTTCAAGCTACAGTAATATGAGTGAAATGTTCCTTTTTAAGATACATCATCATCATCATCATCATACGCCTTATCCCAGCTATCTAGGGTCGGCGGCATGGATTATATACCGCATTTGACTCTTATCGGAATTAAAATGGTACAAAATCTATACAAAGAAACATAGTGGCAAGTTTTTACGCCGGATGCCCTTCCTGACGCAACCCTCCAAAGAGGGGACAATGATAAGAAGATTCAACATCATCATATTCATCATACACCTTTCCAAACATGTGGATTGGCTTCATGACATGATGGTTGCACATGAAATATTAATATAGCCATCTTCCATCACAAAGCTGGTAACAATGAAAACCAGTCTGCTCTTACATGGGAGCATGGCTTCTTTTTAAGATACATGGAATAAACAAAATATATAGAAGAGATAATTTTGTAATTGAAGATATTTGTTACCACAGGTTAGGTACTTTACAACCAATTATAGAGAGCCTTCTACACACTTTAGTGTCGTTTAGCGCTTTTCCTTCTCCAGTGATAGAAACAAGCGCTGGATCTCTGATGAACCAGGTGGCAGATTATGGGATACCCTCACAAGACCACTCCTTCCTTGTATTAGGGCATTCACAGTTGTAGCACGCTTAGAGTAGAAGGAGGAAAGGAAGAGTTAGATGGAGCTACACCAATGAACATTCCTGATGCACAGAGGTAGTGGTGGTTAGAGTGTGTCTCCAATCTGCCCCATCTAGGTGATCTCCAATCATACGTTTCTTGTTGTTGCCAGTGTCTCTCTATAAGCAGTTGTAGAGTATCTTTTCCTTAATAACACAGTATGTTGGATTTAGAAACTAGCGTAATTAGTCTCTTACATTCAAATTTTCCAGAGACCTGGCTATAGTAGTTGCTTCTTGATGAATATGGGGCTTCACACTTCAAGAAGGCATAGCCAAAATTTCTGACTTGGTAGCTAACAGAATGACATTTGTAGGCTACCCTTATATATGGTGCTTGGTAGAGATGGAAACTTAACTTCAAAGATTTTTGGATCATTAAGCAACACTAATGAGTGAAATATCGTGGATGGAAATTTTGGTGCATCTAATATGGTACTGAGAATATCGTTCCAAATATATTTTTGTTGTCCATCTGGTAGAGTTCTAGATGTAGTGATTGTTAGCCTTCACTGCCATTCTTCTAGGTGTTTAGAGATGGTAGATCAATTTCTTGCTCTCTTGTGGCCGTAGTAAAATGATAGCATAATGTTCTTCTAGGTGACTGTAAAATTGATCTTTTTCCCCTGAGTATTGCTTTGTCTGTTTATTGTTGATCTCCTGTTCTTAATGTAATTAATATTGGAGATATTATTTGAAGGTACAAGAGCACAGCCATCCCCACATTCTTCTACTGCAAATAGGAAACACCTTTTGCAAACTTCCTGGTGGCCGTTTGAAACCAGGAGAGAATGGTGAGTTTGGTTCAACATTTTGCAAGTGATGGTTTCTTATTTTTCCAAAATTTATTTCCTTGACATTTGCGATTGATATTTTTAATCTTCAGAAATTGAAGGCTTGAAACGAAAACTTTCAAGCAAACTGGCTGCTAATGCAACAACCCTCCAGCCAAATTGGCAGGTACTGGCTAGCTTTTTACTTTTCTTCCAACATTTTGTTAGTTCAGTATTGACGTCCGGGACATGTTGATTGTCAAACTGTAAGAATTTATATATTTTCAGAAATTATAAGCAAAACGACTTTGATTAATTTGATTTAGGTCCAACTTTCAATTTGTGAATATAATTGCTTTATTTGGTTGGAGTTCTTTTGACACTAGCTTGTGGAATACATGTTAGCTTTTGACCAAATAGTTATGTTGGTCCATCAGTATGCGTGATCTTGCTGCAGTTTGGCAACTTTCCTGGCTTCCATTCTAGGTTCATGTCATGATTTCTTACATCTGAATTTTTAGCTTCGTTGTGGGAGCTATTACCTGTCTACCATGATGTGTTCGTATTAATTTTCTGATTCCTTATGATGAAGTTCTGTTAAGGAATGGTGATTCGTCATATAGCTGGAAGGCACTAAAGCACAAAGAGGTGTGCCCTCTGGATTTGATCAGCACATGCATTTGGTTTAAATGTGGCATTCCACCTTGAATTTGCATCTTGCATACGATCATACAATTTTAATTTGCTAGCCAGTCAAAATATTTACACTATGGGTTGTAGACAGATTGAGTTGAGGCTGCTAACAGATCAATCATGTTAGTTCTTTTAAAACTTGAATGTCGTGTTATACCCCTATAGTCCTTTAAAACTGTGACTTTTTGCAGATTGGAGACTGTGTTGCTATCTGGTGGAGACCAAACTTCGAAACAGTTATGTACCCCTATTGTCCTCCTCACATTACAAAGCCCAAGGTGAAATCTGTTGCATCTAAGCTAATGGCTTCTTTCTATTTGACTATTCTGGAGCTTTGTGTGAATACGGTTTTATTTTCCAGGAGTGTAAGAAATTATTCCTCGTCCACCTGTCAGAAAGAGAGTATTTTGCAGTGCCAAAAAATTTGAAACTTCTTGCGGTTCCACTTTTTGAACTATATGATAATGTTCAGGTGAATGCTTTATTTTCATATTTTACTTCTCTTATCATGGAAGTCATGTTGGATGGTTGCAATATGGTTATTTACTTGTTGGATGTGACTGCAGAGGTATGGACCGGTCATCTCCACTATCCCACAGCAGCTATCGAGATTCCAGTTCAATATGATTAACTCATAAATCATGGAGGGTGGTTATGAATAACTAATTCAATCTACTAGGTGGGATTTTAAACTTTGAGTGTAGAAGTCTAGAAGTCCTATGTCCAAAGCTAATACTTATTTATAAATGGTATTATTAGCTTCTGAATTTCTTGGATAAGATATAACCATTAGGCGTTTGTTACATGTCTCCCGTATAAATTGGGTTATTTGAGGTAGGTAGTTAGCTTATCGTGCATCCCTTTGTGATTGGCCTGTAGAGGCCAACTGTAGATATTTGCAGTTTGCTTTTCTGGAGCTGCGTTGTATACTAATCATATGCAGTTTGCTGAAGGGTAGACTTTGTTTGGAGGTCAAATTTTTTTTAATACCGGTTACTGAGGTTGAAAAAGGGTTTAGTTCAGTGCAAAATGTTCAGCCATTCACTTGTAGTGTTGACGATGATGGTATATTTGCTCAGTGCGACAGTAAATTAATTTCTGATGTCAAAATGTGCTGGTAATGTTGTATCATTTTCTGCCTTGTGCACATTTACAAGTTCCAGTTGTACAATGTGGAAATGGAAGTGAACACCTGGCTAATAATCAGATCTGAATTTGGAACATATTTGAGAAGTCCTAGCTGTAATAGAAGCATTGTGTTAAGTGTACTATTTTTTTATCTAAAAAAAAGTGGACTATCTTTTCTTTTTGTTAATTACATGGCTAATTCAAAAGGAAAGCTGAGCAATTGATGTTGCACATCATTCATCTCTGTCATACACCTTTGCTGTTGCCTTGCATTCTTGATCATGGTTGGTACCGTCTTTATACTATCTAGCTTGATCAGAAACACTCTTCTCAAAGTTTTTTGGAAATGGAGAGCTCGTCAGATGGTGCAACACATTTTTTGTTATGTACTAAACTACCCAGAGATGATGAGGCCTCCTGCAGATTGATATAGTGCGATCGAAGTCCTTGATCGACAACCAGGTCATCCAATGACACATGATATAAATGTTCCACATGGGATTTGACTTCTCGACTGTAATAAATCAGGATAAGTGCATTTACTACTCTACGTATCTATTTTTTTGCAACCCTTACAGCAGCAAGCCATTTATTTCTCGTTCTAACATATTTGCTTTGCTCTAAAAGCAACAAATAGGAGCTCGGGACATTTGCGGAGAAAATGCATGCACGGCCCCTTAAAGGGAGTGGGGAGTTGTCTAGTATCTCTATCTCAGCCATATCAAGTTCCTCCCATGATATTCTCCAAGATAAAAAGTTTACTCCCATGAATTTGCCAAAAAAAAAACTCCTCCCATGATTCTCCTTTAAGATCATTCAATTTTGACTTCAACATGCTCAAGCAGCTGCATTCAGTGATATCATTCTAAGCATGCTCTGCAAATCATTTTGTTTTGACGTCTATTCTAATTGGAAGTTGAAAAAGTCATATTTTAAGCTTGAAAAAGAGAAAATTTTCATTTATCAAGGTGAAAAGTGTTGTGAAGCTGAAAGGGTGAGAAGTGGTCAGTGATAGGTGAAAATTATCACATGTGTTTGGTTGGTGAAAGGCTAAAAAGTGGGTACTGACAGTTTGATTCTCAGCCTGACAAAAATTACAGGCTGCCCTTGCTCCCTCTCTTTCAGTGTTTTTTTTGCCCTTCTTTCCCCTTCATTTCTCCTCTCATCTCAGCCGCCATCACTCCCTCTCGTGGTGCTCCACTATCCTCCTCCAACTCACATCCACCACCTCAGGTTCTCCATAGATCTCATGCGACTCCTTCCAAATAAACCCTTGTCCACCTCTTAGCAAATTCTGCTGCCGCTTGAATCTCCCCCCCTCCCCCCCTCTCCTGCGTCGCCACTCTACGTCGACCATCGTGTCGCCATATCCGTTGCCAGCTTCCCTACCCTACAGTCGTCCACGACCTTCCCTTCCCGCTTACGTGCTACTAAGAAAAAGGTCTAGAGTTTTGAATTTTGAATGTCATATAATTTTGAATTTTTAGGGACGTACTTGGATGTGTTTATATCCTTGAAAAACATATGGTTTTTAGTTTCTGTTTCCTGTATATGTTAGCATGAGTCCGCAATTGTGCAATCTCATGGCATATTACTCAATATATGTCAATATGAATACCAAGGTTTCAAAACCGGACCGGCCATCGAACCGGATTGATGGCCGGTCCGGTTGAACCATGGTTTGACCACGGTCAAACCGACCCGGTTTAGGTGAAATAAATGATAAATATATTTATTTGTTTAACACTACAATCAAAACAAAAGTAGTTCAGGTGGTTAAGTATATGAGGGTGCCCCGGGGGGTCTGAGGTTCGAATCCCCCCTCACGTAAAAAAATTTTCAAAAAAAAATATTATTATAATCCGGACCGGTCCGGTTCACCGGTTCGAACAAACCGGCCGGTTTGACAGAAACAAGCCGGTTTGATAAACCGGGCGAACCGGACCGGTTTTCCGGCTGGTTCTAGTCCTCCGCGGTCGGACCGGCCGGTCCGGTCCAATTTTGAAAACCATGATGAATACCCTTTCTTAACATACTAGCAAAAACTAAAAAAAAATACAATGATGATGCATCTTTATTTGATGATTTTCTATCAATATGCTTATTTTTTTAGCAATTTGAATGTTTTGTTGAATATGTCCACTTCTGTTTTCCCTCATTACGCTTTACTTGTTGATTACATGATTGCCCAGTCTAACGTATAATCGATTATACGATAGAGGTGCATATTGATCTATGCATGAAATATGCATTTTATTATCTCCTAAGCTTATGATTATGCTAGTGTTTGATTAGAATAACTACTACTTTAATATAGTTTTTGGTTTTTGTAGGAAACAAGAGTAATACACAGAAATGAGGTGAAAAGTAACTCGAATGGTTAAATCATCATAACTTCGTGTACAAATATTGGATTGGACTGATTCAAGCTTCACGTTAAAGTTCAAGAAGTCAGCTTTCTAACGCCACCAACCACGCACAATTCAGAGTTCGGGACAGAAAGTTATAGCCATTTGAATTTCATGAATAGTAACTACGATCGATCGGCAATCAATGCGATCGATCGCCAGAGCCGCTAAAGCAGTGTATTAAAGGAAACGATCGATCGTATCTACTGGAATTTTTCAATCACCGAAGACAGTAACTACGATCGATCGGTATCATACGGCGTCGATCGGCAAAACGATCGATCGGAAGAAAATAACGAAGGAATTACGATCGATTGGACAGCGAACGATCGTCAATACGTACGATCGATCGCCGTCTGTGGCAAACCTAAATAAGGCCTATTTCGACTTGGATTTGGAAGGGAATTTCGTGGTTTCTCTTCACTATTATAAATAGGCCTTATGGGAGAACGTTTTGGGCATTCAACCTTGGAGAACCAGAGCTTTATTGGAGGCTAGAGAGGAGCAAGAGAAGAGGTCTTTTGGAGCAAAGAAGAAGAAGGATTCATGACGATGGATCTACATAAACAGGCTTTTCTTTTCTCATTTTCTATGTGTAACTAAATTTCTTGTCAAGGCTTGATGAAGCCCTAGATGTGTATTGCTACTCTTGATAGTTTAATTTTATACAGTTGATTATGATTTATGCTTAATGCGATTTCATGAGTTTCTTTTGAGTGCTTGACCATAGACTTGATTGATATGCATGAAATTAGATCTTTTCAATTCCTGCGCTTAGCTAAAAGTAAGCTGGTGTTAATTCTATGCCGGACCAAGGATAGGATCATTAGCCCAAATGATAATTCTATGCCCGACCAAGGATAGAATTATCTACATTAATTTTTAGTGGATGAACTCTCATGTCCGACCAAGAACGTGAGTGAATTCATTGTGATTTGTGTGTCTGACCATGAACACAAATTACCATATCATGTCAATTTGAGAGTAATAATAATTGAGAATAGTAATTGCATGTCTAGTGGTGGATTCTCTGCCTTGATATTTCTCCATATTGATTAAATCTCAGTAGATTAGATAAAGTCCATTGCTTTCTTTAATATTAATTAAATTACATCTTTTACTTCTCTTGAATTTGGTAAAATATTCACCGTCCCTGAGGTTCGACAACCCTTTAATACTCGCCGTAGTACAATTGCCTTGTGCACTTGCAAGGGTTTAATTTTAAACGATCACATACCGTATAATCGATTACACGATCACGCAGGCTATTACATAATCACAATAACTATGGAAATCGAGTAATTGATTACATGATAGAGGTCCGTACCGTGTAATTGATTACACGATCGTGTAGGCTATCGTCAAATACGATAACCATGGAAATCGAGTAATATATTATACAATCAAGTATGTAATTGTATACTCACGATAACCCTGGATATCGTGTAATCGACTACTCGATATCCCTCGATATCGTGTGTTCTATTACATGATAGCCGATGCTATAGTGGATGTAATATATTACTCGATAACGGAACACACAAATAGGTGGCTATCGTGTAATCGATTAGACGATGAACAAGGCTTTCAAGTAATCGATTACACGATAGCGGAACACACAATGAGGTGGATAACATGTAATCGATTAGACGATGAACAAGGCTTTTGAGTAATTGATTACACGATAGCAGAATGCACGAATAGGTGGCTATTGTATAATCGATTCGATGATGAGCAAGGCTTTCGAGTAATCAATTACACGACAGTGGAACACACTGCGAGGTGGTTATCGTGTAATCGATTACACGATAGGCTAAGTTATCGTGTAATCGATTACACAATAGGCTAAGTTATCATGTAATCAATGAAACGATATCACCGCTATCGCGTAATCTATTAGATGATAGGCCGGGCTATCGTATAATCGATTATACTATGGCCAACACGATCGTGTAATTGATGACATGATAGCCGCCGACCATCCACTGGGCGAGCGACCAAAGAAATCGCTGGCAAGAGGAGAAAATGATGTGAGAGGCGCAGGGAAGCTGTTGCCGTTGCACCGCAAAGACTAGGATTGTCCGCCTAGCCACTAGGTGGGGTGCAGGTGAAATCAATAGCAGAGGAGAGAATGATGTGAGAGGCGCAGTGAAGCTCATGCCGGGTGCCGGGAATTAGGATTCTCAGCCTTCTATGGATGACATCCAGTTGATGTGAGCCACTAACCAGCCACCATCCACCACTTTTGTCTTCTCCTGCCGCAAAACCTTAGGTCATATGTCAGGGATATTTATTTGCAATCCAAAGCTAACACATGGCTATTTTCGTATCTTTTTACCATGAAAGGCTGTTTCTCACTTTTGCTTCCTAAACATAAATCAAGCTGATAAATTTTCATGTTGCCAAACAGAAATCAGTTGAGCCAAATCACTCTGAAAAATTTCACTTGTCAACTGGATGGGCTTTCAGCTTCCAAATGTAAGTCACCAATCACCCATATAATTGTTACCCTGACAAAAAATCAGACTGATTTTTTTTTCAGCTTCCAAACGCACCGTAAGTGTGCTCACCTTGCCAGGACCAAAATGCATATAATTCAAAGGTCTATAGCACTTCTATTACTATCAAACTGCAATCCTTTTATTCTCATTTTCTTTCATAGTCTCAGCATGTTTGGAAGATTGGTTCTTTCTATATAACCGACAATAATTGACTATTAGCTCACTACATATGCAACAACAACTGTAGTGTTGTACAACATGAACTAAAACTTGTAAGTGTTGATTATGCATACAAATACTAGAAATAGTTTATACTAACCAATGATATGATTTAAATCTAGTATTTATATTCTGCAACAATTATAAGATGTCTCTACATTCAGTACATTAGATATATATTATGTGTCAAATGGTACAATTATATCAATTCAACATAATCATTCTAGTTGTATAGGCAGTCTACTCATTAATATGATTATGCAACTTGAATGAATTCTTCTGATGGGCAAAAATTTGCATTTGGTGTTCACTTTTGATCGAAAACAAGTAAACAATAAAATGGATGTATAGGCAATTTACTCCCCTCACTCATACACTCTAACCATTAGCCTGATGGTGACAATCATTCCTTTATGGTTGACTAGAAATAAAAGGAATCAAGTGTGTCTTGTTCTAGTTGAAAGATCACTTGATAAAAAATCCATGGTGGGGATTATGGAGTTTCCAAATACTTAGAAAAAACAGATAAAAAACAAAGAAGAAACACAAGTACGATATTTTCTATTATCAATTTGAGTATAATAGATTACTATGCGGGGCCAGACATCTAAGTCAGGCCTTAGCCATAATTGACTAGAATGAGTAAAACTTCTAGAAGTGCTTGCAATATTATTGTCTATGTGATAATGTCTAATAGTGCTTTATCATATAACATCCAATGCCTGATTAATTTTCTTTTTTCGTCTTACTTGTTGAAGATGGGATCTCTCACATCCACACTTTCTTATTATAGATCTTTGGTCTTCTCTTCAAAACTTAGATTCTGATTTGTCTGTGTATTAAACTAAGTGCACTTTGAGTTCCAACAATTCCAGTTGGCAGAAATTAGTGTTCTTTAGATGTATAGAAGATATCCTAAACAATCTGTGTCAAAAAAAAAGAAACACCTAAATAATTGTAGGAGAGACAAGTAGAATAGATGGTAGGAGAACAATCTCACATGTCCCGTCTGGATGTAGTTGACATTGGCAGGAGTTAGTAACTGGGGAAGTTTTTATTTATTTGGCAATAAGAAATACTTAAACTCATCGCTTAAATAATGTTTTTTTCCTCTTTAAAGATTACAACTATACTAGTCCAAGCATTCAGTAAGAGTGGCACATTGCATCAGTATAAGTGCATCAAATGATTTTCTCATTGCCTTATTAGATTCAGTGGTTGATGGCCTAGTGATGCTGGTCATAGAGCCCTAAGGTTGCCTTGTGTAAAAGTTTACTTAATGTGTTAGAAAAGGGAATGCACAACTAGCCGTATTATTTTTGGCTTATATCAAAGTTTCTTGTTAGTTCTGACGACCAAAACTAGACTCCTGTTTATATGTGCCCTGACTCACGACAACAAGGCGCTGCGGGCCATTAGACTTCGATCTGTTGGAGTTCAGGAATACAAGTTTAAATCATCTAACCGCCCCCCTCGATTAATGCAAAATGCGACAGCTCCAAGCACCAGATCTATGTGTGTGAGCTAGGCGCACAGCTCATATTAACCTCTTTTATCACACCCATCAGAAATTGTACTTCATTTGTTAAGAGTTATACTCCCTCCATCCTGTTTTATATGCTCCGTCTTTAAAAGAGAGCACGTTACAGATGCTCCATATGTCAATTTAAGGGGCTTTTCCATATTACCTGGCCCACTAAGCAGTTTCTCATATTAACTGGAATCTCTTTGTTCATTCCGTATTACTTAAAAACTACCCAAAATGCCCTTCTTCCTAAAAATGTAACCTAAGTTTTTCTTATTCCCAAAATAGCGATTTACGGGAGCATCCAGTTGGGGAAGAAGACATTCCGGCAAATTTCCGTCCATCATCTCGGTTCAAATCACCGTTGGCGCGGTCCAACCCGCAAAAAATAAAATTTCATGCCGGAAAATAGCAAAATCAGCGGGAAAGACGTGAAAAAATATATGATGAAGGGATTTTGATGTAAGAGCAGCGGGGAAGCCCGCTTAACTACAAAAATTGAGATCTACATATAAAGAAACATATATAAAGGCCACCCATTGGTGCTGGACCGCTCGTGGACATTAAATAATAGGATAAAAATGGGCAAAAACGTGAAATACTCGTCGGTGAGCTATAAGTTTAATTTATATATCTTTCTATGATCCTAATGAAATGGAAGACAAGGAAAAATAAGGAAGAACGAAAAAAAAGGGCAAAAACGGATTAAAATAAATTAAAAAATGGGCAAAAACAGATAAAAAATGAGCAAGTTATTATATTTTAAAGATTGTCGTAAAATCGTGTATTCGAATTCATGACCCCATTTGAGGTCATGTCTTCGAGCACACGACCTGAATGGAGTCGTGTCTTGCATGTTGAATTTAAGTGGAATTTGAGCCTTTTCTTACCCCCTTGAGGTTTCCACCATCCAATAAAAATGAACATTTTTCTCATATGGAGCTTTGAAAACAGGACGGAGAGAACATTTATTTTGGAAAGTATTAGCATGCACCCCACACATGCAGTGAAATGTAGTGGCATCACGAGCTGTTGGATCAAGATCCAATGATGCCTTCATACTTTTTATTTTGTAATGAGGGGTTTCGAGTCCTTAGGACCTGACTAGAAGGGGCTGGGCATCCGACCACTTAGTGCACCATACCCTGCCGCTAATCCCACTCAATGTACGCACAAGTTAAATCGGGAATATAATCCCGGTGGGTGGCCAACGGAGTAGGGATTTGAACTTCGGACCTCTGCTACAATGGGCAGCACCCTGACCATCACACCAACAGTACCACATTGGTTACGACACTTTCATACTAACCTACCCATGTATTCTCGTGCATCGTAACACTGAAATCTGATCTGGGATGCCCCAACGCACGCCTACGCGATGAGGGGCGCATCCATTAAATAAACTTATTACTAGGTCTAATATATTCTCTCAAGCTTGAAATGATAAGGGAAATAAAAGGAGCATCTAGATGAGGGCTCGTAAAATGGGGGCAATTGCCCTAGCCAACTAAAATGGGGCCTTGCTAGTCTCAACTTCTCATGTTACATGTTTTCATGCGGTACCTTTCCCAATTATCACTCGTTGGGGTTTAAGAATTAGAAAGAGGGGAATTTATTAAAGAATACTAAAAAAATTACCGATCAGGAACACCATTCAAAATATTTCCCGATCAAGGTTTTTGATGAGCCACGCTTTTTTTTTTAAACAATTGACCTGAAAGGCATCGGTTGTTGCACTTAAAAAGAAAGCGTCGATTGAACCGACGCCTTTGTACTTAAAATAGCTAAAAACAGCTAATCTGTCGAAGGCGAAAGGTGTCGGTTCAACCAAAACCTTTATTTTTAAGTGAACCGACGCCTTTTGGGTCAGTTTTAAAAAGAAGCCTTTCAGGTCAGTTTTAACAATTTAGTAAAACCTTTACTAAATTGTTGAGCTATAAAAATTTTTGTAGTTCTCACTATTCTGGACAACTTAGTTTATTACTCCTAAAAGTGCAAATATATCGAAGAATGTGTACTAATGCAAATGAGATTGATGTTATTATGCAACACTTCAAAAATATTATAGCTCAACAATTTAGTAAATTTTTATGACAAATTTTTATCTTTTTTTTCTTTGGTACATTTTATTTTTTCTTTTGGTTGGAATTTTTTTGGGCAACATTTTAGTTGGCAAATTTTGGTAGCAAACATCTTTGCCCTTCCTAGGCAAAAATCATGGCTCCGCCCCTGGTTAGTCTCATGGGTCACAAAAGGATTTCCCATTTGTGCTTACATCAGTGGGACCGCTCAGATTTTCCAAAAAAAATACGACTCCCTCGTCCCAAATTAATGGTCATATTTAATTTATTTTGAAAATGAGTTTATTTTAACCAAATATCACTAAAACTCATTTTAACTTGAAAATCAGCTCATTAGGAGTATAATTCATTTTGAACCAAGTGAAAATCGGGAGTAGTATATTCCTATTTGGTTTCTAAATATGAACTAAAAATAAATTCCTTTTTAAAAACCAAATAGGAATATTGACATGAAATGGAGAGAGTATGAAAATATGGAAGCACACAAACTTTTATTTTATTTATTATTGATACAAGTATTGAACCCCTCTTTCCCAGGTGCCACAGGCCGAATCGAACCTGGACCCATTTTTTGGGACACAATAGCTGGAATGGCACTCAATAGTCTAAATGAGTATGAATGTATGCGGATCGACAGAAAAGAGAAATAATCGAGCTTCACTAGCTGTGGATCACAATGATCGATTGTGCAATTGCTAGCAAATGCGCCTACAAATTAAAGCACGAACCATGCGTACAAACTGTTCTCTAATGGGTGCACGATCAATCCTTGGTGATCGATGGCTGGTGAAACTTCAACAACGGCTATGCTGGTAAAACTTAATTTGCAGCTGATTACCCCTTGGCTGATAATGCAGTCATATCTTGAAGAAAAGAAATACATGAATGTCGCGGTCATTTTTGCCTGAGAATGCTTATCGCACATGTGCCAAGATGCATAGGCCTCATATGCACGCCTCACGCCAATATGAGGACCCTATGACTTCATCATGACATGCGGAGAATTTTCTTGGCATTTTCAATCTTGGAAATTGGTTTGGATTAATACATCTGACTATGTCTTAAGGTGCTTATGATTTGATATCTCTTTTGTACCTTTTGTCAATTTTTTTTTTTTTGCTATAAATACCTTTTGTCTACTCAATCAAACAGTACTTATGTATATTGAGATTGCATAAGAAGATTCAATGCCAAATCATCATAAAAAAACTGAAGTCTTCTCTACACATTTAGATCCTGATTTGCTCTTAGATTAAACTAATCAGAATTTCCTCCTGACAGGAACTAGCTTCTAAGAATGTGAAGGTCGTTTTAATTAATGGAAAGAAAGAAGCCACGAGACAAAGTCACTAGACAAAAACTTGATAATCTCAAATGTGGCTTCCTATGAGCTGGGCAGTGGAATTCATTGACAATGCCACTCCCTAGTGATTGGAGAAAAGCTTCCGAAGTCTTTAACCTAATAATCTATATTATCATTCTGTTTAAAACGGGTAAGATGTTGTATTTTAAATATGTATAGAACAATTACAATGCAAGTATCATCAGAAAGTAGCTTTAATATTTTTCTTTTCCACCTTTTGAGAGAATGAGATGACTGATGATGGTCACTTTGAACTAACGAATCGGTAGTGTCTGAACAATCATCGACAAAAACTGCACATCTAGAAGTTATAAAATGATTTGTGAGATTGTTCTAGTAACTCAACAGTACAGCAAAATATGTTCAAACTATTTGTAAATGAATGTGCTTTGAGTGTTTTCTTTGTAAATGATTCGCAATATATCTAATGGCTATATATATTCATGTGCTCTCCTAACTGTCTCTTTTTGTAAGAAATAATCTTTTCTGTTTTCAAATGAAGCAAAAACATAATTGTCCAAGAAAATTAACAAATATTTAATTCCTCAGAACGTGACAAATATGAGATTATTAAGCAAACTAGGAGATATGATTGCTAATAATTGAAGTGCAGATGCGTTAGCAGGCAGACTTTTTAAGCAAATCAGAGATGGTATTGACATCTAAAAACAATTTTCTTATGTGTTTACTTTGTGGTTATCATTTGTTGTTGCACCCAATCACTGTGTAGTCTCTCTTCATATTTATAAGCTAAGAAAGGTACCCGTTATGTGACTGGAATTGTTCAGGAAAAAAAAAACAGGATTGCTATGATGTGTTATGTTTCTGTTCACATCAATTTATACCTACCGGACGAGAACAATACAAAATGGATAAATAGTAAAAGAAAATGTTTTAACAGATCTTTTCTCTTTAGGGCATTAATGTCTCCTCAGGTTGCAAGAGAAGCGACTTTTGTAACCCTCCCCAATAGGAGATTATCAGGGAAAGCGGCTTCAAACAAAGCACTTTACATTTCCAAATACGCCGTCAATGTTCATTTTTCTCTTTCTTGAAAGATTAGCAATGCATAAATTTTAGGGTATGACAGCTTGGGCAAGGATTGACAGAAAGATGCATCTCCCATGAGGGAACCTATTAACATAAAGATCACAAAAATATAAGCAGCTCCAAATAGTTTGCGTTAAAAAATCCTCGTTTTCAACTTTTTCCCAAAGACAACTATGCATTGAGGCCAAAAGAGACATTAAGGAACAAGGGATCGATGCATAATATTAAGAATTACAAAACCCATCATGTAACTTAGAATCGGATAATTGTTCCAATATCAGAGTGAATTTTGGTCCAATACATGTATCATCCAAAGAACAAACTACTCTTTACTTTATCTACTTTGGACTTTTAAATCATGATGACTTATGTGGCGTATTAAGATGCAACGTTGGTTGGATTAAAATTAAATTCATTCATGTCAAATGAGCTGCTTTTTCCATTTTATTCTAGGGTCTATCTGTCTAATCAGAGTCTCAGACTCTAAAATAGTGCTAAACATAACCCACAATTCTCGCACGCGGGCCTCATCATGCATAGATCCTGTCTTGTTGGTTAAGCCCATGGACAGGTGGTGGAGGACGCCAATCACTGTCCATGGGCTTACGCCCCAGTAATTATTTCTCTTTTGGCATTATCTTCTTAGCTAGTACTTTATTTGAGTTCTTCTTATTGTGTCTTACCCATTGGCTGAGGAGGTTGGTGAGTGGCTTACTCAAGGATTATATCCCAACTTCCCTGGTCCATATAATGTGTGGGCACTAATTCTTTGGTGCTTGTGAAGGAAGAGGTCTTATGTTCCAGAGGGAAGAGGGCCTGTGACACCTAGGGGGAAGGAGGGTTAGGATTTAGGTGATGGTTCTTCTATGTACGTGTAGGGGAAAAAGGAGCTTAGATAGGAAATTATGCAGGAGAAAACCAGACCTCGCTGCGCCTTAGCTTGCACTGAAGTTGCAGGGCAGGCTAGGCGCCTAAAATATGCAATCTTTCATACCAACATATTGCATGCCATGTCTATCTTGTATTATTAACAGCTCAAGCCCCAAGGAGCAGGTTGTCTAGAGTAGTTTTCAACCAATGGACTTCAAAAGAAAAATAACTTGAAAATGGCATGGTTTAGCATTGCACTAGACTGAAACTGAAGATTCATGGCTGTCTTTGGATTAGGAAACAACTCATTGGACCATCTTAAATAATGTTAAGGAACTTTCTCAATGATTGGTGATTATCAAAGTCATTGTACTAGGTTAATCAAAAGAAAATCACAACTTGGGCATTATTTTCTAGATGCCTGCCTTATCATCCTACTGAAACATCAAGTTGACCTCTCACTTAACATCAGGCCCACAAAGAACAGGTCTTCAACACAATTTTTTAAGAAGAAAACCATATATAAGTACCTCATGAGGCTAAGTACTTTGTTACTTCGTTTTCATTAGGAAACTAAGATATTTATGAGATTATTAAGGGGTGATAAATGAAGAACGTGGCAAGGAGGAGTTACAATAAAATTCAATGAGGTTGTTAGCAGCCAGCATTAGCAAATTAATCAGCTAAGGTATTGACACCTATAAACGAGTTTACTTTTTTTGTGTTTTGTATAGTCAAGTATTCTCATTTATGAAGCACGCGCAGAAGACAATCCAGTTTTCCACTTATCGTGAATTTTATGCCCAGGCATTAAAATTTCTAAAGATCACTTGACTTTTATGCTCTTTCATTAATCTAGTGATTTTAGGGCAGTGATCCTCTGCCGGATCAGCTTCTTAGTGATATCAAATCCATATGTACCAAAAAGATAATAACTCAAACACTTTATGAAAGCAATACACTTGCAAATAATTTTACTCGATTATTTTCTAGTTAGGAGAGACCAATACATAAAATGAAATATGTAAAAGGCAGCCATGAACATCCGGATATGCTTACTGAAGTGGAGGTCCTAAGTTCGACCACATTCTATTGGCCATCCACTTGGATTATATCCTCATGCATACTATGGGTGGGCCTTGTACATTACTGGGAAGATTGGGAGTGGGATACGGTGCTCTAAGAGGCCGGTATCTATTATAAAAAAAAGATACACATGCTTTGCAAAAAGGCAAAAATGACAAAAGATATTAGAATAAGGAATTATAATTGCAAGGATATGGGTAAGAAGTAGAATAGGAGTAGGCATTTTTTCGATCTAGGAATGAATATCATTATATAATGGAATGAATTCCAAGGTTCCGACCAACATAAATAAAAGAGGAGGATGGGATCATAATGAGATCTCGGTCTCATAAGGAGAAGGAAGTAGAAAGGGGATATGGTGAAATTGGTAGACGCTACGGACTTGATTGGATTGAGCCTTGGTATGGAAACCTATAAGGTCAGGCCCCAATTGGGTTGCACAACAAACTGGAGTCCTATTTATCTCGACGGCAACTTGTTAGTGTCAATGTTAGGTGCAGGGTGTAGCAATTGGAGATTATACACAAATTTACAAGCAAAACACAAAAAGAAAATAAGAGTGTGCAATGGGACCCGGTTGTCGGCAGAGAGGTTCTGCTCTTGATGATGATTAATACAGCAAAAAATCATTTAAATTTGGTTATTTTAGAATAAGCTGCAGCATTATTGATTAATAACCAATCAGTTTGATTTTGGCTGCAAATTGCAATTGACTATGGAAGTACCTGCATTAGAATGCTTGTGAGAATGTGAAATTTGAGCCTAGTTGTCAACAAATTGAAGTACTTGCATTAGAATGCATGTGAAAATGTGAAATGGACAAATACCCAAAACTTATTTTTGACTGATTATTTAACATCTCAGAAACAACTAGATGTTGAATTTTAACATTAGTAGCTTAATTAGAGTTAAATGTTAGCTTGGGAAGATTCCATGAGGTCAAACCTTTTGGGCCGGGGTAGGGGCCGTCTCCAATGGTCTATGTAACTTTTCAAAAACCAAAGGCCGATGGCTGCAATACTTTTCAAAGAGACTCAACTTCGGTACCTCAATTATACCTCACTATGTTCACCTATCCTCCTAACATTTATCTTGGCTATATATTCAAGTGACATATGCATTTACTTATGTGCGGCGCATATGTTAACCCAATTCCGTCGCTAAAATTCACAAATCGCTGCTAAACTCTTAAACTATATTCTATTAAAATCTAGATATTTAAAAAATAATGTGTACCCACTTAAGAACGAATGAAGAAAGATGATATGAATATGCATTTAAAAGTTCTTTTACCTAACCTGCAAAAACTAGGCCAAGCAATAGATGAAAAAGAAAATTATTGTGCACCCACGCATAAACATTTTGTACATGCCCGCACATCCTATGCCGGTGAAACACCATAGTATGGCACACCAAGAAAGAAGAAGACAACTTAACTAATTTATCGGACTACTGCAGGATGTTGATCACACTACTAGCACAGAGGAGCGCTGGTCTTCACACCTCATATGTAAAACCTAATACCAACCATGGGCGTGTTTTACCTCAGTTAATTAAGTTATGATGCAAAATTTTAAACGTTCAGCTTTTCGACTCATAATTCTCAAAATTCAGGTTTTGGTCTGCATTTCTGAATTTTGCCAACATTGACATGAACAGGGGTAAAGAAAAACTCCTTCACGGTGAATAGTCAATAAATGTTACTAATGGTTCAAAATAGGAAAGTGAAAAACAGTCCAGTCATGTTGCAATCAGATTTCTGTTCGATGGCTAGCAACGTGTTACGCATATATTTCTTATCATGCAATTACCGCCCGCGTATTTGTTAATATGCTACCCACCACAATTAAGTTTTTGTAAAGAAAATGCTACGTACTGTAGTTAAGGGGGGTTAGTAAATATTGCTACAAATAATTCTGAGTTTTTATCAGCAAAAAAACATGTTGGTAAGCTATAGAGTATCTACTGTTTAATGTCATGTCCGTCTCATGCCTAATATGTTTTTTGTTATAATTCATGCCGAATATGTTAAATAACCCAATTTTTCCAAAACCTCAATCTTGTAGGAAAGGATTATTTTTAATATTTAATTCAACTCAACACTTCACCCACACGTGTAAGCACCCATCAAAGTTTAAACTTAGCGCATTGACATAATAAGAGGGGAGGAAGAGGATAAACTACATGATCTTGAAAAAATATGCCCAAAACAAAATAGGATATGGGATTTAAAACCAAAACCTCGCCTCTTTTACCATGTTAAATAATTGGGTTCCTAAAAGTTCGAGCTTGTAGGAAAATGCCTTTTAGGCTCTATTTGGTTATAGCTGGCTCTATTTGGTTATAGCTTTTAGGAGTAGGAAATCTGGATTTTTCAGATGAAGTTAGGTTTTCATTTTAAGGTGTTTGTTGGGAAGAAGTAGATTTTAGGAATGAATTTAGGGCTCGATGTAGGGTTTGTAATTTTTAAAAAAAGACGATCATTTTCAAAGCAAAAAAGTGGTTTCAATCATTGAAAATCCTCTTGTCTTTTTTTTTTTAAAAAAAATTACATAAATTGTTGTTACAAGAAGTGAAATTAGCTTCTTTTGGCTCGAGATTTTCCAAAAGAAGCTGGATTCTTAAAGAATCCAACCTTTTTAATGCTGCCAAAAGAGCCTTAATATTTAACTCAACTTAATATAATACTAGTCCCTTCGCCCATAAAAGTTGGTTGCATTTGAAATTGAGTTAAATTTATTTGGTTATAAGGCGCACAACATTTTAATGCTTACGCGGGGATAGCGCTTCCAACTTAAATGCAAAACCTAATCCCTTAATGGAAATGTAATTTTTAAAATGCAGCCAAGTTTTGTTGGATGAAGAGACTAGGTAAATTTTAGAGTGAACCATAAGTGATCTTGCTGCATTTCTGTCCAACAAAAAAGAAGTGGTCATGCTGGACACTTGACGCTACGGATGGCCCACAGAGACCAAGCTTTTAGCAGATGGTTCCAGTGCCATGCACATATGCCCACTGAAACCATCCTAAAGTGGCACGTTTTTGTCGGCTGTGGCACAATGACCCATGTACATGATCAATCATCACGTTACATTGTTATCATGTGGCATTGCCCACGTTTGCTTAGCTTTATATGAGCCCATGGCCCCCCCCTTCTCAGTATTACACTTAATCATGTTTTTAAGACGCAAGATTAGAATGCAGCAGAAAATAAATAGAAGCAAGATTAGAAAGGAAAAAGTCCAGGTTGTGTGCACCTGGTGCATTATGAACCGTCGGATCGAGATCCGATGGCACACTTGAATCACCCGCCTGCCCCTATTTGGATACGCCAGCAGTGCTGGATTGAAATCCAATGGCTCTCTATGGGCCCAACGCACATAAAGAGCCAAGTACAATGAGAAACTGTTCAATACAACAAACAATCATCAAGAATGGTATATTCATATCTATATTTATATTTGTATGAAGGGAAAAGTTTAAATGAGATTGTTCTATATAGCTTGCATATTCATATCTATATTTATATGAAGGGAGAAATTTAAATGAGCTTGAGTAACTTTGAGCAATCAGATCAAGATCTGGCGGTGATGATTCACACTTACCTACCTAGTGATTTATCACCTACAGTCAAGATCTGACGGATGGAGATGGCTTGAAGCTACATGAGAATGATCTCATATAATCATATAATCGGGTCTCTTATACGAAACTATTTATATCAAGGGAGCCAGGAACTTAAATATGAGAGAAAAATCTGTTATTGGCCAAGCTTAGCACCGACAGCCACTATGTCATCTGTTTACATCATTCTTCCGGTGTCATTTCTTGAAATTCAGTGTCCTTACTATAAGATGCCAAAAAAAAAAAAGAATAGGTCATCGCAAAAACAAAGAAAATAAAAATAAAAGAACAGATATAACTACTCTAGTAAATACTCATAAGTCCGATAATAAAAACAGTTATCATTGTTTAGATTATATTTTAATTACCTGTCCTCATATTTCTTTATTAGTGGTACTGATTAACGCAATTTTTATCAATTTGTCTTCCAGGGTCCACCCTTTATATCCCTGTCCCTTCCCCCCGCTTTCTTGACAACTCCTTACCTCTTGCCCTCTTCCTCCCTTCCCCCACCTCTGTATGCACTAGGACTTTTGCCTGCATTGGCCTTGTTTTGGCTGTTATGGGGTGTAAGAAGTGTGACTCACAGAAGCCCAAGTACAGGAAGGGCCTGTGGTCGCCGGAGGAGGACCAGCGGCTAAGGGAGCATGTCCTAAAGTATGGCCATGGCTGTTGGAGCTCAGTTCCTTCAAGGGCTGGTATGTCTCAGTCAATTATTTCATGAATAGTGAAAGTAATGCTTGTTGGAACACTACTGGTTTTGGATCATATGGCCTGGGGAGAAGTGAGATTAGTTTGTATCAATATTGGGAACTATTTGGTTGACCAATTTGCCTATGTTTTGTACTTTTGATAGGCCTTCAGAGGAATGGGAAGAGTTGCAGGCTGAGATGGATAAACTACTTGAGGCCTGGCTTGAAGAGAGGGGTCTTTACCCAACAAGAAGAGCACACCATTTTAACCTTGCATGGTCTATTGGGCAACAAGTAAGAACTCAAAATTGTGAGATAAACAATATTCTTTTTTATCTATCAATGGTAGTATAGTAAATGAACAGAGGAGGTTCAAATAGGGCATTTTCGTTAATTAATAAGTAGTCTTTGGAAGTAGTGAATCATATAATAGTCGCAATGTAATTTTTTTGGGTATACATTGATAATTTTTGTTTTATTAGGAGGGTGTCCGAGTCCTTAGAACCCGACTAGCAGGGGTGGGGTTACAACGCACCATATCATACCATCAATCCTCTCATATACGTACAAGGACCATCTTTCATATGCACCATGTAAATCATAATAATAATCTTGGGTTGGTGGCCAAGGAAATATAACAGCCACAATGTAAATATTTTGGTAGGGTAGTGACAATGTATTTTTGTGTAGTAGACAAATAAAGATGGCTTATGCCACACTAGCTTCTAAGAAGTGTTTTTTTAGGCAACAGCTTCTAAGAAATCTTCTAGTAACAAATTGTATTTCTCTGCTATTTTAGGTGGTCACAAATGGCAATGCATTTGCCTGGAAGAACAGACAATGAGATCAAGAACCATTGGAACTCATACCTAAAGAAGAAAGCCATCAGGGCAGGGGAAGGAATCGAGCCTAGAAGCAGCAACTCCAACACTCCTTCCTTCAACAACACCCCGAGAACAAGTCCACCACCACCATCACCATTTTTTCAACCCAATGATCACAGCCACCAAACCTTAACTTTTGAAAGTTTCGGACAATCAAACGGACAGGCAAACCACGTAGATCAATCAGTCGATCAAATCCTGGACAGTAACTCATTTGGACAAGCAGCATACACAAATCCCCTCCCCAAGCTCATCTTCGCCGAATGGCTGTCAAATGACAACCATATTGATGGCCGCAGTACCGTAGAATCTGGCGGGGGATCGATATCGTGTGACAACGCTAATTGCTATGTGCATGAGGGTGGACCTTCAATTGGTGAATTCAGCGAGTACAAATACCTGCATTCACAGTTTGAGCCTATGGCTGGTGATGATCAGCTGCCTAGTAGCATGTTCTTTGGTCATTCATTTCAAGATGAAATCTGCAGTGTCTGGTGATGTGATGTCCTGATTTTAAAGTTTTCAAAGGAAAAAATAACTTGTTGATTCCCATGCAATGAATTTTCAAATGGCTTTGGGTAGTTATGCACATTCAATTGTGTTGGCTCAAGTAAAACTTAAATTCTGCCTCCTTAATTCAATGTATCAAAAAGGGACATTTCTTTATAGCATTGTATATTGAGGTTGAAAATTTTCGTTTTTTATGAAATAAAAATGAAATGTCCCTTTTATTCACGCTAGTCTGGTATTCATGCATAAATCAAGTGGAGTGGCACTGGCACCAAAGGTTTTGTTTCTTCTTAAACAAGTAGAGAGGCCGCCCAAGTAGTATCTATTCCACCAAAGTAGTATCGTTTCGCCCACGGCCCAGCTGCTGAAATGGTATCCTTAGTACTAGGCCCATGGGCTATCCGATCAATAACTGTTCACAGGGCAGTGTATACTTTTCTTCAAGCCCATCCAGTAATGTGCATCAATCAACTTTCTTCCCAGGCCAGGAACAAATGGCCCATTTTCAACAGAATTTAGTTCTCTCTTCATCATCCAGGCCCTAACTGATACTCCTAAATCCACCATATCAAACTGAAGATGCTGCTACTAGTTAGTTAAAACTTAAATCTTCCTTTGATTCATTTAACGATTAAATGCGCCGGTCTTGAGGACTCTGTTGAGCATAAACTAAAACCCTCTTAAGCAGATGCATGCACATTACAACTCTCCAAGATATTAGATCAGCATTGTTTATTCATGTTCGTAGAGACACTAATGTAGCGGTGCTTTAGATAGCTAGGCTGGCGCAACGCGGCGCTTGCTTGGTGGCTTGGATGGGGGATCCTCCCCCTTTTCTTTCTTTGGCTTTGGAGTTCGATAGAGGTAACATGAGTGATGTTTGATCTTGCGAAGTATAAAAGAAAGAGAAGCAGATGTACCTTATATTCAAATTTACGGCATATAATCTTCATGTACTGTAAATTGAGTTTTCATACAACTTTACCTGTCAATTTCATCAAATTTTAGGCCTATAATCTTTATGTACTTTAAATTCAAACATTGTCCCTACAATCCATTAGTATTAAGTTGAGCCTTTATCTAAAAGAATGATATGAAAGAAACTAGATACATACAAGAACACTGAAAAAAATCATAAGCCTCTCATGGTTCTCTATAGCAATTTCCACGCTCACTGCAGAAGTCAGTTAAATTAGATAGACAAAATAACCAACGTTTGACCCAATATTGTCCCACAAATGGGACGACGGCCAAAAATAGGACAAATTTACAAAGGATGAGGAGTTCACCAATCACCACCCTACCACCCTCTAGCCAGCCCACACCCCCTAACACAGACAGTGGGCCGTCTGAAATACACGGACGGTGATCATCCACCGATGCGTGAAAACGATGGGCTGACTGAACCACACCATGATATCTTCCCCAATTTACAACAGACTTTAACCTAAGTCTTTTGGCTTGTTATATGTGAACCTTAATATGCCGGGAAATAGACATCTAAAGGGCCCACATCATCATCCTCAGAACCAAAATTCAGCAAAAACTCAAGCGAAGTCTCGGACGGGTCCTCATCCACCTCCTCGGACCCGCAGATCTCACTACCTATTGTCGATGATACCGTCTCTTCCATTGTTGCCATTGCAGACGACAAAGTCGGAGATGCCGGACGGCCGATTTCCACTCTTTTCGGCCCACCAAATCTGCGGAAGGCCTCACCGACATCGGAGTGCCACATGCGAAGGAAGTAGTCGGAGTCGGGCCTGGACGATGCGGGCAATGAATCAGGGGACAAAATGTGGGATTGGAGAGAGAGGCGGGCCTCGGCCTCTAGCCTTACACTTTCCCACTGTGCCATGTGACGGGTGGCCGGGGAAGCGGGTCCCCCGGCAACATCGGACGGAGAGGACGGCGTGTGGGTGATCGGGTCTAGGCCCATTTGGAGGAACCGCTTCTTCATGTGTGTGTTCCAAAAGTTCTTGATTTCATTGTCCGTTCTACCCGGCAATTGGGAAGCTATACTGGCCCATCTATAAATAAGGCACACATATATGGAGTGAATGGAGTAAATTGAAGAAAATTTAGGGTTTTTTACTTGATTAAGAGCCTAATGAATGGGCAAAAGCATACCTATTTCCAACAATGGCATGCAGCTGGATGATGGTCTTCTCTTCCTCACAGGTAAACGGACCTCGCTTTATGTCCGGCCGGAGGTAGTTGTTCCAACGAAGCCGGCAGCTCTTCCCGCACCGGAGCAGACCTGTCCGTAGATGAAATTGAAAATCAAATATGAAAGCAGGAGGATGGACCTTCAGTTAAGCTTGCAAAGCCAGGCATTTAGTGAAACATTGATGAAACCCTAGGTAATTCATATCCCTTACAAAAATTACAACCTAACCATATCTACTCTCGATTAAAGCAAACATATCCGATAAAATAATCATCCCAAAGAGCACTTTTTACATCAGCTGAAATGATAGCACGTGTAAAACTTTCAAGCTAGACAGGGCCATTCTAGTCTATGAACTTTTGAAATAGATGGAATTCAGTGTGCAAAACTGGGTAACCAGTATTTTATCAACAAAAAAAAAACTAGGTGATCTGTAACTCTAAAGGAACTTTTGTTACCAAGGAAAAAGACTAAAAAAGAAACTTGTGATATTAATCAAGAGATGTATCAATAAGGGATGTGGCTTTTTTTAGTGAAAAAGAAAAGTGAACCTGCAAGCTTAGGAAGGGACCTCCAGTTGCCAAGGCCATGGGCAGTGACATAGTGGACAAGTCTCCGGTCCTCCTCTGGCGTCCACGGCCCCTTCTTCAGCCCCTTCTTCTCACAGCATGGTGTCCTCCCCATACTCTCCAAGCTTAACTTGACTCACTCCACTCTATCCACTCGAAGAGTACCTCAAACACTCTAAACGCCTTCAAGAACAAAAACAACACAAGATCAGTCAGCTTCCCTGTCTAGTGGCCTTAAATGCAGTAAATCTATCCTCTCCACAAGGGAGTTATTGCTATCAACAGAGAATCTTATGCTTGACTGGAATTGCATTGAATGCAAAAGGGTATAGAGATCTTGTCATTTAAATTTGAGAATTTTGGGTTGTGGGGAGGAGTCTTGGTGGAAGTTCTGTCTGGTCCTTGGCCATGGTTGCACGAAAACAAGGACTGAAGCTATTGAATGCCAGGTAAACTGGAGGTGGTCAATCAGGAGGGGGTTGTCTTTGGCTATGAAAGCTGACTTGGGGAATCATCTAAGGAGGTCACTTTCTGGGGGTGTTGGGTTTGGACTTGCTTGACGGGCTATAGTGATTTGACTATAGTTTTAACATTTATGAGGTTGGAACCGACAAAGATGAGAATGCTAGCTAGGGTTGAATAATAGAGAGGAGACTCCATGGACTCCCACTTTTGTACATAAACACGTTATACATGCTCATTTTTTATTCAATTTAATCTTCTTACAAAAAAAATCTGATCGTTCTATGTTATTATTGAGCTGATTTCATAAAATTTGCTTGATCATAATCATAATTAAGTAGTGCATTTTTCCATCTATTTGGGGATCGGCGACATGAATCTTATTCCTCCATTAAGGGGCCGTTTGGGGCGTGATTATTGCAAAAATATCCAGACTGGATATTGGATATATACTGTAGCATCTATGTGGATTTTTACATCCAGCTGAAACACCTCAGGAGGTGTTTCAGCTGGATATATAAAATATCCAGATGCTACAGTGTAGCAAAACATCCAGATTTAATCACGCCCCAAACGGCCCCTAAGGCCTATTTTGTACCAACTCTTTTATATTAATAAAGTCATATATTCTTTTACTGACCCCATCTAAGTTCTCTTAGGTCTCTCTCCATCTTTTGACATCATTTACTTTCATCCTCTTTAATATTCTCACATGAGCATGTATTAGTCTTCTTTGCATATGCTCATATCAACACAACCTATATCCCCTCAGCTTGACCCCTAAAGAACCTAGTCCTAAACTCTCACGAATATATTCATTTATAACCCTATCTTTCATAGTTGTCCCACTCATTCACTTTAGCATTCTCATTTTGGCTACATTCAACTTACTTATATGACTTTTCTTTTGTGCAAAACACTCCACTTCATAGAGTATTGCAAGCCCAATGGTTGTCCTATAGAACTTGACTTTAAGTCTTTTTGGAACATGCCTATCACATAAAACTCTTGAGACTATCCTCCACTTTACCCACTCAATATTTATCCTATGCACCACATCACTATCAATATCTCCTTATTTATGGATAACAGATCATAAGTAATGGATTAATCACACCTTCGCACTTATTGCCCATCTATTTCAACTAAGATTCTACCTATAGTTCTACCTTCCTCAGAATTAAATTCAATACACTTTGTCTTATTCCTACTTATTTTGAAATTTTTTAATTCTAGAGCCTCCCTTCATAATTCTAGTTTTGTATTGAAACCTACTTTTCTTTCATCTATTAGAAGTACATATATAAAAAGTATACACTATGGTACATTATTTTGTATATGTCTAATTGGTCTATCCCTAACTAAAGCGAAACATAAGGACTTAAGGTTGACTATTGATGAAGATCTACCATAATCGAAAACTTATTGGTTTTCCACTGTAATTGTTCGTACACTAATCATATATATCCTTTATAATATCTATACAACCTCTTATGACTCCGTTCTCTTCAAAACACTGTAAATGAGCTCTCTCGACCCTCTGTCGTTGGTTTTTCCCAAATCTATGAAGGTCATATGAGGTCTTACTTTCTATCACCATATCTCTCTACTAACTATTCTACTAACTATTGTAACAAAATATAACTTATGTTGTTGACCTCTTTGACATGAAATAAAAATGATTCTCTGTTACTTTAGTTACTTTTTGCAAATGTCAATCTACTACTCTTCCCTATAACTTCATAGTATATACCCCATAAGTTTTATATCTCTATAGTTTATACAACTTTGAATGTCCCCTTCATTTTATATAAGGGTATGAGGGTACTTCTCCTCAACTCTTCTGGTATTCTCTTAGATTTTCAGATTTTGTTAAATAAACTAGTCAACCAGGCTAAGCATTACTTCATCTTCAATACTTCAATAGGAATTTCATCGAGTCTTAGAGTGTAGCATCACTTCATCTTCCTTAACGCAGCTCATACCTCCTCTAAGGAGAATCTCATAAAATAAATTATCACTTTAACGGGACTAAGGGACCGTTTGGGGCATGAAAAATTAGCTCCATCCACCTGGATTAATTTGGAAAAATCCAGCTAAAGAGTGGATAAATGAGATAATCCACTAACAATGAGGATTTTCAGCTGGTTAGTGGATTATCCCATTTATCCACTCTTTAGCTGGATTTTTCAAATTAATCCATGTGGATGGAGCTGATTTTTCACTCTCCAAACGGCCCCTAAACTCAATATTCATCCACCGCTACAATTTTTAATCAATAAATACGCAAAAAATTCATGTTATCTCTCCCTAATTTCCTCATCTTTCACTATAACCCTTTGATATTCACTATTAAAGCACCTAATCTACTCTAAGTCAATACTTCTTTTATCTTTTAACTTAGTTATCTTATATATGCCTCTCTCCCCTTATTTCGTCCCTAGCTTATTATATAAGTCATCAAACGCCTTATATCTAGTTTAACTCACTATTTAGCCACTCTCTTAACATTAGAATATTTTTTTCAATTCTATTGATTTTTATATTTTTGTCACTCCATGATAAAATACTTCTTTTACTTGATGACTCTTTGAACTTCCTCACACCACCACCATCTTGCTTTTTTGACGTCTCTTCTCCTCCTCACTTCACCAAATACTTTTTTTGCCACTTTTTTAATGCAAGTAGCCATATTACCCAACATCATTGTTGGTTCCTTATTTAAGTTTTAATTTCCTTCAACCTTCAATCTCTCCACAAAAGTATTGAACATCTTACCCTTCAAGTTCCACCACTTGATCTTAGGCTCTTTGCTTTCTCTACCCCTTCACGTGGACATCCAAAACAACTAATCCATGTTGTAGTGTTATAGGTTCTACGAGTATAACCATATAATCCTTACATTTAGTTCTATCATTGCTTCTAATTAAGAAAAATTATATTTCTCTCTTGTGAGGTCCATTCTTAAACGTTACTAGATGCTCTTCAATCTTCTTGAAATAGATATTTATTATATTTAGATCGTTTGCTATTTTAAACTCAAGAATAGTTTCTTTCATCTCATTCATTTCCCCAAACCTCAATGCACCGCACCCTCTCGTATCTTATGTTTTTCTCCCCTACATGGCCAATTAAGTTGTCCCCTATAATAACTTTTTTCCCTCTTAGGTATCCCTTGCATTACTAAGTCTATTTCCTTTAAGTATCATTTCTTAAGGTTCTCTCTTAATCCTACTTGAGATAAATATGCACTAATAACATTAACTATGAATTCCTGTAACACTAGTTTTACTAATATAATTCTATTACTAAATCTTTTGACAACTACAAGATTTTTTTTCATGTCTTTATCAACCACTATACCCACCCCTATTCCTATTTGAATCTTTATCTACATGAACTAGTTTAATGCCTTCTTCAGTTCCCTAACCTTCTCTCCTAAAAATTTAGTCTCATACAAGCAAGCTATGTTAACCCTTCGTATTTTACGTGTTTCTTTTAAACTATGTTAAAATTTGGTTGATATTACGGAGATCTGATGTTACCACAAAAATGACCGATAAATGTGTTAGTAGCGCTAAAAAGTTTGAAGAATGGACAATTCTATGCATCCACCCAATGCATGAAAAAAAAAACAAATTCTCAACTAGATCAATTCAGGGAATTCAATCCTAAACAAGCTACAATTTTAAAATGTGAGATAAGTAGCTTAAATTAGGAGACTCTATGTTAACATATTTTTGTTTATCACCTTGCGAAGTGTCTATAAGCTCAAGTGCTGCTATTTTTTTTATCACCTTGCGAAGTGTCTATAAACTCCCTGTTTATCACCTTATGAAGTGTCTACAAACTCCATCACGAGAAGGAGCAAAAAGAAATGAACATGGAAACCCTTAGTAAAAGAAGGATTTCTTTTACTTGTGCTTAGGAGGTTTGGCTATGACTTCATCTTTATTGGAGTAGTGCACTCAATGATCACTGCTATTTCGATTATGCAATGATATCTTCATATTATACTTCTTGGTACCAATAGAAGAACTAGAGCACGAAGTGCTCTATAAAGCATAAGATGGATCCACTCCTCCAAAATCATCTAGAGTAGTAGAAAGATTATTTTACAAAACACTGAAACTCGCACTGAGATCAACTATTAAACTTGGACCTCTAATAGAATTAGAGACCACATGATACTCATGAGCCTGCGGTTTCACACTGGTTGACGCTTTTGTTCCCTGTCTTTTTAATTGTTTGATTAGGATCATCGGCCTCTGGTGGCGTGAACCAACTTTGAGAGGCAATCGACAGAGGATCAATATCTTCTACTAGGTTAATGGGCATCTGTTGGAGAATGAGCCCCCAACTCAATACCAGACAAAGAAGGAGACTTCTCCAAACTGGGGCGCCTTTTATACGTGACTTGCGGTTGAGCAACTAACATAGTTTGAATGCTTGGAGAGGGCTTGGAATATCCTAAAAGTCAGGATTTTATCTCACAAGGACTATAACCACATTCTGAACCAAAGCGGCTTTGACTTTGAGGCATGGAATGCAGGCTCGCCGATATATCGGTATCGGTCTCCATCCGATACAACGAGACTTAGCTACCTCAGTCCGGGCATTTTTTCTAAATTTCGCCGATATATCGCTGAAACATATTCGATATATCGGCGAAATTACGATATATTGGCAAAACAAAAAAAAAGCCTTTTAAGGAGCGGGGCTGTGGGCTAGGGTTCTCCACTTCTCCCCCGGGACAGCGTGAGGCAGTGTCGGCCGTCGGGTAGCAGACCAGGTAGCCATGTACCTCCATCTCCCTATTTCTTCCTCCTTCCTCCCTAGTCCTGCCATGGTCATCGCTGCTGCTGGATGTGGCTGGTTGTGGCTTCCTTGGCCCATGCTCCTCTTCCACCCTGTGCTTTACCACCCATGGCCTCCTTTGGCCATGGAATTTCACCACTCAAGGCCTCATGCTGGATGGGGCTGGCCGTGGCCTCCTTGGCCCATGCTCCTCTTCCACCCCGTGCTCTACCACCCATGACATCTACAATTGCGTAAAAAATTCAATTTTTATAAGAGGTGGGTCTGTCCAAGATTCTTTCCCTTAGAACTTTCAATATTTAGATAGTTATTTTGTGAAATGGACCTGAAGCTCATTTTTCTCAGGCTGCTACTAGATCGTAAGTTGAAGAGCCTTTTCCAGAGACCAGTCAATCATCTGCCAGAAATGAAAGATGGTTACTCTCTTCTACTTTTCTGTTATTGGTAGGAAGTGTTGAAGCTGAGGTAATCTTTTTTCAATTCTTATTTACTTCCTACCAAACTAGCTCCAATCACAAAAAATGTTTAGACTATAGAGTTTTTCAAACATAAAAGTTGAGCACCAATTATCCATTTCAAACATAAAAGATGAACATAAATGATAGATTTTTTACTGACAAATCTAGATGCTGGTACAAGGCCCGCCCATCATACACACCAGGTAAATCAAGAGATAATCCCGGGTGGTTGGGCAACGGAGTGGGGATTTGAGCTTAGAACCTCCGCTCAAGGGAAGCGTGTTCAATTCATCATACAAACACCCCATTAGTCAACTTCATTAATGTTGCTTCCTAAACCTCTGGCCAATCCAATTCCACCCGCAGTCCAACCAAACCTGCCAATCTGCCATCAATCGGGATCGACGACTAGTCCAATTTTTTATGCGCTTTAGGGTAGTTTGGTTGTGACCATTTACTATATAATGATCAAACCCCAAAATAGGTTGACAAATTGTATTATATACTTGGTAAGTCAAAGGTCGAACCACAGGGAATGATGTAGAATTAATCTACCCCAAACTAATCTAAAACTATTATTATACGATTCTCATAATTGAATTAACTACTAATTTAAACGATGAGAAAAATTTAATTAAAACTAATTAAAGACGGGCAAAGATAATCGATGAGAGATATCAAAGTTTCAAGGATCAATTATTTACTTAATTCTTCTATGTCTATTTAATTTCTCAATTAGATTCAAATAATGATTTGACCTAATCGGATGATATTGCATTCAAATTCATCGTAATAATTAAACATAAAAATATCGATTGAACATTTATCATTAGCAAGCATAGTCTACTAATCACAGGGAATCATAAGCATTGTGACTTGACCTTACGTTAACGACAAATCAAATAATTATATAGATTGTGACTTTATCAAAAATACCATTATTCAATCAAATAAACTATAAAAACACCTCTTTACAAATGTAGAAATATCAATTAAATAACATCACCCCTAGCCTTGACAAAAGATTTAGCTATTCATATTTATTAGAAAAATCAGATTTGGAAAAAATCGCATCGAAAAAACACTGTAGCAGTTTTACTATTCGCGGGTATTGTAGCAGTACTGTAGCAGTAGAAACACTGTTCATCAAGCACTGTTCATCACCTTCCTCATGAGCTCGGTTACTGTAGCAATTTGCGGGTACTGTACAGCAGTACTGTAACAAACCGAAAATTAGCCCCAAATCCTCGCTTTTTCCTCTCTTTCTCTTCCCCTTCTCTCCCCCGTCGATTCTCCTCTTCCTCCTCCTTGTTTTCAGGCCAAAACTAACCGGAACACGACCCAAATCCGCCCTTTTCTGTTTTGCAAGTTTTGTTTTTCTTTCAAAACAGCCCAAAAACACGACTGTTATATACGTCCCAGCCTCCTCTTTTTCGTGCTATGTTCTTCCTCTTATATAGGCGTCCCAAATCAAAGCAAACCCACAGTTTCCTAGTTGTAGATAATCCCAAATCCCAGCAAAATTCGATTCCTTTTTAAGCATATCCTAGTTCAAATTTGATTCCAGCTTATCTATACACAAATCCTAACCAATTTGATGCCAATCCAAATCCACAAGTCGCAGCCGAGCTCTACTCATGCTGTCTTCTTTCTTTTTTTCTTTTTTTTTTATTTTCGTTTCCAAAACCCGTCGTATTGCTCTCGTTCTTTTCTGGACGGTTCTTTTCTTTAGAAACAAAACCCATCTTCTCCTTTAATGTATTTTTTTGTTGCTTCTAAAACCCGTTGTAGGAGTCTCATCCGTCGGATCTCATCTGAACGCTCTGTGCTTTAAATTTGCACCCGTCTTCCATTAAATGGATCATCAATGGTTCAGACTTTTTCTGCACTCAATCTCTGATCTTGGTTTACTTTGACAATTCAAAACCCGCCTTAGTGCTCTTCTGCTGTCGATTTGCAATCTGCATTTTTGAACCTGCAATGATAAAACCAAACCAAAATTAGACGCATAATAAAGATATGATTCCTTAAATTCATTAATGCATCTAAAATAGTTAATTAGAGCAAATTAATTATTAATCCCTTAATTACTACCCTAATCACTAATAACTCATTTTATCCATGTTTTATCATTAAAACTACACTAGCAAATAGGTAAATAGGGCAAATAAATGTGTATATTTTATGCTTATCATATAACACAATAAACCAAAAAATACAGAGAAAATAAACACAGAGAAAACCAATAATTCTTTTGAATATGCGGGCAGGTTTTAAAGAGCCTAATTTATTTAAAACATTGAGATCACGTGCATAAAAGATCTAAGTCACTAATTTGCATCCCAAAAGACTACAGGTTTTTATTTTAAGTGAAGAGCCATTCAGATTAGATCCGTTAGATTGGGTTGTTACAATGGGTCTTAACCCAATAGAACGGAAAAAAAGAAAAAGAAATAAAACAACCTGAGCCGAAAGCACAAGTGTTTCAGCCAGAATAGAGCGCTCGAGCAAAAGCTCGAGCACTGGTGAAGATTGAAGAACATGGCGACAGACGGCTGCTTGTCAAGGTCTAAGGCGAGGTCGTCGGTGATGGCATACCAGCAGATCTTGCATGGATTCTGGCGCTCGTGATGAAGAATAGGAGAGCGGTGAGTGTGGAGAACCGACGGATGTCGACGACGAGGCGAGGCTGACAGTCGACCACGGTGAGGGCTGACAGTCTACGAAGATGGTGGCCATGGGCTCAAGCTCACGATCAGGGGCGAGATCAACGACCATGGCATGATCGCGAGGAGTAGAACACGACAGACTAAGGCCATGGTTGGGATCACTATTACAGATGAGAAGAAGCTCTCAATTTGGAAAATTGGGTGCGGGTGAGCCGAATTGCGAAAGACTAGTTGCACTTTGTTTTAGAATGGTAAGTATCAAATTTTAATTCGAATTGAGATTCCAAAAAGGGCCGATTTGGCTTAGTTTGGAAAGCTTCATTTTTGGGTGATTTCGGCTCTGTTTCGAGAGCTAAAAGTTGGATTTTTTTACAAATTGGACGAGAATTCATGTTGTAAACTGGCTGGATTTAGAGGAACTAAAGACAGCAAAAGGAAGATTTCTTTTCTACACGAAATTGGTTTGGAGAATTTCTGACTTAGCTAATTCTTCGAGCTGATTATCGAGTCGAGCGAGTCGAGTTTTTTCGAGTCGAACCGAGTTGGGCTCGAGGCGAGCCAAAATTCCAGTCGAGCAGGAAAAACTCGCGAGCTGACTCGACTCGTGAACACCATTAACTGGCCCCCAACCTCACATTGGCACAGGACTCGGTTCATCCCCTTGCACCAGTCTTAGCCCCAACGTCAATATGTCATGGCTAAACCGGCATTTTATAAATCATAGTTCTTTTGCAACTAGTAAATATCACACAACAACACAACCATTCATTCAAAAGAAATCAATTTGGAAATTTTACTTTCCTAATTTATATCGACCGAGTAAAAAATTATATTTTTAAATTTTTCGATCGTCACATTGAAATTATTTTTTATCTATAAAAGTAATAATCTCAATATACGTCTAAGGTTTGACCAAGCCTCGTCAATCAATAGTGTTGCCAACTTTGAATTCATGAAGATTTTGACCATTGATGTGTTACAAATAAGTTGTCTATTGTTGTAAAGTCCTTCTTGTATCCTTATTCTAGTGTGGAATCTCCGTAGTTTCCCTATTCTAGTGTCTGATCTCTGTGTGGAAATAAGTTGTCTATTGTTGTAAAGTCCTTCTTGTATCCCTATTCTAGTGTAGAATCTTTGTAGTTTCAAATATTGCAGCCATTCTCAGAATAGTTTTTCATTATCATCTAGATTATTTTCTGCACCGACACCATGTACGAGAAAATTCATTAATAAGTTGTCTATTGTTGTAAATTCCTTCTTGTATCCCTATTCTAGTGTGGAATCTTTGTAGTTACCATACTTAAGCATTGCAGTCATTCTGAGAAGAGTTTTTCATTCTCGGCCATATTGCTTTCTGCACCGACACCTTGTATTTTAGGAAACTGTTCTAAAATAGGAAAGTTTTGTCGTCTGATGTGCGATGTGCTTTGATGTGTTACTTGACTTTTATTATGTGGTATAATTCGTTAATCGTATGACTAATTGTGACGGAACTCCGGGACGCGAGGGTTGGTCCTGGTACTGGGCATAACCTGGCGGCAAGGCCAGCCTGGCGCCAAGGTCTGAGAACACCTGACGCCAGGAGTGGGGCCAGGCAGTAGGACATGTATTCAGTGGATCATCCTTAATTAGTAAATTGAATTTGGTTTTGTAGGGTGGTTTGTGACGCACACGTGTTAGCATAACGAGTAGTGCAACCGCGGGACGTCAGAGTCATGTGCGCGTAGGACTCAAGCCAAGACGAAGGACTTGGGCGCTGAGCCACGTGGCACTGGCCCAGGGGTGTCATGTCAACGTGGGAGACATGGTTTAAGGTGATCTTCAGATGGTTGGAGTGATCTCGAGTTTATTGGAGTGAATCTTGGTGCAAATCTACGGTTTGACCTAATTGCAATAAATATGGTAAGTATCGCGGAGGATCGGGATGTATCAGTTCGGTTCAGATAATTAAGGATGATAAGTCTTAGTTAAAAGAAGATAATTATTTCACTTTGTCTCAGCCAATAGGAGGGAGACGTCTAGTGAGAGAAGGCGTCCTATTGGTGGGCTTTTATTTATGGTTTCCTAGTTGTGTTGGGAACTAGAGTGGATAAGGAAGTATCCTAACTAAGAAGATTGCAAACCTATCTAATTATGGGATTAAATTGTTGGGCATCTTGATCATGTTTAAGGGAAGGATTCTAATTGCTTAATTACGATTTGGGATTAGGAAGGTATTAGATTAGGAGTGATCCTAATTGGAGTAGGCATTGGCTATAAAAGCCAAGGAGGAGGCCGGCCCATGCCAATAGGAGGGAGACGTCTAGTGAGAGAAGGCGTCCTATTGGTGGGCTTTTATTTATGGTTTCCTAGTTGTGTTGGGAACTAGAGTGGATAAGGAAGTATCCTAACTAAGAAGATTGCAAACCTATCTAATTATGGGATTAAATTGTTGGGCATCCTGATCATGTTTAAGGGAAGGATTCTAATTGCTTAATTACGATTTGGGATTAGGAAGGTGTTAGATTAGGAGTGATCCTAATTGGAGTAGGCATTGGCTATAAAAGCCAAGGAGGAGGCCGGCCCATGCCATGCACGCCAAGCCTTGTGGCGCCAAGTGCAAACCCTAGTTTCATTTCACCTTCCTTGCCACCAATTCCAGCAACCTTGCAAATCTTCTCCCAACCTCTTTTCTCGTGCGATCGAAGGTGTGGAGGCGCCGTTGCGAAGAAGAAGGAAAGAGCTACGCGATGAGGTGTATTTTGCGTACATCTAAGTGGTAGGATGGTTTTTCCTAACCAATTTGATTTAAATCCTTTTGCTTCATTCTTAGCATGATTATTTGATGATCCTATTGATGTTATCTCAGTAGTAGAGGTTGTGTTAGTATTTGATTCATGAGAGATTCCTTATTGTTTATCAAGTAAGAGTATCCTTATTGCGATATCTTGTTTCATGCTTTTGTTAGTGCATATATGCTTACCTTTGATGGAAATATCTATATGGCCATGTCTCTTGAACGTGGGAGGTCATAAAGTTCTCTTCTTATTCTGTAATGTTCTGTTTTAATCGTCCAATATGGTTAAGGGATGTATTAATGATATTGAAAGCTTCATTAGAGCAAGGGTTATGCCTTGAGTCTAGCTTAAGGTCTTAACAATAATTGAAGTCATGAAATCATTAAATTCCAGAACATACCAGAGTATAGAATTACTCCAGGAGGGGAGTAATTAAGGGTATTAAGATCATATTATCATGATTAATGAGTATTAATACGAGATTACTAATTATAAGCAGGTAATGCCTTCTCGGCTAGGACTCTTCCTGCGCCGACAATGCTCAGTATAAAAATCATAACTAAATGTACAAAATCAGAAAAATTACCGTCTGTGGGTTTATAAAATAGACTCATAGGACTATCTTCTGTAAAAATTTCAGAGTCAGAGTCCTTCTGTATTGACGGTGGGGTCAGTCGTAAGTGGGCTGTACAGTATATATCAATTTACTAGAATTATGATTTGAAAGCACTAATAAGTATTATTACTCATAATATGATGTAATCTGATCGAAATAATACTAACATAATAAGACCTCTTAAGTACTATTGCAGTAAGTAAGGAAGTCTAAAATATTAATACTTTGGGACGAGTCAGTATACCTTGGGGTCAAGGTGACCATTGTTTCCTTTGTACAGCGTGGAGTCAGTTTGAGTATCTAATTGGAGATCAAACCTTCCTAAAAGCAATCCTAATATTTAAGATAATACAACTTTAGACCTAGAGATGTCCTTATCAAAGGTAAAGCTATGATGTGTGATCGATAAGTGAAATTCATACTCCTACAGTGAGTTATCCATCGGCCTAACTTTGAAACCTAAATTGTGTTCTTATGATGAACTTTATGCTACTGAGAGCGATTACATGTTATACTCCAGAGAGTGTCATTTATTGTCGAGAGACCTTGATGTTCTATTCATACTCCATTAGTGAGTCATTGTGGTAAGAGTTACCCTATTCTCAGAAAGTGAGACCTCTGATTTTGTTGAATCATTGTCCAGTTTTACATTGACCTATTTCTCCACTAGAGACCTTGCGAGGATCTCTCCGTGGTGGACTCATAATATGCTCACGAGCCATTGCTAGATCTTGCGAGATCTCTGATATTTATGGAATTGCGATTCCTTACTGCCTGAAAGGAGGCACATATGTACGTTTTAAACTGGTTGACATTACGGAAGGTCTTCAGTCTCTGCTCATCGTGTCCGTAAACACGGATGTGGCCAGCATGCCTAGACGCGTGGCCAGGTTCCAAAAAGAGAACCTATAGGATGTTCTAGTATATATTTTACCCTTTGCGATCCGTAAATTCAGCGAGCAGAAATTGTAAACTCCTTGCACTATGGATGCCTGGAGCCTTTGGTATTTTGACCATTATCTCCTTGTAAACTCCTTGCACTACCGATATTTGTTTGGACTTATATTGAGATGATTCTTCCCTATATTTGTGTATTGGGACTGTTATTATTTGACTTTTTTATTCAGGTAATGTAAACCTTTGATTGGTCTTTCAGAGAGTGAACATTCCTATTTTGTTATCGTTGTGGGTTTTTACATCCTACTAGGTATTTCTATGAAATACTCATGAATCCTCTGATGCAGGCTTTAAGGATCAGTAGGACAGGACTTTGCAGCTCGAAAAGGTGGGGTGGATTTGCAGAGGACATTTTGAAGAATTGCTTTTATTTATCGTATTGCTTTTGTTAGAACTCTTTTAGTTGGCCTTTGTGTGCCTTGAAAGGTGGAGTGGATGCTTGTTTATTTGATAGTTTTTATTAATCTGCTGCAATAATTTAAGTAGGAATCATTTGCTACATTGACAATGTTAGATGAAGAATTTCTTAGTTCTTAATTTCTGAGTTTCGTTATGAGTTCATGGTGATGTCGATTATGCGTTCTTTCGTGACGATGTAATTGACCCAAGTGATCGAGTATTCGGCCGCGTCCTAAGGTTCCTATCTTGGCTTTTGATTGGTTTACTGTAAGGCTTCTGCACTCCGATCGAGGTAAGGAATTTTAGGGTGTGACAACATGGTATCGGAGCTCTAAAACTCTTTAATTGGAACTTTGGAATTTGAGATCATCAATTTTAAGAATAATATTGTAATGTATGAAATGTTGTAGTAAATCGTGTGTGAGATTAGAAAGACTCAAAAGAACAGAATGGAACCTGCAGTAGAACCTTATCCTATGAATTATACTAACAACGTTTCTTGTATAGGTTTAAAATGGCTAGAACAAGAAGCGACTGAATCTATTAGAAAGACAAACAAGAAGTTGTTAGACAGTGGCTTGAAGAATGGAAGAAAATTGACATAGGTAGTGGAACCGAAGATGACCCGTTAAAGATTGATATAGAGGAAGTTCAGAACTCAGTTGCTGATGTGGAGCCTTTACCTGCATAAGACCCTTTTATAGATGCAGACTATCCAGTCGAATGGGTGGATGGATATGGACCACAGACACCCAAAGTCCGAATAGAGTTCGGGGATGGATTGTCACCAGGGTATGTGGCCATAGAGGAACCGATAGTGAGATTTCACCTAGTGTATGTGTGGGCAGAGATGGATACAGTGCTTTGCGATATATTATACAACTGGTTTAAGTCTATGGGGTATAGGTGGCCCTATATGACAGGATGAGATATTTCCTGGCATCACGAGTTAAGGCTTGCTCCCACCTCGACAATGCTGATGATATTAGATGAGTATCTTTGAAGATCAGAACTCGTAGGAGAGTTAGGATAGATTTTAGTTTTATAACTCTTTTGTAATAAAACCCTGACCTATACACCAGGGATTCGTTGTAGGATTTCTTCAGAATAATTTAATAAAAAGTTCTTTGATTTAGTGTTTATTTCTTTTTGCTTGTTTGGTTTTGTTGTTGTTTTGCGGGTGTGCTTGTCGCCTAGGAGTCAAAGGAATGAGGGATGAATTAAAATTGAACCAAAAAGTGAGATTCTAATTCATCTTCTTTCTTTGACTGTAGATAATAAAAAATGGTGAACTTTGGAGCACGTGGTAGATGACCGAATGTTGCAGCGAACCTTTCTCAGGAAGAAGGAGGTAGCCAAAATATGACGGGCATGATGAGACAATTGGCTGCTGAGATCCGGAATGGAGGAACCGGAGGGGGTGAGAAAGCACCTACCCTGGAGCATTTAAGAGAGCCGATCCTGAGTTCTCAGGTGAGGACAATCCGGAGAAAGCTAGACATTGGATGGTGGAGGTAGAAAGGCCATTTAAGGGAATGAAGGTGCCTGCTGCTGATCGAGTCATTTTTGCGACTTATTTGTTTGTTGGTGAAGCAGTATTCTGGTGGGATTCTGTTGAGCGCAACAACTTTGCGGACAGCTAGGATATTTCGTGGGATGAGTTCAGGTAGGTCTTCAATAAGAAGTACTTTCCATCACACGTACAACGTCGCAAGGAGAAGGAGTTCTTGGAGTTGGTTCAAGGTTCAATGACAGTACTTCAGTACGAGATGAAATTTGAACAGCTTCAGCGTTTTGCAACCGATGCGTGTTCAAATGAGTTGGTCAAAGCACAGCGTTTTGTTGATGGTATGAAAGATGGACTACGGTCAAGGGTGTTGGTTTCTCAGCCGACTACTGTTGCTAAGGCGGTGGAACTGGCTTCTATTCTGGAAGATGACTTCAAGCGAACAATGGAGAGAAAGAACGGCCAGAGAAAAAGTCAAGAGAACAAACTAAAGCGTCCTGCAGACAAGCGTTTTGGGAACATCAATCGTGGGAATAATTGTCCTTATAAGCAGCAAAAGTATCAGCCTCAGCTGAAACGGACAAATTTTCAAAATCGTCCGCTAGCTCGAGGTAATGGGAACAACAACGGCTTTGGTGCTGGAAATCATTGCAGAATTTGTGGACAGAATTCACATGCTGGAAAACAATGTCCTCAGGATACGAGGAGATGTTTCACATGCAATGAGGTGGGTCAAATCTCGCCTTATTGTCCTAATCGTGAGAAGAAGGCAGGAGCTGAGACGAACAAGAAGGCTCAAGCAAGGATCTTTGCTATGACATCGGAGGACGCGCGAGCTTCTAATGAGGTTATTGAAGGTAATCTTCTAGTCTTCAATAGTCTTTCTCGAGTTTTGATTGATCTAGGAGCTTCGAGATCGTTTTTTTCTTCTGTTTTTGCCTTAAGTCTAGAGAAGTCATTGTCTAGACTGAATTATGATTTGTTGATCTCTACATCTGTTGGGAACTCGGCTATTGCAACTGAGTATCTTTAGAAATCTCCTGTGGTAGTAGGGGATAAGGTGTTGTGTGCTGATTTGATCTTGATTGACTTGTTTGATTTTGATGTTATTTTGGGAATGGACTGGTTAGCCAAATACGGGGCAAATGTAGATTGTAGAAGAAGAAGGTCTACTTTAGAATTCCCGGCAAGAAAGAGCTTGTTTTCCAGGGGATACGAGTGAGAAAGGAGAATTTGATTATATCAGCATTAAAAGCTCGGAAACTTATAGCTAAAGGAGGTAGTGCCTATTTAGCAAGTGTGTTGCCCTTAGAAATGCCTACCCCAAAGATTGAGGAAATTGAGGTACTGCGAGATTTCCCAGATGTCTTTCCCGAGGAGTTGCCTAGTTTGGCACCGACAAGAGAAATTGAGTTTACTATTGATTTGATACCCGGGACAGCACCTATTTCAAAAGTGCCATCCCGGATGGCACCTGCAGAGCTAAAGGGGTTAAAAGAGCAGTTGCAGGAACTATTGGATAAGCGACTTATTCGACCTAGTGTGTCACCGTGGGGTGCACCAGTTTTATTTGTGAAAAAGAAGGATGGATCAATGAGGTTGTGTATCAACTATCGGATGTTGAATCAAGTAACAGTGAAAAATAAGTATCCATTGCCCAGGATCGATGACCTTTTTGATCAATTGTAATATGCGAAAGTTTTCTCAAGGATTGATCTGAGATCGGGTTATCATCAATTGCGGATTAAGGAGGAGGACATATCCAAGACTGCATTCAGAACGAGATATGGACACTACGAATTTTTGGTAATGCCGTTTGGATTGATGAATGCACCAGCAACATTCATGGATATGATGAATAGGATTTTTGTTGACCTGTTGGATCGATTCGTAATAGTATTTGTGGATGACATCTTGGTGTATTCAACTAGCTGGGAGGAACACAGAGGACACTTAGCTCAAGTGTTGTAGATTTTGGAAAATAATCAGTTATATGCCAAGTTCAGCAAGTGCAAGTTTTGGTTGGATAGAGTAAATTTTCTTGGACATGTAATATCGAAAGATGGAGTATCAGTGGATCCAACAAAGGTGGAAGCAGTGCTAGATTGGGGACAACCGAGGAATGTTACAGAAATTAGGAGTTTCTTAGGATTTGCATGATACTATCGAAGGTTTATAGAAGGATTTTCAAGTTTGGCGTTGCCAATGACTAAACTGACGGGGAAAGGACTGAAGTTCGTGTGGGATGATGCATGTAATAGGATTTTCAAGGAATTGAAAGATTGACTTCAGCACCGATACTAACTTTGCCATCGGGATCAGGAGGTTTCGTGTGGATTAGGATGTGTACTGATGCAGCACGGGCGCGTAGTGGCATACGCATCTCGACAATTGAAGATTCCTGAGTAAAATTATCCGACGCAGGATTTGGAGTTAGCAGCAGTGGTGTTTGCATTAAAGATCTGGAGACACTATTTGTATGGAGAAACTTTTGAAGTATTCAAGGATCACAAGAGTTTGAAGTATATCTTTTCTCAGAAGGATTTAAATATGAGACAAAGACATTGGTTAGAATATCTGAAGGATTATGATTTTTCAATCCACTATCACCCAGGAAAACCAAATGTGGTAGCGAACACATTGAGCAGAAAGACCAGAATGGTTGCGAACATGATGGTTCACGAATGGAAGTTGATACAGAGATTGGGTGAATACCATTTGGAATTGCCAACATCTAAAAGGGCATCAGTGCTCGGTAATATTGCAATAAGATCAACTATATATGAGAAGGTATTTGAGGCACAAAAGGTGAATCCAGAGTTGCAGAAATTACTGGACAAACCTGGTTTTGGAAAAGGTACGGATGGCGGTATTTGTTTCAAGGGAAGGTTAGTTGTACCTAAAGATGTGGAGTTGAGGCAAGAGATTCTTCGAGAAGCTCATCATTCTCGATATACTATTCATCTGAAAGGTACGAAGCTGTATCAAGATCTTAAGAGAAATTTTTGGTGGAATGGAATGAAAAAGGATATTGGAAAATTTGTGTCGAAATGTTTAACTTGTCAGCAAGTGAAGGCAGAACACCAGAGACTAGCTGGATTGTTGCAGCCGTTAGAAATTCCACAATGGAAATGGGATCACATCACTATGGATTGTGGTAGCTTTGCCGAAGACAGAGAAACAGAAGGATGCTATTTGGGTTGTTGTGGATCGACTGACAAAAATGGCTCATTTTCTTGCAATTCAATGGAAGCAAAATCCTGAAAGTTTAGTAGAATTGTACATAAGGGAGATTGTCAAACTACATGGAACACCGTTGTCTATTGTATCAGATAGAGATACGCGGTTTACATCAAGGACATGGAAAAGTATTCAGGATGCGTTGGGAATGAAGCTTAACTTCAGTACAGCTTTTCATCCTCAAAGTGATGGACAGTCAGAGCGAAAGATTCAGACACTGGAAGATATGCTGAGGGCATGCGCAATAGATTGTAAAGGTAATTGGGATGACCATTTGTCATTAGTTGAGTTTACGTATAATAACAGTTATCATTCAAGCATAGGGATGACACCATTCAAAGCATTATATGGAAGACCGTGCAGATCGCCTACCTGTTGGACTGAAGTTGGAGAAAATCAAGTGTTACAATCGGAATTGGTTTAGTACTGTGCAGAGAAGGTAAAACAGATCAGACAGAGATTACAGACTACTCAGAGTCGGTAGAAAAGCTATGCAGATTGTCGACGGAGAGAACTGGAATTTCAAGAAGGAGATCATGTATTTGTGAAAGTGTCGGCTTCGAAAGGAGTCATGAGATTTGGTAAAAAGGGAAAGTTGAGTCCTAGATTTATTGGACCATTTGAGATTCTAGAACGAGTTGGACCAGTTGCGTATCGGATAGCTTTAACCCCACAATTGTCGGAGATACATAACACTTTTCATGTTTCAATGTTGAGGAAGTATTTGCGAGATCCATCGCATGTTTTGGACTATGCAGCAATGGAGTTAGAAGCGGATTTAACTTTTCCAGTAAGACCTATTAAGATTTTGGATAAGAAAGATCAGGTGTTGCGTAGAAAGACTATTCCTTTGGTGAAGGTTTTGTGGCAAAGTCAGCTCTCCGAGGAAATAACATGGGAAACCAAAAATGAGATGAGAAAATCCTACCCTAATCTATTTGATGATTGAGTACCTGCATTTCGAGTATGAAATGTTCATTTTAGGAGGGGAGGATGTACACCCAAAAAATTGGTACGTTAACTAAAAGTTTCTATTTTAGGAAACTGTTTTAAAATAGGAAAGTTTTGTTGCCTGATGTGATTTCTGGTTGTGCGATGTGCTTTGGTGTGTTACTTGACTTTTATGATGTGGTATAATTCGTTAATCACATTGCTAATTATGACGGAACTCCAGGACGCGAGGGTTGGTCCTAGCGCTGGGCACAACCTGGCGCTGAGGCCAGCCTGGCGCCAGGGTCTGAAAACGCCTGACGCCAGGAGTGGATCATCCTTAATTAGTAAATTGAATTTGGTTTTGTTGGGTGGTTCATGATGCACACGTGTTAGCATAACGAGTAGTGCAACCGCGGGACGTCAGAGTCATGTGCGCGTAGGACTCAAGCCAAAATGCAGGACCTGGGCACTGAGCCACATGGCACTGGCCCAGGGGTGTCATGTGAACGTGGGAGACATGGTTTAAGGTGATCTTCAGATAGTTGGAGTGATCTCGAGTTTATTGGAGTGAATCTTGGTGCAAATCTACGGTTTGACCTAATTGCAATAAATATGGTAAGTATCGCGGAGGATCGGGATGTATTAGTTCGGTTCAGATAATTAAGGATGATAAGTCTTAGTTAAAAGAAGATAATTATTTCACTTTGTCTCAGCCAATAGGAGGGAGACGTCTAGTGAGAGAAGGTGTCCTACTGGTGGGCTTTTATTTGGTGGTTTCCTAGTTGTGTAGGGAACTAGAGTGGATAAGGAAGTATCCTAATTAAGAAGATTGCAAATCTATCTAATTATGGGATTGAATTGCTGGGCGTCCTGATCATGTTTAAGGGAAGGATTCTAATTGGTTAATTAAGATTTGGGATTCGGAAGGTGTTAGATTAGGAGTGATCCTAATTGGAGTAGGCATTGGCTATAAAAGCCAAGGAGGAGGCCGGCCCATGCCATGCACGCCAAGCCTTGTGGCGCCAAGTGCAAACCCTAGTTTCATTTCACCTTCCTTGCCACCAATTTCAGCAACCTTGCAACTCTTCTCCCAACCTCTTTTCTCGCGCGATCGAAGGTGTAGAGGCGCCGTTGCGAAGAAGAAGGAAAGAGCTACGCGAGGAGGTGTATTTTGCGTACATCTAAGTGGTAGGATGGTTTTTCTTAACCAATTTGATTTAAATCCTTTTGCTTCATTCTTAGCATGATTATTTGATGATCCTATTGATGTTATCTCAGTAGTAGAGGTTGTGTTAGTGTTTTATTCATGAGAGATTCCTTGTTGTTTATCAAGTAAGAGTATCCTTATTGCGATATCTTGTTTCATGCTTTTGTTAGTGCATATATGCTTACCTTTGATGGAAATATCTATATAGTCATGTCTCTTGAACGTGGGAGGTCATAAAGTTCTCTTCTTATTCTATAATGTTCTGTTTTAATCGTCCAATATAGTTAAGGGATGTATTAATTATATTGAAAGTTTCAATATAGCAAGGGTTATGCCTTGAGTCTAGCTTAAGGTCTTAACAATAATTGAAGTCATGAAATCATTAAATTCCAGAACGTACCAGAGTCTAGAATTACTCTAGGAGGGGAGTAATTAAAGGTATTAAGATCATATTATCATGATTAATGAGTATTAATACAAGATTACTTATTATAAGCAGGTAATGCCTTCTCTGCCAGGACTGTTCCTGCGCCGACAGTGCTCAGTATAAAAATCATAACTAAATGTACAAAATCAGAAAAATTACCGTCTGTGGGTTTATAAAATAGACTCATAGGACTATCTTCTGTAAAAATTTCAGAGTCAAAAAGAGTCTTTCTGTGTTGACGGTGGGGTCAGTCATAAGTGGGTGTAGAGTATAAGACAATTTACTGGAATTAGGATTTGAAAGCACTAATAAGTATTATTACTCATAATATGATGTAATTTGATCGAAATAATACTAATATAGTAAGACCTCTTAAGTACTATTGCAGTAAGTAAGAGAGTAAAAAATATTAAGACTTAAAGACGAGTCAGTATACCTTGGGGTCAAGGTGATCATTGTTTCCTTTGTACAACATGGAGTCAGTTTGAGTATCCAATTGGAGATCAAACCTTCCTAAAAGCAATCTTAATATTAAAGATAATACAACTCCAGACCTAGAGATGTCCTTATCAAAGGTAAAGCTATGATGTGTGATCGATGAGTGAAATTCATACTCCTACAGTGAGTTATCCATCGGCCTAACTTTGAAACCTAAATTGTGTTCTTATGATGAACTTTATGCTACTGAGAGCGATTACATGTTATACTCCAGAGAGTGTCATTTATTGTCGAGAGACCTTGATGTTCTATTCATACTCCATTAGTGAGTCATTGTGGTAAGAGTTACCCTATTCTCAGAAAGTGAGACCTCTGCTTTTGTTGAATCATTGTCCATTTTCACATTGACCTATTTCTCCACTTGAGACCTTGCGAGGATCTCTCCGAGGTGGACTCATAGTATGCTCATTAGCCATTGCTAGATCTTGCGAGATCTCCGATATTTATGGAGTTGCGATTCCTTACTGCCAGAAAGGAGGCACATACGTACGTTGTAGACTGGTTGACATTACGGAACGTCTTCAGTCTCCGCTCATCGTGTTCGTAAATACGGATGGAGCCAGCATGCCTAGACGCATGGCCGGGTTCCAAAAAGAGAACATCTAGGATTCTAGTATATATTTTCCCATTTACGATCTGTAAATTTAGCGAGCAGAAATTGTAAACTCTTTGTACTATGGATGCCTGGAGCCTTTGGTATTTTGACCATTGTCTCCTTACACCGATATTTGTTTGGAGTTGTATTGAGATTATTCTTCCGTACATTTGTGCATTGGGACTATTATTATTTGACCTTTCTATTCAGGTAATGTAAACCTTTGATTGGTCTTTCAGAGAGTAGTGCATATTCCTATTTATCTGAGTGACTTATCCTTCATATCTTATTTTGTTATCATGGTAGGTTTTTACATCCTACTGGGTATTTCTATGAAATATTATGCATCCTCTGATGCTGGCTTTAAGGATCAGTAGGACAGGACTTTGCAGCTCGAAAAGGTGGAGTGGATTCTCAGAGGCCGTTTTGAAGAATTGCTTTTATTTATCGTATTGCTTTTGTTAGAACTCTTTTAGTTGGCCAGTGTGTGCCTTGAATTGATGCTTGTTTATTTGACAGTTTTTATTAATCTGCTATAATAATTTAAGTAGGAATCATTTTTTACATTGACAATGTTAGATGAAGAATTTCTTAGTTCTTAATTTCTGAGTTTTGTTATGAGTTCCTGGTGATGTCGATTACACGTTATTTCGTGACGATGTAATTCGTTCCTAAGGTTCCTATCTCGGCTTTTAATTGGTTTACTGTAAGGCTTCCGCACTCTGATCGAGGTTAGGAATTTTGGGGCGTGGAAATAGCCTATCATTTGAGTTTTGTCATTTTACACTTTTCACGGTGTTGGTGTGAATGACGACGTATCTATCTATGTCACCTCAAGTATTAAACACATTAAAAGATATTTACTCCGATCTGAAGCTAAAAATTGGGGTGTGACATAAAATCAATTTTTTTTTCTTTTTCCAATGCAAACAGGTAATATTGGATGAAGGGATGGGCCTCTTTGAACGAGCTATCAACCAATAACAAGTGAATCTTTTATAGATTTATACACGAGGCCCATTAACTAGACCCATAATGATCTTTCTTTTTTTTTCCGTTAATGCAAAAAAAAACATTTTTTTTCAGAAAACAGGGTGCGCCATGGCCACCCATAGCCCTAACTTAGTTTTGTCACCGTTGATCAACTGATGAAGCGCGAAGCAGATTCTCTCTGCATCTTTTATCATACTCCCTCCATCCTGTTTGAATTGTTTCATCTGAAAAAAATAATTTTATTGCGTGGTGGAAATCACAACTAATTGGCAGAAGAAGATATTCAAAATCCACTTAAAGTGACTATGGGGACATCTAAAGCAGGACTGTCCCCTTTTTCAGATGGAGCATCTAAAAAAGGAAGGATGAGCATTATCTTTTTTAGTAATAGGTTAAGAGGTAAGTAAGAAAATTTTAACTTGGGGATCCCAAAGATTTATGTTGGTATAGGATCTGGTCAGCTTACTCAGAAAAAAAAATGGTGTGAATTACCTCATTTGGTGTGTTTTTTGTTACCAATATTATTATCCACAGGTGGTAAGCTTATTAAGAAATTACAGCTAAAAAATCTTTACAAACTATCACAAACTAGATTAAGCTTGTCTATGCTATGTATGAATGCAGTCAAGCCGTTTATGTGACCCAAATAATTACTCTTTTTTACTTGAGTTAGACCCATTATGGGCTTAACCCATTCCATTTGGGAGGGATATATTAAAGTGGCTTTTGTTATATCAAAATAGCTTTTGTACAAAATCTGCCTCCTAAACATGATTTTGCATTAATACATCTTTGAAGCTGCTTTTGCAGCACAAAAGCGGCCTCCCAAACCTTAGCCTTTTTCTGCCTTGCTGTGACGTTGGAACCATGTGTTTCACAATTGTTTCTTACGAATGCTTCGTAGCACTTATAAAAGGGAAAAGTGTATTTGATTAGAGGGCTGTTCAAGAAACTTCATACTTACCACCAACATAAGTACCTACATGGTTTTCCAAGCCTCTAAACAGCTAGAATGGCGCCAAGCAATGTCAAATGGGTACAATGCTCTGGTTCATCAAGGCACTTGGCTTCTCATGTCCCCTCCAGCAAATCATAAAATAATTGGTTGCAAATAGATCTACAGGATTTAACGCAATGCAGAAGGCTCTATTGCTCGCTACAAAGCTCGGCTTGTAGCTAAGGGAATTCACAAAGAAGGAGTGGACTATAGTGATACCATCAATCCCGTGGTCCAAAATACCATGATCCGAGTTCTTCTCGTTCTAGTTGTCCAATTTCAGGGAACCATTCGTCAGCTCAATGTCAGCAACGCTTTTCTTGGTGGTGATATTGAAGTGTGTATATATATATAAGGACGGTTTACATAAGATAGCTCTCATATAAGGAGCATGAGGCCAAATTTTTGGGCCATTGGATTCTTATCCGAGGGTGGACATCAAATCAGTGGGTAGGTGAGTGTGTCACATCAGATGGTAGGTGAGTTCCATGTAGCTATTTGTAGCCGTCAGATTAAGATCCAACAACTACGAATAAAATTAGCCTCATATAAACTATATGAGAGCGATCTCATTTAAATTTTTCCCTATATATATATATATATGGGAAAAGTTTAAATAAAATCGCTCTCATATTGCTTATATGAGGCCACTTTGAATCGTAGCTGTAGGATCTTGATCTGACGACTTCAAATATCCATAATGATCTCACCCACTCCTTGATGTGACATACCCACCTACCCACTGATTTGATATCTACCCTCCGATCGGAATCTAACGGCAATAAAGATTGGCCTCATGCTCTTTATATGAGAACGATCTCATGTAAACTCATCTATATATATATAGAGGGGTGATATAGTGAGCTGCACCCTTTGTGAGCCCGATGAGCCCCTTCAATCGTGGCCGCTCGCGGGTGATCGTGTGATTCAAATTGAAGCGCGCGGTTAACCAATTCAGGTTCTGTTTAATTCTATTTCTTTTTACTCCAAAATTACCCTTCAATCCGCCCTTTCTTAGCATGTGCTTCCTCGCCTTCCCCTCGCCGGTCATAGCTCTCATGGCCGCAACTCCGAAATCGCGCTGCTCTCCGGTTCCCTTCGATCCAAGTAGAAGATTTTAGGCCGTGACTCTGCCGCCTCCTTCTCTGGACCGGATCTCACCTCCCTCTCTACATCTATCTCCAGAATCGTCTCTCCTTCCCCGCGCCCTCGCCCTTGCCCACAAGCACCTCATCGCCAATCCGCTGTCTCCCTCTTCGAGCGCCACTGTAAGCCCGTCTATCCTCACCTCCCTCCGCTCCCTCTCTGCCCCTTCCACCACTGATCGCGCCCTTACCCTCGCCCGCGAGCACCTCCACTGCCAGTCCACTGTCTCCTCTTCGAGCACCACAGCAAGCCCGTCTGTTTAGGAAGCCTCCTCGCTCTTCGACGCAAAAAAAATAGCCGCCACTGTCGCTGCCGCTTCCACCACTGCCCACTGCCCCGACATCTCCCGTTCTGGTGATCCTATTTTACAGGTGGGCATTTCAAAAGGATAAATGAGAAGCTTACTTGCAGGTATTTGTTGTCGTGTTGTTTCTCTTTTCCTTCTTATAGAGCATGGGCATCATCAGATGTTAAATAATCCTCAATGTGTTATGTAAAAAAGTGCCTTGAAGCAGGGTTTTTTAAGCAGGTTTGAAATTGTTTGTATGGTGCTTGAATTTAAGCACTAACCATTCAAACCTCAGCCCATGCAAACCTCAGCCCATGCTTAACCTGGTAAGGTTCAAAATTTAACAAAAGGATATATGTGGCCTTTTATCATTCAACTAATATGATGGCATTCTGATGCAGACAGTAGTATATACAAAAAAAACAGCCGCCGCTGTCGCTGCCGCTTCCACCACTGCCACTGCCTTGACATCTTCTGTTCTGGTAATCCTGCCCAAACAATAGATTTTTATAACAGTCAAGCTCTTCTAAGGCTGCGAAATTTCTTGCATAACAGAAAATATGTTAGGTTATTAAAGAAATTTAAAGCTTCTGACTTTTTGTTAAGATTATTGAAGATAATTAGGTTTTTTTCTGATTCTATTTCTTTGTGTAGCGGATTGTTATTTTGGATGATTTTTACTATATGCTTTGTGTGTGTTTCTTTTCATTTTTCTTTCAAATCCAGCATATGGGTATGATCTTGTGTGGTTTTTTTAGTATAATCGACCACGCCCAGGACAACCACTCTCCCGACCTCGCCTCAGCCTTCATTTCTCCTCCCTCACTGTTGTACTCTCTATCCACATGTACTAGACTCCTAAACTCTTAACCACAGTTCAAAAGCAGCTTCTTTTATGTATGTGTGGATTTCTTGTTGTAATTGATAATATGGCTAAAATGATTATGTTTTTAACTAGGCTCACATAAAAATGGATGAATCAAATGCCCCACTGATCACAAACAAGTCTCCTACAAAGGGAAAAAATTTATATGTCCCTCCAAATTGAAAATGAACTAAGACCTGTGATTGGAATGACTTTCAATTCATTAGATGATGTTCATAGATTTTTATAACAGATATGCTAAAAGCACAGGGTTTAGTATCCGTAAGAGCAGTACACACTTGGATAGAAATGGATCCCATGAAATAGTTGGACGAAGTGGTGTTGTTATAAACAAGGATTAGTGTCTTGAAACAGACAAATGAGGAGGGTTTGTTTTTGAAGGAAAAAGGGGAAAAGGAAACACCATTCGATTATGAGAGAACAATGTCCTACCTACTTGAGGGTTTGTAAAGTAGAAGTTGGAAAATAGAAAATCTCTAAGTTTGTAGAGGAGCATAGTCATTTATGTACATCGCCCAGAAAAGTTCATCATTTGAGATCACAACGAGAAGTATCCGCAACACAGAAAGCTTTATTTCCAAACTTGTAGTGAGGCAAATATACCAACTTCACAATTCATGAGTATGCTTGAAATTGAAGCCGGTGGTCCCTTCTAATATTGGTTTTATAGAGAGGGACATTAGAAATTATGTGTCCCAAATTAAGAATGAAAACAAATAAGTTGATGCCCATGACCTTTTCGCACATTTTGATGAGTTGAAGGAGATGAATGATCATTTTATTATGCTTATGAAGTTGATGAAGATCATAAATTAGTTTGTTGTTTTTTGGGCGGATGGTCGTTGTAGGCGTGATTATCATCTATTTAGGGATGTCCTTGTTTTTGACACTACATATGACATTAATAAATATTGTTTGATTTTTGCTCCTATTCACTGGTGTCAATCACCACTTTCAGTCAATTAGTTTTGGGTGTGCATTTATGAGGGATGAAAAAATGAAGCTTTTCAGTGGTTGTTTGAAGAATTCTTAGATTGCATGTATCAAAAACAACCAAGAGCAATTATTACAGATCAGGATGCTGCCATGGAGAGTGCGATTAAGACGGTCTTTCCCCAAGCCATTTATAGGTTTTGCATGTGGCACATTTTAGACAAGGTAACTAAGAAGCTAGGGGCAATTGCATATAAAAATTCATTTAAGGACCCATTTCATTCTTGTGTATGGAATTCTGAAACGAAAGATAATTTTGAGGAAGAATGGACTAGGATTATGATGGAGAATGAATTAGAAGGCAATGATTGCTTCGCTCGTTGTATGATATTAGAGAAAAATGGGTTCCTGCGTTCTTCAAAGGTATTTTCTTGGCGGGTATTAGGAGCACTCAGCCTAGTGAGAGTGTTTAATTCTTTCATAGATAAATATGTGAATAAGAAAAATACATTGATGGAATTCGTTCAACGGTTTGAGAGGGGTGTGAAAAGACTTAGGCATAATGAATTGACGCATATTTTAAGTCTCAAACTACAAAGCCAGCTCTAATGGTCTCCTTTTAATATTGAGAGGCAAATGGGTGACCTCTATAGTCGTGATATCTTTACTAAATGGTTTCAGACCAAATTGAAAGAGAGTGTTCAATATTAAAAAATGATGATGGACCGTCAAGTTTTTATGAAGTCATAAGGCCCGGGGATGTGAATTCCACAAGGGAGGTTAAGTTTTTAAGGGCTCAAGGATATGCACTATGTTCTTGTAAGATGTTTAAGACAAAAGGCATTCCATGTAGACATATTTTGCTTGTCTTAAGAATAATAGTATCGATAGTTTACCTAATGAATTGTTATTAAGAAGATGGACCATGGACATAACAAAAGAAGTTGCGGAAGATAGAGATGGATTAGAATTTTATGCAGATATGGAACAAGTACCCAAAGTTTTGCGTACAAAAAGAAGGCTTCAATCTCTTGTATATCATGTGGATGGACATGACATATGTTTCAAGTCATGAAACGACTTAAAAATGTGGAGGATATGATTATGAATATTGGCAAGTATTTGAAAGAGAGTACCCCAGAAGAGAATAGTAATGAATCTCAGCCCAATTCTAAGACAATGGTCAAAGAGATCAATGTTTATCCCCTAACATTTCAAAAACCACTGGTTTGGAGAAAGCGCCTTAAAAGTGGAAAAGAGGTGGCCATGGAAATTGCTACTAAAGGTGGAAGGCTATGTAAAGGTTGTCATCTTCGTGGGCAAGGACATGACATACGAAATTGTCATGTGGTTATTGCATCAAGTGTAATAAATTGCATAATTTACTTATTTTCATGCATATATATGCATATTTACTATTAATGAAAGTGTATTTGCATGCAGAGAAAGAAGAAGTCAGCTCTTTGGATGAAATTAATGATTCGTGGCAATTGTGACGTCTAATTGAACTTACTTCCCTCATTCAGATTTTGGTAACCCCAAGCTTGTGACTTCTTTTTTTTTTGTTTGCTTGTGATTTTTAATTGAGACTAATAACAAATTTCATGTGTATGCCAAACTGTAGGGAAATAGTTCTCAAACTGCTCTAGAAAGAAGAATGGAGCCGATTGGTGCATGTGGAACTTTCTACCATAGCTGGGGAGAGATAAGGGACAACAATACTTGAACTATTGGCAGGCAGTTGGATCAGTCCACCTCTTGAATTCCCCCCTTCTAAGCAGCATATGCAGCCAGGTCATGGCCGATCTAGTAAACAGCTCAAGATGTTTTTTTTTGGATCGGTAACAGCTCAAGATGTATGTGAATCATATGCAAAAGCTGATAATGGTTTGAACCAATTTATTCATTCATCTGATAACTAAGTACAATGGTTCTAACCATTGTGGTGCTATGGTCTTTAGCTTACATAAATGATAGTGTTGGCGTCATGCGGAATGGTGCAAAGGAGTTCATGCACATTGTAAAAGTGGAGGATTCAAGGCAGTGGGCATCTTGTGAAATTTTAGGGAAGGCTGGGGAAAGAGAGTTCATGTGTATGCCACCTTATATGAAAATTATGTTGTTCCTTTCATATAATGTGGATTTCATGATTTCATATAATTTGTCTTTAATGGCTATGCTCTCTGTTCTTGTATCTTTAGTTCTTTTTGTTTTTGAAATGACTTGTGTATTTGGAAGAGTGGGACTGATTGGGAAGCCAAGCAGTTGTGTATGAAAGCTGAGTGACGTATGTTTTTGTTCTTTGGCATTTTAGAAGGCAACAACAAATCATCAGCCTATGAAAGCTGAGTGACGTATGTTGTTTGTTCTTTGGCATTTTAGAAGGCAACAACAAATCATCAGCCTTTGGTGAGTGACTTTGTTTATGAGTGACTTTGTGTTTTTGTGGTGATACCATATCATCAGCCTATGGTCCTATTGAAGAATTGGAAAGTTGTGAAAATGAGAAAACGGTATTAAAAAGACGGCTGGCTCAATATGCAATCGAAGTTGAAAGACAGGTCAAAAACTATATTTAAACGTCTTGGCGTGGGATGAAACGTTCTTGCAGTTGTTTGCATAAGTATTCTAATGATGATAGTCATGAATGTTGTAGAAAACATATGCAAAGAAAGTATCAGCAAAACAAGACACGTACACCTGAGATATTTAAACGATAATACCAAAAAATTTAGTACAATGTCTGCAAACAACTACTACCATAAGACTATTGGCCTCAAAGACAAAAGATCAAGCTGCATACTACTACTACCACAACCACTGATCCATAGAATTCTACTATTGCTATTACTAATTTCGTAGAATTTCAATATTCATCTCCTCATCATATCATCTTCAGCAGCCTCAGCTCCAACCTCCTCATAATCCAATGAACAAATGCCCTCTTGGCATACATCAAGCAACAAGCCATGTACTTGGGGATGACATCTCCTCGGTACATCAAGCAACAAACCATGTACTTGCCATGGCAGAACTTCTTTTCCAGGTCAAGAAAAGTACAAAAGCAGTCGGGAAAAAATGCTTTGTGCTAAGAGATGGGAAGTTCTCAACAATTCGGTAAAGTTATATAAACCCCATGTGTATGCTCTTACTGTGTCTATATGCTTTATTTCCTAATGGTGGTTCCATATGAGGTAAGTCAATTTGGCTAGAAAGTCGGTGATGCTGTTTTCCCCACCAATGACCACACATTCTCCATAACTGTCCTTGCCCAAATGCTCATTGTATATACTGGTGTCTGCATCAGAATGCCATCATATTAGTTGAATGATAAAAGGCCACATATATCCTTTTGTTAATTTTGAACCTTACCAGGTTAAGCATGGCTGAGGTTTTGAATGGTTACTGCTTAAATTCAAGCACCATACAGAACAATTTCCCTGCTTCAAGGCACTTTTTTACATAACACATTGAGGATTATTTAACATCTGATGACGCCCATTCATCTGAAACATCAAATGAAGCAGGCCTAAGTTAAATTAGAAAAGATTTAGGCTTATCAAAATATGCAAGGCACTTTTTTAAATTAGAACAGATTCAGACAATTTCCTTGTTTTTGATGCATACCATACAGACAATTTTAGTCTTGCATAGGTGTTATCAAATATGCTGAAAAGCTAAAAGACAAGGCATTTGTAATGGGCATGGGTTGGTTTTCGAAAAACAAAGCATTTTCTATTAATGGCATTTCAACAAACATGTGGTGTGCATTGCACCATGGATGGCCCAATGCTCTGTAAGAAGGGAAAAGAGAACAACACGGCAACAAATACATGCAAGTAAGCTTCTCATTTATCCTTCTAAAATGCCCACCTATAAAATAGGATGATCAGAACGGAAGATGTCGGGGCAGTGGCAGTGGTGGAAGCGGCGGCGACAGCGGCGGCTGTTTTATTGCGTCGAGGAGCGAGGAGGCTTCCGAAACAGACGGGCTTGCAGTGGTGCTCGAAGAGGGAGACAGCGGACTGGCGGTGGAGGTGCTCGCGGGCGAGGGTGAGGTTACGGAGTCAAGTTTTATTACCATGAAGTCAAGTTTTATTACCGTTAGATTCCGATCGGAGGGTGGATATCAAATCAGTGGGTAGGTAAGTGTGTCACATCAAGGAGTAGGTGAGATCATTATGGATATTTGTAGCCGTCAGATCAAGATTTAACGGCGACGATTCAAAGTAGCCTCATATAAGCAATATGAGAACGATCTCATATAAGGAGCATGAGGCCAATCTTTATAGCCATTGGATTCCGATCGGAGGATGGATATTAAATCAGTGAGTAGGTGAGTGTGTCACATCAGGGAGTGGGTGAGATCATTATAGCTATTCGTAGCCGTTAAATCAAGATCCAAGGGCTATAATTTAAAGTGGCCTCATATAAGCTATATGAGAGCGATCTCATTTAAACTTTTCCCATATATATATATATATATATATATATATATAGATGAGTTTGCATGAGATCGTTCTCATATAAGGAGCATGAGGTCAATCTTTATTGCCGTTAGATTCCGATAGGAGGGTGGATATCAAATCAGTGGGTAGGTGAGTGTGTCACATCAGGGAGTGGGTGAGATCATTATGGCTATTTGTAACCGTTAGATCAAGATCAAAGGGCTATGATTTAAAGTGGCCTCATCTAAGCTATATGAGAGCGATCTCATTTAAACTTTTCCCATATATATATATATGGGAAAAGTTTAAATGAGATCGCTCTCATATAGCTTAGATGAGGCCACTTTAAATCATAGCCCTTTGATCTTGATCTAACGGTTACAAATAGCCATAATGATCTCACCCACTCCCTGATGTGACACACTCACCTACCCACTAATTTAATATCCATCCTCCGATCTGAATCCAACGGCTATAAAGATTGACCTCATGCTCCTTATATGAGAACGATCTCATGTAAACCCTTCCCTATATATATATATATATAATGCAACCCCGTGGATTTGTCAATTATAAATTCCCTGACCATGTGTGTAAATTGCAAAAGGCGATTTACGGTCTCAAAGAGCCTGGTATTCAAATTTCTAAAAGTTTGTTCTCTCACATGGGTTTCCTATGAGCAATCCTGATCCATCACTATTCATCTCTCATCAAGGTAATAAATACCCTGACTGTCCTATTGATATATGTTGATGGTATCTTGCTTATGGGTCCAGATAGTACATTCATCTCCCAGTTCATTAAAATAGCTTCAGACTGCCTTTGTTGTCAAGGACCTGGGACCATTACATTACTTTCTTGGCATTGAAGTTCACTCCTCTGCTGCCGGTCTTCATCGTTATCAACAAAAGTACGCTCGTGAAATTCTACATGGAGCTGGTATGGATGACTGCAACGGCTGTGTTACTCCTACGGTGCCTCTAAACAGAGCGTTGTTGTTCCTTATCACAACCCGACTTTCTACAGACAGATTGTTGGCTCTCTTCAGTATCTTACATTCACCAGACCTGATGTAGCATTTGCAATCAATTCAGCCTGTCAGCATATGCATGCTCCCAGTAAAGATCATTTTCTCTCTGTAAAAAGGACTCTTTGATATTTAAAAGGAACTCTCCATTATGGCCTCCGATATACTGCAGGTCCTCTATTTCTTTAATTTAAGGCTTCTCGGATGCTGGCTTGGCAGGAGATCCGTCTGATCGCCACTCAACGAGTGGAGTTTGTGTATTTCTTGGATTGAATCCAATTTCCTGGACTGCTAAGAAGCAACACACAGTTGCAAAGTCCTCGACTGAGGCTGAATACCGCGCATTATCTCGAGTTGCAATTGAACATTGGCTGAACATCTTATTTCAAGACTTACATATTAGTCTTCCTGCTTATCCAGTGTTGTGGTGTGACAATTTAATTTATCCTAAAACCTTGTTTTCCAGGCTTGAACAAAATATATAGAAGTTGGCTTCCATTACATTCGCGAACGGGTGAAGGCCAAAGAATTATCTGTCCATCACATCTCAACTCAGGATCAGCTTGCTGATCTTCTTACACTCGATTTTATCTTCACTTTTTGTAGGGAGAATGTATGGAAAGCTCTCCTATTTTCTCTTCTTGTGCCACTGTGACTTTGTTGGCGAATGAGGACTCTCACAAACTAGACTCAAACATCCACCGTTGATTTACTCAGATGCTCTTCATCTAGAATTGCCAGGTCATCGATCCTAGCTAATGGCTCCAAGGCTTAGGATGGTTTAGATAGATAATTTGTGTTTGTAATTGAGTTTGTGTTTCCTGGAAAGACTCCGTAACCTTTTGTAATGCAATTAATAGTTCTTAGCTAATTGAACTGAGTTAATAGGAAATAGGGAAATGTTTTAGTGAATCGATTTTAAATACCAGATTAAATGACCCCGGCCCACGTGAGCATGGGGCCCACGTGGGCCGGGGTCATTTAATCTGGTATTGAAAATAGAGATAAGTTTACATGAGATCGTTCTCATATAAGGAGCATGAGGCTAATCTTTACTGCCGTTAGATTCCAATCAGAGGGTGGATATCAAATCAGTGGGTAGGTGAGTGTGTCACATCAAAGAGTGGGTGAGATCATTATGGATATTTGTAGCTGTCAGATCAAGATCCAATGGCTACGATTCAAAGTGGCCTCATATAAGCAATATGAGAGCGATCTCATTTAAACTTTTCCCTTGAAAATATCCCTCGTAGACGCCCTCATAGGAAATATCCCTCGTGTCAGACATGATCCCAGGAGGAGTAACCCTAGTCAAAGTTTCTCCACTAGAAGTGAACTTTACTTCGAGACTTCTACCTCATCTTTATGAAGCATAGTGGTGGACAGAAAGATATATTATGAATTTGCTACTTGTTTGAACTACAGCTAGCTGAATGTTACGTATGTTTATCTAATTAAACTTCGTGTATTGTTGACAGGAAGATAATATTGATATTGTTATTATTGTTATTGTTGATGTTGTTTTGTTAATGTTTTTGTGCGAGAAACCATGGGAAAGATGGGGAACTAGGAAAACTCCTATTTGTTAATTAAAAAACCCTCAATCCTAAGTAACAAATTGAATTAAATGGAAAGGAGAAACTTGACTAAAGTAAATACTTGATTCTGAAATTCCATAGCACAGATCGATTCAAACTTTAATAAAATCATTCCATTACTACCATCTCACAGAAATACTACCTCTATGAGCTAGTATTAGCGATTCATGGTTCCTAATGTTATTTAATTATTAGTGATGATGGGGGCTATCAGGAAAATGTACCCTCTTGTTATGGGATTAGGCTTTGATACTGGGCTTTCAGGACCTTTGATAACTTGTGGTCTCAGCCGGCTTTGGCCTTTAACTAAGGAATTTTTGGCCTGGGCTTCGGCCCATTCAATTGATAACTTATTAGTTGAGAAACCTGGGGGAGGAGCTATCTTCGTGGTACAAATGACAAGAGCCATGCAAGCTCCATTGAACCCCCTCCATTCTATATGCATAATTGCATATTTCTATTTGGTTTTTTAAAAAGAATAAATTTTCATTCAGTTTGGAAAACCAGATAGGACTATTAAAATGGGATGGGGGAGTATAATATAGAACAGGACAACTTAAAACATATGCTTTGAAGGTGGATGGATTGCTACAGAAGGCAGTCAAAACTTTTCCAAGTATGGCCATATTGCTAAGAGGTTAATGCAAAAAAAAAAAACATGACTTGGAAAGACTGTAGTACCGAAGAAAGGGAATGACAGGAAACTCCTTAAAAAACTTGGGTGTTGTTTGGCAACCCAGTCATTAGTGTAAGAGATCATTTCTGCTGAATTCATTTGTCAAGAAAACTTAAAACTGTCTTTGAGCACAAAAGAGATTTGCAAGACAATCCGCCATAGCATGAGACTCTTCATAATCTGCGATAAAAATATCATAATGCTGAGTAAAAAGAAATTTTCCAACTGGTTTTACACAATGGCCCTGGAAAACAATCAGTGACCATTGAGACTAAACTAGGGAATCCGATTCAACAATTAAAAGGAGCAATTGAAAAGAATTTGGATATCATAGACTCTCGACTAGAGCTCTAGCTTCAGATATAGATTTGAAAAAATTTCATATTAATTATCATATTTCATGTTAGGCTTCTCATACTAATTAGTGAACATATATAGTAAAAAGAGCTAGCGATGGAAAAGGCCAGAATCATCTGCTTATTCCCTTTGGGTCAAGTAGAAGAATGTGCCCTGGACTTACATATACTCTTCAGGTCATGCATTTAACAATTGGTCGTCTTCTTCATGGCTTTCAAGATTCAAACCCATTGTAAACTATGTGGACATGATCCAAGGAGTAGGAACATCCCTTACCAAAGTTTCCCCACTTGAAGTGAACTCTGTCATAGTAGTCACAATGGAGCATAGTAACACCCCCTTAGACTTCCACATCATCTTTATGAAGCATAGTAGTGGAGAATGTGACATATTATCCATTTAGCTACTTGTATGCACTTGTGACATCATATGGTAATGGGACGTTTATCTGCATCTATTCTCAATGTACTTGGTTTCGAAATAAATAGAAAATTTGTGTTGAATTTTCATACATTGGACTAAGATCAATCTACAATCAGCCTATATATTTCATTTTGGATAGAGATATTAGTTACTTAATGTTCATTGACATTTTGCGTAAACAACTACTCTTTAGTCACAAATTTGCCTTTAAATTTCTTCCCTATGTACCTATAGGTGATAACTTACGTCTAAAGGTGAGCTCTACAGTTTATTGGGTACATAATATATACAAGATATTCTAAGATACGCCAAAAGAGTAAATATGGGAGACTTTGTGATCTGACTGACTGAGAATGTAAATCATAGCAATAAGGTAGTGGATAAAAAAAATCTGCATTTTGAGTAGGTAGCTCACTGGTGGATTCTGCATTATGATACAATGAACTCTACATTATATAAATATCATACAATACAAACTTACCAATTGGGTAGCTACTTGATTCCTATATATTTGTTGCATATCTGATCCCAAATTCGCTCATATTCTCCATTCCAATAAGAGTAATTTTTAACTGTTCCTCACCAAAACTGCGCATCCACACCCTCTACAAACACCTCACCTCGGTGTTCGCCGATTCGCTGCTGGTTGTCAGATCTCGATCCAACGGCGTGCGCATGCGGCACACACGTTTGGATCACCCGCCTACTACCTCGTCTCACACGCGCCATCACATCTCAATCCGACGGCTGCAAGCGCTCAAGCGTATATTACAGTGGGCCCCATCAGCAAGGGGGTCCCATGTCCCAACTTTTGTCCCCAATTCCGACATCAGAGATGATATTTTGACATCTTGAATTCCATTCAGACAAAAGCAAGCCCATTTAGCCGCCCCCTTCCTCTCTTCATCTCAACCGCTCTCCCGCCGCCGCCGCCGGCCAGCTCGCCGTTTCCTTCGCCGACCAAGCACGGAGGCAGCCATGAAACCACAACATCCTCTGTAATGCCTCTGATAGCCTCTCCTCAGCCGTAGGGCCTTATCGCTTGCTTCTTCAGCTCTGCATTTCGGTAACCTCCTCCTCCTGCTGCTGCTGCTGCTGCTCGTCGTGTTACGCAATTCTAGGCACCATTTTCGCCAAGAAGAGATATTTTCTGATCTGATTCTGTTTTTGTTTATTCGTCAAAATAGGGGCTTTTCCGACGAGACGGCGAGACCCGATTTCTCACCCGGCGGCTGGCCGTACGAAAACCAGTTTTTTTGGTTGCTGCTTGCTTGAAAACGAGGATTTTGGTGTTCTGCTCGTTTTCTGGTGCCTGAAATGTAAGCCATGCAAAGTTTTTTGTGAGTAGTCTGGATATTGTGGTATTGTATATAATTATGCAACATTTAAGAAGAAAAGGAACTGGGTGTTATAACTGGATATTTTTAGATTTGATAGGAAATAATAGGAAATGCGCCTCTAGGAACATTTTTGTGTTAATCGGTTTTGAATTGGATGTTGTGCTGTTGTGGTGCGGAGTAGGGATAGTCGAATTGACTTTTTGATATTAGAGGTCTTTTACTGTAAAGAAGACGGGAGAGCCGCGATAATAAGCCAATAAACAACTCCGGATTGTAACTTGTGCTTGATAGAAACATTAATTTTTGTATGAATGTTCTGCCGTCATGGTGTGTTGTCAGGATTATCAAACTTCATTTTTGACATGGTCTGTCACTGTCAAGGAGAGGGAGAGCTAGAATTATATACCGTCTGGTAAATGTTGGACACAAACTATGAAAAACATATGTGATTATCTGATTTCTTGCATGGCTATTTCAGCTAACCTGATTTTAGCTCAGTAATGTGTAAAAATTAGTTTTTTTATTTAGTCTGTGAAGTTGCTTTTTCAGTTGCATTTGCTAGAAACAGGATTTTTGGCTGCAGAATTTTTTGCTTAAATGCATATTTTTTTAGTTTATGATAGACATTGAAACTAACTGTCTTTTGTTTAGCAGAAGGTGTAGTGCCTTTGGGAATTAACTATATTTAAGCTTGATTATCAGAATGGCATGGTTTCGAGCTGCTTCTGGTTTATCTAAGTTGGCCGTGAGGAGAACTCTAGCTCAAGTGTCGTCCTATGCCTCCAGAAGAGTCTGTCCTCTTCCATCCCACCATCGTAGTTTGCACTCGACTGCCTTTCGATCAAAGGCACAGGCAGCAACTGCACCGGTTCCCCATGCAGTTCCACTTTCCCGGTTGACTGATAATTTCCTTGATGGCACAAGTAGCGTCTATCTTGAAGAACTACAGAGGGCTTGGGAGGCAGATCCCAGTAGCGTCGATGAGTCATGGGACAATTTCTTTAGAAATTTTGTTGGCCAAGCTGCTACATCGCCCGGCATCTCAGGACAAACGATTCAAGAGAGTATGCGCCTGTTGTTGCTTGTAAGGGCTTACCAAGTGAATGGGCACATGAAGGCCAAACTGGACCCATTAGGTTTAGAAGAGCGTGAGATCCCTGATGATCTTGAGCCAGGCCTTTATGGCTTCACTGAAGCTGACCTGGATAGGGAATTCTTTATTGGGGTATGGAAAATGGCAGGATTTTTATCTGAGAATCGACCTGTGCAGACCCTGAGATCGATTCTTAATCGACTTGAACAGGCTTATTGTGGTAGCATTGGTTACGAATACATGCATATTGCTGATCGAGAAAAGTGTAACTGGTTGAGGGATAAAATTGAGACAGTGAATCCCAGAAGGTACAGCCCAGATCGTCAACAAGTGATTTTTGATAGGCTTGCCTGGAGCACTCAGTTTGAAAATTTCTTGGCAACAAGATGGACAACTGCAAAAAGGTTTGGTCTTGAAGGTGGAGAGACATTGATTCCTGGGATGAAAGAGATGTTTGATAGAGCTTCAGATCTTGGTGTTGAGAGTATTGTCATTGGAATGCCTCATAGAGGAAGATTAAATGTACTGGCTAATGTTGTCCGGAAGCCTTTGGAACAAATTTTCAGTGAGTTTAGCGGCGGTACAAAACCTGGTGAAGGTGAGCTGTACACAGGTACCGGTGATGTAAAATACCATCTTGGCACTTCTTATGACAGGCCCACTCGTGGTGGTAAAAGAATCCACTTGTCTTTGGTTGCCAACCCAAGCCATTTGGAAGCTGTTGATCCATTAGTGGTGGGAAAAACCCGAGCTAAACAGTACTATTCCAATGATATGGATAGGACGAAGAACATGGGTGTCTTGATCCATGGAGATGGAAGTTTTGCAGGGCAGGGTGTGGTATACGAGACATTGCATTTAAGTGCCCTTCCCAATTATGCAACAGGTGGGACCATTCACCTTGTGGTGAATAACCAAGTGGCATTTACCACAGATCCACGGTCCGGAAGGTCCTCGCAGTATTGTACTGATGTTGCCAAAGCTTTGAATGCTCCCATTTTCCATGTTAATGGAGATGATGTGGAAGCACTAGTTCATGCTTGTGAGCTTGCTGCAGAATGGCGGCAGACCTTCCATTCTGATGTGGTGATTGATATAGTATGTTATCGTCGTTTTGGGCACAATGAGATTGATGAGCCATCTTTTACACAGCCAAAAATGTATCAGGTTCGTTTTCCATGTCATTTTTTTCGCAGTTTATTTCCTTTCATTTAATGAAAAGGTACAAGTTATCCATCTGTTCATCTGTTATATTTCATATTCTATTTGGACTTTGTTATAGCATATTCCTGCTCCATTTCTTGTTTTCCTTTGCAAATTAAACTATTGTGACCCAATAACAAAACTGTATCAGGTCATTCGGAATCATCCAAGGGCTCTTGACATTTATCAAAACCAGCTTCTTCAGTCAGGACAGATTTCAAAGGAAGATTTTGAGAACATACACAATAAGATTAACAAAATTTTGAATGAAGAATATGAGAAAAGTAAAGATTTAGTTCCTAAAAGAAGGGATTGGCTTTCTGCCTACTGGTCTGGGTTTAAATCTCCAGAACAGCTATCACGTGTTAGGAACACAGGGTATTTAAGGCTATGACCTTTTTTCTATTTTTTGTCCTTTTTGAAATTATTGTTCTGTTAATTTTGTAAGTTAACAATGGTAGCTCCTGTGTCTTTGCTTAGGGTAAAACCAGAGATTCTGAAAAATGTTGGCAAGGCTATCACAACTCTTCCTGAAAATTTCAAGCCACACAAAGGAGTCAAGAGAATTTATGAGCAACGTGCTCAAATGATTGAGACAGGAGAGGGAATTGACTGGGCAGTTGGTGAAGCTCTTGCATTTGCCACACTATTAGTTGAAGGCAATCATGTAAGATTAAGTGGTCAAGATGTTGAGAGAGGTACATTTAGTCATCGACATGCTGTAATTCATGATCAGAAAACGGGGGAACAGTACTGTCCGTTAGACCATATCCTCTTAAACCAAAATGAGGAGATGTTTACTGTCAGCAATAGGTGAGCCATTTTGAGCTTGTCGTAATACTTCATTTACCTTGTTTTTTCTTCTATCATTCCTTTGTGAAATTGCGAAATAGTTTAACTGGTTACTCGCAAATTAGGCAAAACAAATAAAAAATTATGCTGCTCTGTTTTAATTCTAGATACTGGTTTAAAGTGGTCAGTGATGAAAATACAAGTGGTTGTCCTATCACGAGTTGATGCTTCACAGATCACTGGATTTGTCTGCATCTGGTCATGTATTCTTCTTTGGTTTGCTGGAAAGGTGTTTCAGTAAATATGGCACGCAGGATTTTTGCTTTATTGCAGTTCCTGCAGGTTAGTTTGGTTATTTTGGATCAAATCTACTTGGGTCCATTCTCTGACACCTCTAATGCAGCAAATATTTACTCACTTCTTAGGGAGTCTTGAAATTCATAATTTAGATTTGTTATATTTGAGGGTTGACTTGTATGGTTGATCATTTTGTTTTGCAGTTCACTTTCAGAGTTTGCTGTCCTTGGATTTGAATTAGGTTATTCCATGGAAAATCCAAATTCACTGGTTCTTTGGGAAGCTCAGTTTGGTGATTTTGCAAATGGGGCTCAAGTGATGTATGACCAGTTTATCAGCAGTGGAGAGTCAAAGTGGCTCCGCCAAAGTGGTCTTGTTCTCCTGCTTCCCCATGGTTATGATGGCCAGGGCCCTGAACATTCTAGTGCAAGGCTTGAGCGCTTCCTTCAGGTGCTTCTTTATGTAAATCGTAGTGTAATTACTGTCATCTTATATTTAAGTTCATACTAGATAGCACCTTATCCTTCTCTATTAATTTCTTAGTTCTTCCTTGGGTCATCAAATTTGTTGAGAGGTTAATATGAAATATATATATATATATATATATATAAGGAAAAGTTTAAATGAGATCGCTCTCATATTGCTTATATGAGGCCACTTTGAATCGTAGCCGTTGGATCTTAATCTGACGGCTATAAATATCTATAATGATCTCACCCACTCCTTGATGTGACACACTCACCTACCCACTGATTTGATATCCACTCTCCGATCGGAATCTAACGGCTATAAAGATTGGCCTCATGCTCCTTATATGAGAACGATCTCATGTAAACTCATCCCATATATATATATATATATATATGGGAAAAGTTTATATGAGATCGCTCTCATATTGCTTATATGAGGCCACTTTGAATCGTAGCCATTGGTTCTTGATCTGACGGCTACAAATATCCATAATGATCTCACCCACTCCTTGATGTGACACACTCACCTACATACTGATTTGATATCCACCCTCCGATCAGAATCTAACAATAATAAAAATTGGCTTCATGCTCCTTATATGAGAACGATCTCATGTAAACTCATCTCTAAATATATAATGCCATGCTCCCATGTAAAAGCAAACTGGTTTTCATTGTTACCAGCTTTGTGATGGAAGATGGCTATATCAATATTTCATGTGCAACCATCATAATCCACATATTTGGAAAGGTGTATGATGAATATGATGATGTTGAATCTTCTTATCATTGTCCCCCCTTCGGAGGGTTGCGTCAGGAAGGGCATCCGGTGTGAAAACTTGCCACTATGTTTCTTTGTATGGATTTTGTACCATTTTGATTCCAATAAGAGTCAAATGCGGTATATGATTGCCGACCCCAGATAGCTGGGATAAGGTGTATGATGATGATGATGATATAATATAATATATATATATATATATATATATATATAATGTAGGGAAAAGTTTAAATGAGATAGCTCTCATTTGGCTTATATGAGGCCTTAAGTTTTAGCCATTGGATCTTGATCTGACAGCTACAAATGGCTACAAAGAATTCACCTACCAACCCTCGGATCGGAATCCAACAACCGAAAAGATTAGTATAAATTATACAAGATGGATGTTTCAAAGATAGAAACTAGCTATTTGATTGAACATAGAAATGCCATAACAGACATAAAATTAGAAGTTTAGATTTTTGAAATGATAGTAGTCTCAGTTGCGATCTTCATTGTGGATCTAGGAAGCACCGATACGCCGAATTTGCCCCCGTACCCGTATCCGATACGTATCGGATACGGATACGCCACAGATACGGCTGCATGCGTATCGGTGGCGTATTGTCTTAAAAAAAAAAAAAAAAAAAAAAAAAAAAACAGTTTTCCTATACATAAAGGGGGAACTATTATAAGTTATAATGTTTAATTTCATAACTTATAATTATTATTGTTTGTGTTGTCATTATAGTGTAATTCTATCAAAATTATGGAAGTTACTATAGGTGGCTATTAGGGTGCTAGGTTTAAATTTTTCTTCTTTATTATGCTTATTGTTTGTTTTGACACTAGGACCAATCTAAAATGTGTTTTAAAAATATATAAAATATTTTTTCAAAAACGTATCCCCGACGTATCGTATCGGGACTTTTTGAAAATTGCCGTATCGCCGTACCCGTATCGTATCGTATCGTATCGCCGTATCCGTATCGGTGCTTCCTAGTTGTGGATATTCCTGCTGATTAGATTTTCAAAATGATGGATGTCGCAGTTGTGATATTCATTGTGGATATTCCTGCTTAGGTTGGGACTGCTGCCTTCTTGTTGTGATAGCAGAATGCAGTGTGTAATGTGGATATGTTTCATTTAGTTTGTCCATCAATTAGTGACCATCAATCCCCTCACTGATTCTACCAGTGTTCAGGCCCTTATCAACTCAACCAAAGACTCACAGAAATTGATTGAAGCCATTGGACCCTGATTACAATTATAATGCCATGTTGACCTTTCTCTTTATGATGTTAAATAGCAGCTTGCATTTTTTTTTCCTCTGGATCACAGTGGAAATCAATTTCATATTTTCAATGACTTGCTTTGTTGCTATTTCTTGCCAGTTGCATTATTTCCGATAATAAAAATTGTAAACTGCTTGCACACAGCAATACTCGGATGCCCTTGCCACTGCAGAGATGAACGGCTACATGTGTGGGCTCCATGCCTGGACCTGCATACAGCCTGTTCGCTACTGCATGTGCCATACAGGCGTTGCCTTGTGCATGCAGGGAGAGCATTACTCTTCCAGCGAAAAAAATTTATGTTATCATACGGTTTTCATTTGTGAATCACCCAACTTCAAATGACTATTTATCTTTGGTCTGTGTACTGTGTGCCTTACCTTTTCTTACCTATTAAATTTACTTGATGATGTAGATGAGTGATGACAATCCTTACGTTATACCTGACATGGATCCCACACTTAGGAAGCAGATTCAAGAATGCAATTGGCAGGTTGTTAATGTCACAACACCAGCTAACTATTTTCATGTTCTACGGCGTCAGGTAATGAATAGTTTTGATTTTCATCTTTCTCGTTCTAAAAATATGTTAAAAAACTCATCTGATGCATTTTCGTTTCTAGATACATCGGGAATTCCGGAAACCGCTAATTGTAATGTCTCCGAAAAATCTGCTCCGCCACAAAGACTGCAAGTCTAATCTGTCCGAGTTTGATGATGTTAAAGGTCATCCAGGATTTGACAAACAAGGCACTCGCTTCAAAAGGCTTATCAAAGATCAAAATGACCACTCCAACCTTGAGGAAGGGATCAGGCGCATGCTTCTTTGTTCTGGAAAGGTCAATTGCAGCTTCTTTAATCATTTTTACCCGATAAACTTAGTTTATGTTTTACCAAAAAGTAATATCCATTCTCATGATGAAGTACATTCTTCAGATTTTAAAGATGTGTGCTTATTAAAATGTATCATCCTTCAGGTGTATTATGACCTTGATGAAGAGAGGAGGAAGGTTGGTGCAAAGGATGTTGCTATCTGTAGAGTCGAACAACTTTGTCCATTCCCTTATGATCTTATCCAACGGGAGTTAAAGCGATATCCTAGTAAGTCCCAATGTAGAAGGTTCCATTGTTAGTATGTGTCAGATTTTTAAGATTTGGTAATTTCCTATAAGCAGAAAACTTTTTTTGAAAAGCATTATCAGTCAACTTCAACATTCTATAGTCAGGTGGTGTTGCTGTTAATTCATTTTTTCCTTTTAGTGGAAATAAATGCCTGTCAATACACAGGACAAGCGTTGCTTCTAGATAATCTGGTAGTACTTTATGCATACATTTAGATAATCTGGTGCTTTTTTTGCAATCAGTTACTTTAAGTAGATTGGTGCCGAGAGAAAAGATATTTTAAGTAGATACAACTTTATAAGTTAGTTAGAGCGAAGATGAAAAATTCGCTTTTCCCTTTCCTCTTGTTATAAGCAACAAGAAAAAGGAAAGAAGGAAAACTACCCCTGAAAACTTTTTTAATCTTTTTTTGGTACAGTAAAAAAATTCTGATGTTGATTTTATATGCTAAGCAGATTGGCAGTTTAAGCGTTTTTGAAATCTTTGTTGCTTATCAGGGCCTTTTAGTTTCCTGTTGGTGTATGTGATTCCTCTGCTTGCATGTCAGGACTCTTGTTACCTTTTTATGTACAAAATGTTAAGAGCATGCCGTTGTTCAATTTCTTGAGGCATGCAAAACCAAGTACTATTTAAGAAGATGGGCTAGAGTCTTCTCCGCAAATAAATCCTGCAATGTTTGTAGAACAGAATTATTGCTGTTTGGGACGTTCAGATCGAAATACTAACTAATGTTGGATCTGGTAGTTGTAGTGTGTTGATAAACAAAATATAATTTTTTGTTTTTTATGTACGTAGATGCGGAGATTGTGTGGTGCCAGGAAGAGCCCCTGAACATGGGAGCTTACACTTACATTGCACCTCGCCTTTTCACTGCCATGAAAGCACTGGGACGAGGATCAATGGAGGACATCAAATATGTCGGGCGGGCACCATCTGCTGCTACTGCCACTGGTTTCTACCAAGTTCATTTGCAAGAGCAGTCTGACATTGTCCATAAGGCAATGCAACAGGATCCCATCAACTTCCCATATTAGTGCTCTATATTTAGGGACTCAAATTTTGTCAAATAATGCTGTAACTGACATAATATTATACAGATCATTACCATTGTAAACGTTCTTTTTTACTGTACTTTTCCTTCTAAAACGTCTCCCCCATATGCAATATAATAGAAATGGATGTCGAACATCTTCTTGACTTTTACATTCACATAAAAAATTTATAAGTTGCAGGTAGAGAACTTCTTACTTTGGAAAGAAGTACTTAGAAAAGTTCTGGTTATATCGGGGAGGTTACAGTAATGCGCAAGTTAGATGTTTGTTTTTTGTTTGTTTTTTTGTCATCGATGCATGGTTTAGCGAACTATATTCATCATTTTATCAGTCATAGTGATAGGAGACAGAGGAGTAGGTTGCCTCCTTAATATTCCCTCTGTCCCACATTTAAGTGTCTTATCTGGTTTCTTAAAAAAAATTAGGCGGCCTTGGTATAAATGTGTCGAGCACTGTAGGAACATATCTATCGAATAAATTTTTGGTCCAGCGTAACTCCTGTTATATTAGTCCTAAAAACCAGATGTAGACACGCCAAAGGTCCAATTGGCATGAATAAGGAGGACCATCAATTGGATATGCAACTACCAAAATTTCGGTAAACTTTGATGCATGGAACAAGTACACCAACTCTTGAATTTGCAGCGACTGAAGTGATTTGACCACAGAAGTTTCAGAGGATTGTAAGGAGTTCCCCTGTTGTAGTGACTCAAGTCTTGAAATGCAACAGATTTCAGAAGTTTGTGGAGAATATTATTTACATCATTGTAAAATTGATTTTTACAATTACCTTACTGATCAATAGTTTCTGTCACTTGGTATGACAATATCGTTCCAGAATTCCTCATTAAATGAATTATCAATGTACATATTGTTGTTCAGCTGACCATATGGGATTGACTTTATAATTTGTGAAGGAAATGATTCACTATCAGCAAATTCTCCATATGACAATCCATCCTCTGCATGGTTTTCTTCTTGGGATGGATCTTCAGTGTTTAAATTAGCAATGAACTCAGGAGTGCTTCTCTCATTGGTCAAATGGTCATTTGACAGCCACTCAGCAAACAGAAGCTTGGGCAAAGTGCTTTTGCGTTCTTCTCCAAATGTATGAACATCTCCAACTTGAGTCTGGTGGGGAATGTCTGCTGTTGCACCAAAAGAGTTACATTCATTTGAACTTTGGCAAATGGAGTTCTTAGTAAAAATAGGAGGCAGTGCTGGAGTCTCGTTCCCTATGCAATCACTTTCATCAGTTAATTTATTTTCTTTCTTCTTCATGTAGGTGTTCCAATTGTTCTTGATCTCATTATCCGTCCTTCCGGGCAGGAAAGTAGCAATCTGAGACCACCTACAATATAAATAGCTACTGTAAGCACTAAGTGGCATGACTTCACCATCTTAATTAGGAGACAGCTAATTACTTCATTTTTGCCCTTTTTTGTTGGCTTTTTGCTTTTGTTATGTTAAGTCCTTATGACTTGACTAGAAGGGGTTAGGGCAATCGGCCTCTTCGAGCACCGTATACCACTACCAATTCTCTTGGGCATGTATAAGACCTACACTTCATACACATCAGGTAAATCAGGATATGGTCCCGTTAAGTCTGATTTTTTCCGTAGAGGCTTTGCCTTACTTGTTGCCCAATATGCTATGTAGAATAAAAATGGTTTCCTCCTCCCGTTTAGTTAATGATCCTCGTATTAAGCCGGGCCTTAAGTAGTTTACCCACCTAAGTTTGCAGCTCTTTCCATTTCTTTCCAGGCCTAAAAACAAAATTAAGCAAGTTAATTACTTCAGTAATAACATATGATCTAGCTAATTATAGACCCTTGAAAGTTTGGAGGGCTTTTTACATATTACCTAGCGCCAACTATGGAATTCTCATATCACCTGATTTTTCTTGTGACTTCTCATATGACCTGGAATCAGCACCTAGAGTACCAAAAATGCCCTTCTGTTACGTTTTTTATGCATTTTGTACTCGAAATACTTCATTCTTCCCAAAATTAACGATTTACAAGATCATCAAGTTGGGAAAGAAGACATTCCGACAAAGATCCGTCCATAATAGAGGTTCAAACTATCGCCGGCGCCGTCCAACCTGAAAAAAAAATTTTATGCCGAAAAACTGTAAAAACAGCGGGAAAGACGAAAAAAATCTGTAATGAAGGGATTTTAATGTAAGAGCAGCGGGAAAGCCCTCCCAATTACAAAAATTAAGATCTGCATATAAAGAAACACAAATAAAGATCACCCATTAGTGTTCGACCGCTCCTGGACATGAAATAGAAGGATAAAAATGGGCAAAAACGTGAAATACTTGTCGGCGAGCGACAAGTTCAATTTATATATCTTTCTGTGATCCTAATGAAGTAGAAGGAGAGGAAAAATAAGGAAGAACGCAAAAAAAATGAACAAAAACGGATAAAAAATGAGTAAGTTATGACATTTTGAAAATTGGCATTTATCGTGTTCTCGACGACACGACTTGATTCCAAGTCGTGTACTATATCACACGACTTGAATCCAAGTCGTGTTGAATGAAAAAAAAATGGGCTAAAACGGATAAAAAATGAGCAAGTTATGACATTTTTAAAATTGCCCATTTATCATGTTGTCGACAACACGACTTGATTCAAGTCGTGTACTATGTGACACGACTTGAATCCAAGTCGTGTTATATGCAACATGACTTGGATTCAAGTCGTGTCACATAATACACGACTTGGATTCAAGTCGTGTCACATAATACACGACTTGAATCAAGTCGTGTCGTCGACAACACGATAAATGACAATTTTTAAAATATCATAACTCGCTCATTTTTCATCCATTTTTGCCCCGCCAGGTTATGGATATTATAGCGAGTTATGATATATTCATACCATCCTCTTCATACACTTTTTCCCTCGCCAGGTTATGATATATTCATAGACATTCCTCTCTCTAAAAATGGCACACATGTATGAGAACGATCTCATGTAAACTTATCTCATATAGGGAAAAGTTTAAATGAGATCGCTCTCATATTGCTTATATGAGGCCACTTTGAATCGTAGCCATTGGATCTTGATCTGACGGCTACAAATATCCATAATCATCTCACCCACTCCTTGATGTGACACACTCACCTACCCATTGATTTGATATCCACCCTTCGATCAGAATCTAACGGCAATAAAGATTGGCCTCATGCTCCTTGTATGAGAACGATCTCATGTAAACTTATCTCATATATATATATATATATATATATATACCTAGTCTCTTGTGAGGGAAGGACTTCAAATATGTAATAGACTCATTATTTTAGATTCTCAGAGATTGAGAAATGTGATTAAATATGAAGATGAAGTTGCGAGTGGCATATATGTGACAATCATGGGTTATTTGAAAATTAGGACCTGCCAACTTATGTCTGATCTTAAATGAATTAGCATGATCGTGTTTCTGCTTTCCTCCAATAATTCAAACTTCCTGAATAGCTTGTGACCAAAAATAAAAGAAAAAAATTTCATGAATAGCTAAATATGCATAAGTCGACAAGGCTGACTTTTGGTCTTTAAAAAAATCACAAAAATAATGAAACAAACACAACAAGGAAAATAAAATATGTTTAAACTGGATGCATGTCTCTATTAATAAGGCAACTATTCACACATCCAAATAAATTAATGAAACAACTTCTCAATCATTAGCAAGAATGTATATAGCATTAATTAAACCATAAGCTTCAAGAATATTTTGTGAATCGTTTGTCCTCCATAGAGGGAGATCTTCACATAGGCCATAGCTCCTCAGTTCTTGGCAAATACTCCTTCCACCGTCCGAGGGCTACATTAAATAGTAATATCCTATTTTCTTTTAAAATTCTAATTTTCATACACTCGGGAAAACTAAATTGGACAATTAAAGTGGGAAAGAAAAAGAACTATAGACCAGCAAGGGGCCCCACATGCCTTCGTGGAATACCCATGGGGATATCTAACTATCACATCTCCACATATCTCCAAAATGAACTAGTGGGTGTTTAAATATCCCATAAAAAATGTCCAGGCATATCAGACCACAATCCCATCATCTTCAGAATGCGCTCCTCCATTCCAAAAGGCCCAAACCATTCAAGTTCTTTGATATCTAGCTCCAAGACCCCAGTGTGAGATATGTAATTTCCAAAGCCTGGGAGATGTAGGTCGTTGGTCAGCCCCTCTTTATACTGTTTAAAAAGTTACAGGAATGCAAAGATGCCCTCAAAACCCGGAATAAAAACCACTTTGGCTGTTTAAAAAGTTACAGGAATGCAAAGAGGCCCTCAAAACCTGGAATAAAAACCACTTTGGCGATGTCAATGATAGATATAGATCAGCTGTTTTGGACCTCCATGCTTTGCAATTTGCATTGCAGAATCAACCCGATGATGATGACCTACAAATGGGCATTAACCTGGCGAGGGAAAAAGTGTATGAAGAGGATGGTATAAGAGAAAGATTTTACTGTAAAAAATCAAGAGTAAAGTGGCTCAAAGAGGGAGACAGGTGGTCCAAATTCTTCCACGCATCAGTTGCTTCCCACTGTGTTTGGAACACTATTCATGAGCTCATTAATGATTCTGGCACTCACCTAGAGACCCCTCAGGAAATTGGAGTCAATGCAGAGATATTCTACAAGAATTTATATACTCCTACCACCTCAACCCTCCAGGTAACTCTCCCCTTCTCCAAGACCCTCACTCAGGATTAAGCCACTTGTCTAATGATGTCGGTCACGATGAGATCAAGGGGGCTGTATACCAGGCACCCAATGGTAAAGCCCCAGGCCCAGATGGTTTCCCAAAAGAATTCTTCACTCACTTTTGGGATATTATTGGCCCAGATTTCCTTCTGGCAGTGCAATACTTTTTCAAGAGAGGATTCATGCTCAAGGCTATCAACCACACATTCTTAACTCTCATCCCTAAAAAGACATATTCTAAGAGTTTGAAGAGCTTAGGTCAATCGCCCTCTACAACTTTATCTACAAAACCATCACTAAAATCATGGCAAACAGGTTGGCTCTTGTGCTCCCTACTCTTATTAGCCTCAATTAGTCGGCTTTCGTGAAAGGGAGAATAATTGGAGAAAATATTCTACTTGCTCACGAGCTAGTTCGCAACATGCATCGACGTGGGGGACAAAATCGGTTTTGCTTAAAAGTGAATTTGAGGAAAGCTTTTGACAAGGTGAGGTGGAACTTTATTCTCCATATTCTTAAAGCTCTTGGTTTTGATGACACTTGGCTCTATTGGACCAGGCAGTGCCTATGCACCCCCACTTTTAGCGTTCTGATCAATGGTTCGAACTATGGGTACTTTCCTAGTGTAAGTGGTCTTCGACATAGTTGTCCATTATCCCCCCTCTTATTCTTACTATGCATGGAAGGCCTCTCAGCTATGTTAAATCGTGCAACAATGAACGACAACCTCAAGGCACCCAACATTGAGGGAGGTCTCCCCATCTCTCACTTGCTTTTTTGTAGATGATGTCCTCGTGTTCTCCAAGGATGATGTGCAGTCGGCTGTTTGCATTAATGAAATCCTCTTAGCCTTCGCTAACATGTCTGGTCTTCATGCAAACATCAACAAGAGCTCTATCTTCTTCTCTGCAGGAAGCCAGTGCAAGTCAGCCATCCTCCAAACCTTTGGATTCCAAGAAGGGACCTTTCTGATCAAATATTTGGGCATGCCTCTCTCCTCAAAGTGTATTTCTTACTAAGCCTATAAACCTCTTATTGACAGGATCATCAGTCGTGTCAATGGATGGAAAGCAGTACTCCTATCTTATGCTGGAAGATTGCAACTAATTAAATCGGTCATCAGAGGCCTAAACGTCTTCTGGACATCCTACTTTAAACTCCCCGCCAAAATCTATCAAAAGTTAGAAAGTGTCATGGCCACTTTTCTATGGAAAGGTACTACTCATTCAAATAGTTTCCACATCATATCCTGGCGAAGGCTATGTCGGCCCCTCAAAGAAGGGGGTCTTGGGGTTAGACGCATAAAAGACATCAATAATGCAAACCTTGCTAAGCTCTTCTAGAGATGCGCAACATGCAAAGAATCCCTATGGTGCTTGTGGATTCATGGTATTTATCTTAGAAACAACTCCATTTGGATGGCTCGACCCCAACACTATTCTTATGCCTGAAATTCTATTCTCCAACTACAAACTTTTATGCAGGAGAGACGTGTCCTTAGCATTGGCAATGGTCGCACAATGGAGATGTGGCTAGACCCTTGGAGTGGCCCACTAGCACTTGTTCGAAAATTTAGCAATAGAACTGTTCTTGAGTTGGGTGGCACCACGAATGAATCAATTGCTGACTATCTAAATTCAGGTAATCTCCATAGTGTGTAGCTCCTCTCAAGAAAAGGAAACCTTGCAAAGGCGAAAATTCTTGAGAACATCCCTATGCTCTCCAAATTGGAGGATTCTTTTGGATGACTCACTCGATCTGGTAAGTTTACTTTTAGGAGTGCCTGGGATGCTGCCAGGGTGAAAACTAGTAATGTCCCTTGGCACGACCTTATATGGTTCAAACACCGGGTGAATCGCTACTCTTTTTACGCCTGGATGGCCCTAAATGATGGTCTTCTCACATTAGACAACTTGAAAAAAAGGGAGATATATTTAGCAAATAGATGTGTCCTATGCAGGCGAAGTGAAGAATCAGTCAAACACCTCTGCTTGAATGCATATATGCCAAGGTGATCTGGCGCATGTATCTGCGAAAGTGCAACATCTTTCATACAATTGGGAGCCACTTCATGGAACTTGACTGAATGTTGCAATTCATCAAAAACAACAAGTATGCTGGTTACGTCATCCAAGCTAGTTTCACTTGTTTTGCTACAATGATCTGGGAAGAGAGGAACAAGTGAATATTCGAAGATATAAAGTTTGAGACTTATGTTTTGAGCCAAAACCTCATCTATAAAGCTAAGGAGATCCTCAATGCCTTCCACCTTAAGGACACTTGTCTCGCACATTGTTCCTTCCTGCATACCCTATGGGACAATCGGACTCCTTGAGTGCAACAAGCGCTTAAACTCCTTGAGCGTATCTCTACAACGATTGATTATCGTACACAAATGTTTGTCTTTTGTCTTCTGTCATTTGTCTTTTGAACCTCCCTTGACATTGGGGTTTTTTAGGGGAGTCTTCTGTTTAGCTCTCCTTTAGTTGAGGAGTTGATTGTTCTCTCTCTCCCATTGTACTCTATTTTGCTTCGTTTCTTTATAAAAAAATTTCAATTATCCAAAAAAAAAAAATGAAATGAAGGCTAACATTCTGATTTATTAGATTCAAGAATTTTTCTAGATGACCCCTATATATGTATCATATCAATTTTTTTTTCATTTCTCAGGTTTCTTTGTTTTGTTTTTTTTTTGCACCATTATTTTTGGTATTTCTCCTTTACAACTGCTAAACAAAAAAATCAGAGAAAAAAACTCGAAATAGAAAATGTATAATTCTTTTTGGCGAACTAGTGCTAATGTACACATAACTATAGGGGCGTCTAGAAGTGATATGTTTTTTTATCTAATGGAAGAAGACACACAAAGAGGCTACTAAACTAACTCTAAACATGAACAGATTATAGGAGTCATCCTCTGCAAGAAGAGAACCACCATGAATGCAAAATTTTTTAAAAGATAAGGGACATACAACGCATCCAAACATAACTATAGTCACTCAAAAGGCTCACAGTAAAGAGGTTTCAAGTCTAATCTAATCAATCATAATCATAACCATCCCTCAGACCAAAAAATTAAATGCAGACAACTTTTATTAGTAGATCAAATGTGGACAAGCTTTATTCGGTAGAGGGAGTATATACTCCATCCAAAAAACCTATAGCATTTGAAGATGAGATAATTTTATTGGCATGTAGGGCCCACAACATTTCAAGCCTCCATTTATCCCTGTACATACACGTTCATGAGGATTTATTGGCCCATAGAGCAAATCTAGTCACCTAATCCTAAAATCCTAATTTTTCAGTTTTTTTGGATGGAGAAGAAGGGCAGGGTATCAAGGAGGCTTTCACGGTGTTGACCATCAAGTAGACCATATACACAAATTGACCCCCCAAAACATGGACCAGCAGTATTGACTCGAGGCATGCAAACCCCCACACATGTACTTCTAAATGACCCATTTGCCTTCTCCCCTATTTAAAAAAAACCTAAAACGCTTAAAATAGTCCTGCCTCCCTCCTGACACCTTGAAGTGGTCCTGCCTCGACCTCCTAAATTAAAATTCACATCACTTGCACTCTCCATGGGTCCCCTATGTCGTGAAGGTACAAGTCTATCTCTTAGTCTTACAAGTTATTTGTAAGTCACACCGTTCATTTGACCTCATTTTGCACTATTCAATTGCCATTGTTGACATTTCGATATTCACATGTCACATTTCACATGTTGTTATGTCACAGTTCACATGTCTCTATTCACATGTTGACATTCTCAGTTTACCATTTACATTTTCACATGTCATGTTTAAACTTAAATGAGTTTTGCATGTTCCTTGATATATATGAATTCATGAATGCATGATAAACAATGAGTGAATATGTGACAAAAAGACTGAGGCGTGCGAATGAGGCATTCAAAGAAATGAGGAAAACCATAGTAGGTCATAAGAGATTCAAATCGAGGGTCCTATAAAGATGAAGGTGAAGAATTTGCCCATCAATCCGAATAATCTTCCTATATGGGATTTCCACACGTTTGTTCCTCTATCTAATGTTGCGACTGGTGAAACTACAATGTACTATGTGCATGATGGGCTCTGTGGGAGATGAGGGACTACCTCAGTGATGAGACTGCTCAAGTTGTGAGTTATGTTTATACATTAATTACTTGCGTTTGATTGAATGCTTATGACATTTATTGATTTATATTTAAAACATCATGGTGAACAAGATCGGGGACATGTATTGATAAGAAATTCCTCACACAATCAAAAATGGTATGACCAATGAAGTATGCGAGCATTTATTAGTTTGTGGTTGGTATTGAGATTAGAATTGAATTAATATATTTTTTATTTCATGTTCAGAACATTGACACTTGGATGGAGTTGTTAAACATGAATATGGAAGTAGGTGGTCTTCCACACAGATTCCACCCAGTTTATAGTTGGGTAAGGCTTGGATCTTGGATTCAAAGTTTGTAACTGCTTTAATAGGACATTTGATAGTTCGAAGTTGGATTGCCACATGCCACCTTCAGCCTCACACATTTCAATGGCCACCGTTTAATTATACTTTAACTTTGTGCCATGCTTGAAAGACTTCTCATTTCATCTTGCATCTCATGATAGGAAGCCACAATGACAACTTGTGTAGGAAGTGGTTGTCTCTTCTTGGGCACCAAAGTACTTGGATGCCAGGTGGTGGTAGATATTATTTCCTCCTTTGGTTTGATATCTTTTGATTTGAATAAAATAGGAATGTTCATGGTGTTTAATAAGTGGAAAGTTAGAAAATTATGTAATGGGTTATGATCTACACTAGGGAAGGAAAGGAGATAATGTGGCATAAGGGAAGGATGCCACAAGGATGGGATGCCAAGGATTAGGGGAGTCAGTTAGGCAGTTACCAGATTTGGTTAGTAGATAAACATGGAATGATGAATTGCAATAGGATTCAAAAATTGGAATCCAATCAGGACTAGATGCCAGAGTGACTGGGTGCTAGAGGAGAGGAGATTAAGGAAGGAGTTTTGGACATACGGCTGAGATGTGTTTGAATGTCATCAAGGGTATTTGATTGAATCCTAGCACAACTAGGAAGTTAGGGTTTTGTATGCCGACCCTAATTATTGGCCGACCAGCTCTCTCTCCCTCTTATCTCCCTCACGTGCTCTCTCTCCTCTAGTTCCCCCATCAGTTCTCTCTCTCTGACTTCATTCCTCTCCTATTGGTGCGGATTGGTGGATTGGAGCAGAGCGAAGTTGCATTCAAAAGCGGTTCATTTCACAACGTGGAGAAAGGTTGGACTAAAAGGTAGGATGACTTTTTCCTCCATAGATCTATCTAGGAATTTTTTCTGATGATAATCTTGTAATTATGTGTATTGTGATATCCATGCCATGCTTCGAATTGCTATATTGTGATGATGACATCTTTCTTATACTTCATGTTCTCTCGAAATTTGTCTTTGATATTCGTTGAACACCAAATGATTATTTCTTATGATCGTATGCCACATGTTTTGATTTGGTTAAGAACTCTGATCTCTTTCCATGACTCATTGTTGTTGTTTCTAATCATATTAGTGTTGTCCGAGTCAAGATGATCCTTATCTTATGTAGACAGTACAATATTTAGGTTTAAACCTTATTGTACTTTTGATTGAATGACAATTGGTCAAAATAGGACCTTTATCATGGAATGCTTTCAGTATGTCCCTTAACCATCATTGCTCAGTTGGTAAGGCTGCAAGTTAGACGTCTGTTTACTGTTGATAGGGTTGTATATGTCCAAGATTAGTAGTCTAAATTATCCAATTGTGTTCTTTGCGGTTTAATAGATATACCTATTCTTGTAGGCAATAAAACTATTGAATTGCATAACATAATTATCATACTAACAACTCAGTAGATATATAGTAGTAAGGAAGCCTTATTCTTGTATAATTACTCATAGTACTGTTAGAAATAAGAATTAGAATTGTTAGTTAAGGTTGCATTTGGAAGCAACTATTAGGCTAAAAAATATGTCTTTCAGGCTTGATAGTTGTGATTTGTGTTTGGAAGCTGATGAGTGAATAATGATAAAAGCTTCAGCTGTGACAAGAATAAATGTGTAATGCCAGAGAAAGAGAATCTTTGGTGAAAAATAGTGAAAAAGCTGATGCATCAATTTGGTGAGCATCAACACTTGACGAAAATTATCACACCACAGCAAGCTCTTTTCAGCAGTGATGGAATTTCTTTTGATGTTCACTTCCAAACACACAATAGCAAGGCTCCTTTCAGGTATGAAATATTGCAGCTATGATTTTTTTTCACAATCTCATTTTAGCTTCCAAACGCACCCTAAGACTTTAAGTCTCAATGCATAACAGTGGTCTCACCTAAAACTAATTCTGCACCAATAACTTGTACGAAATAACTCTTAACTAATTCCAAAAATATCCAAAAATATGCCATCAAAATTGTAAGAATCTAGACTCATAGGGGCATCGATTTTCAAAATTACAAGTGTTTACTCCACTTGTTCTGATCGTGGTCTCTGTTCAAATTCCATTACTCTATTTAGAACAACACATTCTTTCTTATAAAAAGATATTTAACCTATGACTAAAAGTAAATCTTTGCAACATGAAAATATCTAGTAGCAAGTTGTCGAACATTAATAAATCATAATTAAGACTCTCTTAGAATTAGTTGAGTCATTAGGGTCAGAATCACACATTGTGATCAACTGTTTAAGTCTCTATAGAACTATTTGTTTTCTACCTCGTACGATCTAATTCTTACATTGGATCTTGAATGCGTTGTTCTTCATAAGAAATCCCTGACATCTTGGAGTAAGCTGTTCGGTAATTCTTGTTCAAAAGTTCTTACGCAAATCCTAATCATATGATGCATATCAGTATTGTTGTGAACTTTAGTCCTTATATGCTTTTGGCAATTCAGTTGAAACCGAGAAGTTAGTTTTAGATGTTGTTGCGACACCTCTAGCTTTGCTTGCCATTGATTGTGTTATTCTCCACAAGAGACCTTGCGAGGCTCTCCCCGAGGTGGACTCATAATATGCTCATATTAGCCATGTAGATCTTGCAAGATCTCCAGTATTCTTAGAACCTTGTGAGGCTATTGCCCAGAGATAGACATATACGTACGTTTTTAAGCTAGCCAGACATCATGAAAGGTCTGATAGTCTCCACCCATTGCGTCCATGAGCACCGATGGGGCTCGTATCCTAGATACAACCCTTAGGGTATTCAGGAAAGTGCCCACTTGCAAATGATGTTGATATGATAGTAGAAATTGTATTCTTCAGACACTTTGGTTGTTCTAAAATTATAGGATTGATATCCCTTGAGATTGTGAAAGTTTCTCATTCATATTCATTATTTATTTCCATTGTTCTGGAGTTGATGAAATCAATGATTTTGCTAATCTAAGTTATTCTTTGTTGAATTCTTACCCTTGTGGTCATCCGGAACTTTGCTACTATTTTCTATGGTTGTATTAAGTATTTCGTCAGAGTAGTCATGCATCCTATGATACAGGTGAAGGCATGAATTAAGTTGGATTCTAACTGATTGTGAAGATCTAAAAGTGGAACGAAGAAGATTTATTTATTGTTAGCTTTGTTAAACTCTAAAATAATAGCATGGGTGCATAGGATTAATTAGTACAAATTTTTACTTTTTGTATTGTGGTTGTTTTGTTCGTTACATTGCTACATTGGGAGTATTAGACTATGAAAAAATTTTATATCATATAAAATTTTGGGAAGGGTTTTTTTTATTTTTTTATATTGATGATGTCAACAATACCAGGTCAACCCGGGTTGACTCCCGGTTGGACCTACTCCACAAGAATTCTGGGTTGACAACCGGCCCAGTTTTCAAAACCTTGATGCAAACTTGTGTTTGTAAAAGTATTTTATCATCCATAAAACATAAAAAAGTTGTTTTTCTGTAACCCTAGCTGTTTTTTTTATTTCATAAAAAGAAACTGTTTCTGGGAGCATGTAATTGTATTTTTTATACACATTTCAGATGAAATATTCATTCCGAGTATTATTCACTGATGGGGCTTCTGAGTTCATTTATGTTCACAAACTTATTTTGCTCAGGGACCAACATTTACATCACATTCATCGTTTATCTCTTAACGTTAAATTGCTAAGCCACTTGTTTGTGGCCCACATTGTACACCCCCCCCCCCCCCCAACGAAAAAAAAAATGCTGCGCCACCTCACATGGGTGCACATAGAAGTTCCAGTCTGCAAGCGATTCTTCCTAGAGCTCTCATTTCGCATATTATAATCTTCTTCCTTCGCTTCTTACAGCTCCTTCCTAGCACACTTCCAATGAACCCTAACAATAAGGCATCTTTGATGAAAAAAAGAAGCTTAATACAACGTTTTCAGTCGAAGGGTAGGTTACCCGCAAGCCCCTGTTCCCAATTATGATTGCAATCTTGATCTCTCAGCACGAGTTCTCCTTTTTCATATTTTAGTTAGCTTATTTTGCTTGGAAGAAGTATGCAAAATCTTCAACCTAATGTCACGAATCATATAATATATCGCTTTGTTCCCATCATCGAATTAATGTATGTTTCTTCTTTTTATTTTTCCTTGCTATAACAAGGAGTGTCAAAGTCCTTAACGCCCGACTAGAAGGGGCATGGCAACCGGCCTTTTAGAACACCGTATCTTTCCACCAAACCCCTTTGGCAGGTACAAGGACCACCCATCACACATGGCATATATTCCTTGTGGGTGGCCAACGGTGTGGGAGTTCAACTCTGGACCTCGGATTTAAGAACCATGCACTGGCCATCACATCAACACCCTGCTACTGCTAGTTATCCTGTGATCTATTTCTTCATACTTTCAGTTCTTTTGTTGGACAAATCATTTAACATCAGAAATTAAAAAAGTTGTCCACATACTTACTTCAACTTAGATTATTGCACGATCATATTGGCGATAGTCAGACTTGGAACTAGATTAAACCATATTATTATATCAGGGCTGAAAACTTCTCCACAAGGTATGCCGAAGGATGAGTAGTTCACCACCCCCTGGCTTAAGCTGCCCACTTCCATCCACTGATCGTGTGGAGTGCGAACTACTCATCCTTCTGCAAATTAGCCAGCCTATCAGATATCAAGTGTTCTAATCGATTGTCTTCTCCAGATTGACCAAACATTTCTGGACGATAGTGCCTATTGTTGTAAAACTAGCATCACGACCACATCACCCATGAACAGTGACATGATGTCACTTTGTACACCTCAACCTGGATCCCAATTAGATTCCTTGGTTTTCTTTTTGTTTGATGCAATTAGATTCTACTGCTCTACATCGATAAAAAAAAACCTTACAGTTTGTGGTCCCTATGACGCTGTCTACATACCATAACGACCAGCTCATGTAGCAAGTTTATTCAATTACGTATGTCAAGTGTCAATGAAATATCTTCGTGTACAATAATACATTAATCCATTTCGATATAGAAACTCTTTCCCCAAATGTACTCAACTCTTGGTTCGAGTAATGTCATCACTTGCATTTGCATGTACACTTTGGCTAGTTTTGTTCTATTGAAGTGAATACGTTATTATCCTACAACCGTTATTAAAAGAAGAAAGAGAGGCAGGGTCATTCATGACTTGTCATTATATCAATTGCAGTTTCCATAATCATTGAGTGTCGACTTGCAAAATGTTTTCCTGACAAACTGGACTCCATGACAATGGTACAAAAAGGCGAACATGGTGCATGGCTACCAGGTAACCATGTAGCTATTACAGGCAGTAAAATACATCTAATCTGAATTAGCAACGAATCATAGAATTAACATTGCAGCCTACCCAATTCAATTCACATTGGGTGCAATGCTTCCAACATCTAGCGGCAGTGGAGCCTACTCTTAACTGCCAGGACTCAGTTACATTCAATTTGGTCCCTATTGTGTCACAATAGTGGTCCTCTAGCTAGTCAATAGAATGCCATTCTAGATATGGCAGTTGGCCTGACACACAATAATGGACAGTTTCCAGTTTCGTATCTACAACACATAAAAATTCTGCACAAGTTGATCCATTGCCAGCCTAGGCTACCCTGAAGACAAGTTATCAATCAAACACCATATTGAAACCAACCTTCAATATCAATCTAATAGTTGGAAGCAATTTAAAATCATCTGTCAAGTAGGCTATTGCCGGCCTGGATTAAACATAGCTCTAGCGGTTTGGCAGGAGGGAGCTGGTTCCTCTTGCCCAACTCATACAGTGTTTTAAAAACTAGAACAGAGCACCCAGTTGACCATATTGTACTCCTTAATCCTTGCTAAAAGCCTGCCTTTGTCTTGGGGGCTTTGCTCTAGATGACATCTCCACGTTTTTAAGCTGTTGGAATCCTAAAACCAATTTTCTCAGCATTTCATTTTGAGAATTTTTAACATATGTTTGCAGCTTAAGCATGAATGATATAATTTTTCTTTTTGAATGCAAGGATAAATGACTTATTGATTGTACCGCCATCTATCCGTTTATTCAGAGATACTCTGAAAAAATTGAACTTCATCTATTTTTCTTTTACTAGTTTGGAACCGAGCCATCAACGGGATGAGATCCATTTAGCTTCACTAGGATGGCATGCCAAATTGACCTTGATATTATTCCAGCTCAAGCATGAAAATGATCACAAAATATAAACAATAAAACAACCATAAAACAGATTTTTTGCCACAAAAAACTGAAATGCCATCTCTAGTGATCACTCCAGGATATGTATGACCAGAAAAATAAATCAAAAGATAAAACAATTTGACCGAGTTTAATAGGGTTATCATATGAAGAATTAAAAACTAACAATTTGATGTTAAAGAAGCATTTATTAACGAACTGACAGCACATTGGTATTAAGGTCTGAATTAACTAATTGTATTCTATCCGGTATGATAAGGTATCAGGTTAGTAGGAAACCGGCTATAAAAGTTTGACATGAAACAACTTGAGAATGAACATCAATCAACCATAAACTAGGCCAAGAAATCAATAAAACAACACCAGCAGAAGCTTCAATTGTTTTTACAATATTGTTCATAAAACAATTCATATATAGTACAAATCATGTGTAATTAGGAAAACAATAAAATTGATGCAAAAAAAAGGTAAATAAGGATAACAGTCAGAAGACATAGCTTGACTGGTTGTTAATGGATTACAATCTTTTCGCAGCATACATAATGTTTTGTATCTAAAAGAAATAACTCAAGGCCAAATATATAACAGATGAAACAAGCAAAATAGTTGTCCAAAGGTAAATGACCTCAATGTTGTTTTGGACAATAACAATAGAGTACCTACGTTGACTTTACATGTGGAGTTAGAAAATTGTAGAAGCAGAACTGACGCAGGTGTCACTTTCAAAGCAAGTTAAAATATGAAAAAACATAACAAATTTTTGTCTAGCTATACCAAACCATACGTAACACAAATAAAAATCTAAAAGGTGTTAGGCTCAATTCATTCAAACCATAAAGACCAGTATCAAGTCACAAATTTGCTTCATCGACATTGTCATTAGACCTTCCCATACTAATTGTTACACCCAAACCTGAAAGAAACCTCAAAGAGTATATGTTTACAAACAATTGCTTGTTGGAGAATACATTCAATGCACCTACATCTAAGATTGATCACATAGATATATATATATATATATATATATATATATATATATATATATATATATATATATATATATATATCATGAAAATAAAATTTGAAGTAACTGTTACAATGAACCAATAATCACACAGCACAAGGAAGATATTCATCAATGGAAGTGTCACTAGCTTCTCAGAATCCAAAGGGTTTCTTTGGAGCAAGCCCATTAGCACGAAATTTTTCAGCCACTTTCTCCACCTTGTGGAGGTCTTTGCCTTTTCTTGCCTCAATCATGGCTTTCTTGTCATTCACTTTATTTTGGATCATTGGTAACTTATTTTTAAGTTTCTTGGCACGCTGAGCAAACTTCTTCTCCATATTTTGCTGTATGGTGAATTAAATATAATCAACAAATTAAGATTACACCAAATATAGCTATCGACACCATTCAAGAAAAAAGAAGCATCCTGGAACATGAAGTATTTTCAATTTCAAATTTTCAATGTTTCTTACTTTCAGGAGCTAAATCTGCATATGATGGTCCTTTGATTTTTCTTTTTCTTTTTTTACCCTATAACATACTTTTCATTTTTCAGCAGACAAAAGCAATAGATGGTATCAAGGGATATAAAGGTATTTTGATAAGTCTTTATAACAACACAAGAAAGGAACTTGATTTTCAGAGATAATTTTCATACTATAAAACACAAATACATGGAAAGAGATCAGAGAAGAAAAGTAGTCAACAATTTTGTTATCCTCTCCTTGTTCTCTAAGAAGATGAACTTTTGAGTTTAGCACTTATTCTTTCACTCAGACTACAAAATTGAAAAAGAGAACACAGGGCCTAGGAAGAAATTACCTCTAACATCCTCATCTTAGCTTCCACAGATGCCTTTTTCTGGATTTCCCATGAAACAAGATCAGAAAGCTTTTGGCTTGCCCTGCACAACAGGTTGACCACACTGGATCAGCTTAACACTGAATTCTCAGTCATTCCACTAGTAACTCCCCCAAAAGCTCTAACCAAGGGAACACTGTGACTCCATTCTTGTAAAAAAAAAGTTCTTTAGAACAAAAAAACACATCCCCCCAAAAGAACAAAAAAACAGATCCTGACCTCTAACACAAGGAATAATCTAAGACAAAATTGTAAGAAGATGAAAACTAACAAAACCCTACTTGCTTTCAGCTCTAGCTTTTCTATACTCCTCCCATGCTTTAACTACAGTCATTTTCTTCTCTGTTTCAACTAGCATAGGAGCAGGATCTGAGTGGCACAAAACAAGAAACTTTCTTCAGAGTTCAAACAAAAAAAAACAAAGTGTACAAGCTACACAAAGATTCAAGACCAACCTTTCTTTGCCTCCTGAGGTTGAAGTTGAGGCTGCTCAGTCAAGAGCCAAGCCAACTTCGCACTCATATTTGCTTCTCAAATGAGCTGAATGAAAAAACCAAGCTAAAAAGAAGAGCAGTGTTATATGGCAGACGAGATTCTCACGGCCATGCTCACGTGCTGACGTGACCATGAGATCTCTTATGCCACGTCAACCCCACTACCACCCCTACAAAGGAAAAATTTTCGTAGTGGAGGAAGAAGAGGGGCAAACGAGAAGAGGTGTGAGACAGAAAAACAACGTGCATTAAACAAAAAATTACTAAACTTTCCTTTTTAAATTATAATTAACATAAAAATATATTGTCTGAATTATAATAAATCCGAAAAAGATTGCCTAAAAAGTGAAAAACCCAAAACTGATCTGCCTTTGTTATAAATTAACAAAATTTTGGATAAATTTTTGAAATTCTGAAAATATAGTGAAACGATAGATATTATAAATATAGAAACCGTTTCGCGAAACTTGTGACTATTCCCTGACTTCCGCTTCCAGTCAGCTCAACCTTTCCTTGCCCCCGGCTATTGGATCCTCTCAACCCGCCGCGACATGCTTCTAGCTTGCGCTAGCCCTAAAAAAAAGCAATTTTTGCACCCGCAGGCAAAGGTGGGGTTATCTCTTCATGGCTTCTGCGAAGGTGGGTTTTTTTGTCTTCATGGAGTCAGCAAAGAGGAGACGAGTGGAGGGGGATGCTTTGAGAGCAAGCCCTAGAGGTGTGCCGAAGTTTGGGATGGTGGCTTGGATGATGTTAGCACGTGATGTTAGCCGTGATACAAACTTAGGGGTCGTTTGGGGGCATGAAAAATCAGCTCCATCTAGCTCAAAAAATCCAGTTGGTTATAGATTTTCTGGATAATTCACTAACCATAACTAGCTGAATTTTTTCAGTTTGATGGAGCTGATTTTTCACACCCCGAACCCCTTAGTTATCTCAAACTGGCCACCCTACTTTAGTTATCTCAAAGTGGTCACCCTACTTTACTTGTATTTTCTTGCCAATATATTACTCCCTCTATTCTAAAATACCAAGTATATTTAAAAATATTTAATATTTTAAATCTTATATATATTGACTTCCTCTTTCTAAAATTTGAGGAGAATTGAAAAGATTGACTTGAGCTTGGTTTGTGAATAAGGACAGGAGTTGGACGGGATATCAAGGAGAAAAAATCATCTGATTTCCTTATGGGCTTATAGTGTAATAAAATGAGAATTTTCTTAAATATATATAATATTTTAAAACCGAAAGAATATAAAAAATTAATATCGCAAAATAACAGCATGAGACCTCAGTGCATTAACGGACACTTTATCTTTTGAATTTGGCAGAGAGAGAAGGCCAGTCCTCTTAGAAAGCTTACAGGTGGCTTTGGTTAAAAGAACCTTTTTTTATATAGCACATGATTAAAAAAAAAGCTGATTCCCTTGCATTACTGTACTTTTATTTTCTTTTGACTTCTTCTTGGAGTTGGTGTCACCATGTCAGACAGGCAGCACTGATCATCCCCAGGACTTGGTATGCTCATCCGAGGCCATAAACGGTCAGAATCTACTTGAAGTTCAAGCCATTTTAATATCATCAAGCCTTTATTTTTGTGTGTAATAGTTGTCTTTTATGCAAGTTGGGTCCCTTACTGTGACTGGAGATCAACATCCTTGCAAGAGTTTGATTATTTTGTTGTTACAGAAAATATTCCAGGCTTAAAGGAGTTGGCAAAACTGCAAGTAGAATTTTCAGGTGCAGGCTTCTTGCTTGTGACAAGTTGTGATTCTTCGTGATGAGGCGGCATGCCTGAGCTGAATAAATTGGTCTCATCATGCTTAGGTGTTCATTAAAATTGGGTTGGCATGATTGGATCAATATAAAACGGAAAAAATCAAATAAAAAGATAAAGGAAAAATGTTAATATGAGCTCTCGCCCACGCACCGGCGATGTAAGCCAGAATGAGCATTGAGCCCGGGTTCACGAAAGAATGGTGATTCAAACCTGGCTGCCCCTAAATTATTGCATGCCATGAGATCTGAATCCAATGGTCCAGACCATCTCATCTAGCCCACGTTGACAAGCGTGAGCCTGGGCTCATATAAATGAGTCCATAGCCTTGGTTTACACGCATCCATACCCTTGAACATCACAGGTTAGGGCTGGCATATGGGTTGGGTCGGTCAAATGTGGGGTCAACCTTGTCCCATATGTAAAATGTTAATGAAATCGGCAAAAAAAGCAAAGTCTAACCCTACTTTGGTCGGGTCGGGATGGGTTGGGTATGCAGGTAACCTTACTTTTTTTTCCTATTTATTGCATTACTTTTTCCCCTAATCGAAATTTTATTTGTTAACCTAGTATTTTAGCAAGTCAAAAGTGAACTCTATTTGTTTAAATTGGAATACACTATTAGTAACTTTAAGCCATTTTTTTTGGAAACTATATTGGAGAGTATTCTGACTTGTGTATGTACGTGGTAAATACCCGACTCGATCCTACTTGAAATTGGATAACAATTTCAAACCCACACCCCAAGCTGTTATGCAATTCAGGTTGGGGTCCGGTCAGATAAGTGCGTTCTATTGCCTTTTTCCAGCCCGCTAATCATACTTGTATATACTGATGACGGGAGTTTATGCATGCGTAGGCGGGTTAGAATCACCTGCTTGTCACTGCGTTAATGTGTGCTATTGTATCACAATTCGACGGCTCATGGTGCCCCGACGCCAGTGCGCACGAGCCTTGGCACATATATAAAAACATGAACATAAATATTGTTTTGAGAGTAAAAGTGTGTATAAAAAAATCATGTGTGATCTACCGCCAGCAAAGTTGTCATTAGTGACTAGTGTTTGGCAAGTTGGAACAGAAACAAGAGTGGAGAGATTGAAAACTTTGTGAGAGAATGAAACATGTACGAGTGTTCAATAAAGTGGCATTAGAAGCATGCCATTTCCAGTATAAAGTAAAGACATCATATCATCCATTGGCCTAACGGCTAACGCTACTCAAAAGCAAAAAATGGCATCATTTTATGGTGGAAAAGTAGGAATGAGAAAAAGTCTAATAAGCTTTGGGAAGAATCGGACATAATTATTATACATAACAGCAAAGTGGTTGATTTTCCGGAAAGCTAGAAGAGTTATTTCACAAATATCCAAAAACAAAAATCCTTCCATCACAAGATAATTACAAAGATAAAAAGACATGCTCTTCATGACAAAAGTAAATGGCTCCCCAAACAGGGGAAGCTAAACAAGCTGAGCTAGCTAGGTCCAAGAAAAGGATAACTGATTGAACTCGAACCCTAAACCCTTTGCCAGCCATAGATCATCCTAGATTTATGCCGCGAACTCTTGCTGACTGCGTAGAGGAATGCAGTAGAAGGATGAGTTGTTCACCACCCCATTCTCCCTATACACAGGCGGTGGATTGGTACCAGACCACATGGTTTGTGGCCACATGATTGATATCTGATGTACAAATATCGTTTTCCTATGATTTAGGGCTCTCTTTGATACATGGGCATTGAGTCTGATTTTTTATTAATGTGACATTTATAAGGCTTGTCCGGTTGCCCCAACCAGACGCAATGAGTCACCCAGTCACTCTCACAACCAAGCTTCCATTAATAGTGTATAAGAAGGAAGCTACCATTAATAGTGTACCAAAAAAAGCTTCCATTAATAGCTTTCGTATCTTGAAAAATGGAAAGCTAAATTGCAAACTTCCTCTTTTTTAGAAGTTGACGCTATGGGGTGGCTTGTGGCCAAATATCTCAAAACTAACGAAATTCATGTCTAAGGTAAATTCAAAGGTTATTATTTCTCTTACTACCCCTCTCATATGTGGTCCGTGGTATATGAAGGGGTTTCTTCAAGCTATTCTGAAGTTCAGGAATGATCATAAGAAATGCAAGAAAATCAGCGCAGATTATTTGGTCATGTTATTGGTTTCACAAGCCTCAAGATATGATCACTCAGGCGTTTCCACGGACCTGAATGGCCAAGCTCGTGAATTTCATTAGTGTTTAGTTATCTTTATGTATAAAAAAAATACCAAAGGCAAGGCAACCAAACAGAAGTGAGTGCAACCAAATGAAAATTATTTTCATCACTATGTTCTCACAAATCAAGACAAACACAAATAGGCCTTTTGTTCTCACAAATTAAGTATAACATAAGAAGAATGCCTTTACATATAGAAACAGCACATTGCATTTTACACACTGTTACAAACATAAGCAGATATCTATTCTATTACACATACAAAAGCAATGACAACACCGAGAATAACAAGATCATGTGTGAAGCATAGAAGGCAGCTCCTACATATTTCAACCCTTCCCACCTTTAAATCTCTTCGCAGGAAAAGGGACTAACCACCAAAGCAGCCAAGCAGCTTTTTAGGAGCCTGCCCAGTAGCACGGTATTTTGCAGCCATCTCTTCTGTCTTGATCAAATCTTCCCCTTTTTGAGCCTCAACCATGGCTCTTTTTTCTTCCGCCTCCTTATGTACAATGGCTATCTTATTCTTCATTTTCTCTGCATATTCTGCCTTCTTCTTTTCGAGTTGTTCCTGCTTGTAGAAATTGACCATAGTAAACAAGTGTGAAAAGAAAGTGGTAATCTATGTAGGAGACCTTTCTTTTGACGAGAAAGGCCACAAACATGGTGATGTTCGCCCTCAGCATAACTCTTTAATTGATTTAAAAACTCTGAATGACTTTTGAATTCTAATCCAGTGACAACTTTTTGGTCAGACAACGTGACTAACACTCAATTTTGTTAACGGGATTGTCAATAGATCTTGCAAACGGGGTAGACAAGGAGTGTATCAATCAATTTTTAAGAGAGCAAGCTCATACTTGTAAATTTTTTAGTAAACTTTGACTTTTGGGTATCTTACAGAAAAGGAGAGAGTCCATGTGACTTATGCCCTTCCATTTTTCTACTTTTCCCAGTATATATAAAAATCACAAGTATTTAGCGCAAGATTACCTCAATTTGTTTCAGTTTGGCTTCAACAGAGGCTTTCTTTGAGTTCTCCCAAGAACCTATAGCTGATAGCTTTTTGCTTGCCCTGTAGAAATTTTTATTGATTTATATAAGAAATATGCAAATTTAAAATTCCTGTGGTCAACCAAGTGATACTATTCTATTTGATTGACAACAAAACGCCCTCCAAGTGTTTTACGACAAACTGGAAAAAGAAAAAAGAATGCTCAACATTAGAAATTAAAATATTTACTTGTTCTCTGCTTTAGTCTTTTCATTCTCCTCCCATGCCTTAATTAAAGACATTCTCTTCTCAGTTTCAACTCGTGCAAGGACAACATCTAAAAGCAGCACACAACAAATTGTTAAGAGTTCAAAAAAGTACTGCCTGAGATTAGGATATAGGAAATAGTACTAAATTATTCTACCTCTATCAATTGATCCGCTAGAGCTTTTTACTGGCTCCACAGGCTCTGCCAGTAAATTAAAACTTCATTAGGGTCCTCAAATACAAATGAAAATCAAAATAGGCTAATAGCATTATCTTCTAGGGATTTCTTTGAGGCTTTTAGTGAACAAACAAAGACTTAACTGAACCTGATTTCAAAAAAACGTTATAACTTAATCACATACACGAATTCTGTATGGCTTGCACTTAATGTCATCATAGAGAAAAAAAAAACAAAACAAAATTACATTTCGAGACAGATAAAAACAAGAACAACTTTTAATAATACTGGACAACAGCATTTCTCTGTGCATCTAACTCTTAATTTCTTTCTCCTTTCCTAGTCAGGTTTAGCATAAAGAGGAGAACCATCTATTAATGTTGTTCACATACTGCCTAATTGACCTAATTGATGAAAAAACTCAATATGCACCCGCAATCAGAAACATATGCTCCCAGTCTGTATAACCTAATTGATGAACGTAAAAAGTTAAAATAAAAAACCCTAATTGATGAACCACAAAAAACAAAACAAACATGGAAAAGTTAACATTTGCCCTGGCTCATGCGTGTCCGCGTGCGCCTTGAGCCATCAGATTAAGATCCGACAGCATACATTAATAGAGGGGCCAGGAAGGTGGTTCAAATACGCCTGCCTCCTGCATCGGTGCTGTCGGATCGAAATCCGAGGTCTGTGATGCCCTGGTGCATGCCCATGCATGTGAGCTGCGGCACATACTAACAGGATTCAACATACATGTACCCACATCTAAACATACGCTCAAGTTTTAAAGTTTTTTATATTATGGAGGGTCAGTTAATTGTTAGCCTCTAAACATGGCACCAAAGTTTTCAGGCAAATTTTCCAGTTTTTACTGTCTCAGATAGAAGTAGAGTAAACAATATGTCGGCAAGCCACAAAGCATCGGAAGCATGGGTAGTTGTCATGAATCCACATGGTCATTAAAGAAGAGTGGCAAAGAGGATGGGTCCTACTGCCAGCCAACTGCCATCATGTGACAACGGCATTTCCAGCCTTTTCCTTAACAACAATATAACAAACAGGGCCCAGAACAAACGCAGCACATATCATCTTGGAATCTTGAAGTAAACAAGAAGAAAAAACTCAATATGCACCCGGCTCACGCATGTCAGCGTCGGAGCGAGCGTAGCCATCAAATCGAGAACCGACGATATGCATTAATCGAGGGGTCGGACGATGATTAAAACCCGCCTGCCCCTTGTATTAACATGTGCTGCTGGATCGAAATCCGATGGCCTACGGTGCCATAGCCGAATTGCCCTTAAACAGACATATCAGATGACAAAGCCATTTGCAAGTAGCATAAATGTATCCAGCAAATGGGTATAAACGAGATTGGGACCACTTGCCACCTCAAAGACGAAGCACAGTAGAAAAAGTAACATCCCTATCCCCAACATAAAGATAAAACTATTACAGTCAATGAAAAGATCAGAGAAAAGATCCATGACAGATAATAGAAAGGACAGAACTTCAAAAGAAAAAAATTAAGCAATTATTAACATTTACCTCCAACGGATATGTATGAAATTTCTCCAAAGTGGAAATGGAGAAAACTAATTTGTCTTAATCACCATGTTTATTTTTTTATAATTATATGACCGTTATGAATGTTTTCAGAAAATAGATTCAAGATTGATGGTTTATATATATTTTAAAATTAAAGATTTGATTATGGATCAAAAGCAGTAGAAAGTTCACGAAATTTTGCAATTTTCCAGAGTGCATGTATTAATGTTAAATAAACAAGTAGAGCTCAGTGTGGGAAAATTTGTGAAGATCAACCTTTATAACATCCAACATGCAGGGAATAATCTCAATTGAATTAATTTTAAGAACAAACTTCATTTGGAACAATCCAATATCAAAATAAATAAAGATTTATGCTTTGTAATGGTTAAAAAACAGTGGAAAGTCCACGAAATTTTGCAATTTTTCCAGGGGACATTCAATAAAGCTAAATAAATAAGTGGAGCTCAGTATGAGAAAATTGGTGAATAAATCTTATGATCACCGTCGAAAAATGCATGCAATAATCCAAACATGACCCAATCCAACCAAATTTCCATGAAAAGGAAACAACAAATCGCCAAAAACCCAAATAATCACAACCCAGACAATCCTTTTCCCATTTTCACCCAAAAACTGTTAAAAGATTCAAACTTTGAGCTCCCCAACATCCATTTAGTGCCAAAACATCAGAAAAAGATACTATTTTTCGCTTACTTTCGATAACGGCGAGAGCTTTGGTGTCGTCGGCCGTCTCCTCCGGGACCGGCAGGACGACTGCCTTCTCCTCCGCCACGTCGGCAGGAGGAGCTTCGGGAGCTGCTTCCGGCGCCGGCGGCGGAGCCTCCACTTCGGGCTTCTTGTCCTCTTCTCCCATTTTCCGTACAGAATTCACGGGCTTTGAAATCCGTAGAGAGTTGGGAATCCGGTGAGTGTGGCGGAGGATTTATATAAGAAGTGCTGCTGCTGCTGCCGGGGAAGATCTATGGAAATGGAATTTTAGCAAATTTTCGGGAGATAATTAGATAGCAAATTACTAAACTAGTCTTGTCCATGATTAGAGAATAGTAAACATTGATAAGTGATTTCTGAACCAGACCACAAGGCTGAACCAGAAGTGGGCCCCTATCTATGGCTTTGATTGTAATAAGGGCCCCACTTTTTTTCTGTTTTTGTTGATTGTTGAAAAAGAGGGGTGACCCGACCAGAAAGGGTAGAGCAACCTACCTCTTAGAGCACCATATCCCGCAACCAATCCTTTTGGGTATATATAAACTGGATAAATCGGGATTAAATCCAGGTGGTGGCCCAGATCAGAGATTCAGACTCAGGTTCTCTGATCCAGGAACCCCTGTTGGTTAGGGGCCCCACTTCCATCTATGCTGTTGAATGTAATCTCAGCTATGTTTTTTTCTTCTTCTTCATTTTGGGCGACGGTTTGATTACAACAAAAATAAAGTTTCTCCAATTGTATCTTAATTTTCAGGTTCAATAATCTGCTTGGTTTTGATTACTGAAAACATTAACCCAGCCCCTCTCCTTTCAAATTCATATTGCCATCCAACAACGATAGGGCATTGTAGTCTTTGACTGTTTAAACTGTTAAAATATACTGCCATAATGGTGCATGGAGTGATGACATCTATAATCTAAAACTTACAAAAAATGAAAGTGACATTTTAGGAAGTAGAGGTGATTGTTGTCTAAAAAAAAGAAAAAAAAGAAAAACGAATAGTAGTGGTGATGAGGGTGCCAAATGGGCGAAGGGCAATTACATTAATGCTTGTCTCATCCAAACCTCCCACATAATATCCATTTTCTCCCAACCATCTGCCGTGCCCCTTTCCAACTTCAGTGGTCCTCAATGAACTCTTAAGCTGCTAGCTTGTTGCATAGGGTTTAGGCCCATAAAGTATGGGCCCAATTACAGCATGCTCTATGCTGTTTAAGCCCATTCGAACATGTTTATAACCGATGTGGAAATGGAATCCCAAGTTAACACTTGTAATTCCAATAATGGGCCTAATGTGGGGGTGAACTTACCATCTATCATGTCTCACTCTCATTACACCCAAGGAATTCCGTCTCGGCGATATTTCGGCGAAATATCGATTTCGGTCCTGAACCGATAAAACGAGACTGTTAAATTTCGGTCGGGAGCTTTTTTACAAAAATCGCCGATATATCGCCGAAACAGAGACGATATATCGGGTTTCGGCGATATATCGGTTCGTTTTTTTTTTTAAGGCTCGAGCCGTCGGTTCTCTGGGGCAGAACTGAATCGAAGGGGGAGAGGCGGAGAGCTCGATCAGTAGGGTTCTGAGTTCTGAGTCTTCTGACGCCTTTCCTGCCTCCATTCCCCAGCAACCTTCCCGTTTTGTCCCAAAGAACTTAATCAAGGACTATGGCGGAGGCGGAGGAGACGGAGGGGTGAGATTCCGGACTGAGGACTTGGGGGAAAGGCGGCGACGAAGAGGATCCGGATCCCGGCAGCGACGAACTGAGGGCAATGACGATCTGAGGGCGGCGACGAACTGAGGTCGGGCCAACCTACTGAGCCCATACAAGCTTATAGATGCCCCCTAGGTTGGCTCTCATCTTTAGATCATGTAAGTCCCTTACCTTCATTCATCTCTTTTTTACTTCAGCGAGGTCTCTCTGATCATCCTACTTCTAAATTCCCTGTAAAAAACTGATCTTTTTGAGCTCCTTTTTGAAAATTTTGAGGTTGTTATGCTCCTGAATTTCTGGCACCGTACATCCCAATAGGTTGAAATGAGTGCGTCTATAAGCTTGTATGGCTCGGGCCAACCTACTGGGATGTACCAGATATTCTGGTGCATTACCAATTTATAGTTTTGCTAATTTGCTGGTCTATGTATATATGCAAATCCATGCTCCAACGATTACAACTGTTTCAGCCCACATGAATGTTGTTTGGATGAGTCTGTAACACTTATTATATTTCATTCAGTTTTTACCTTTTACTTACTGTGACAAGGCTTGCAATAAGCATGAGTACTAGTGTGCTTCAAGGCTACAAAATGGGAGTAAGATGGTTAAGTGAGGGGGTTAAACGAGTACGCAAGATGTGTGAATTCTTATTGGAGTGATAAAACAGATTATATTCTTATATTGTGTATTTAACATGACCTGATCCAAAAAGAGCATTGTCTGTTTTTGGATAACATGACCTGATTATATTCTTATAGTATGAAGATGAAGTTTACACTGATAACATGACCTGTTTTTGGTCAGTTTTTTTTTCTTAGTAACATGGGTTAGATCAGTTATTTGGCTCATGTATTTTATAAATTTTATCTGTGTTGGCATAGGAAGTGATTCAGTATATTCGTGAAGTACGTTGCAGCAAGTTTCTGCAAATTATATAGCCTAATTATTTCAAATATTTTAACTTTACAGTCTGTTTTAATTAATTAATAAACAGGAAAAAGTTAAGAGATTTATTTCTTTGTTTATCTCTTTAGCTCCTTCACTATATTGCTTACAGCCATATTCCTATTCCAGGAATAGGGAGTTTTGCAAAGATTCGGACGACAAAGATAACAATGAAATTATTTGAAGAAGTTGGGTCATTTGTGATCGTCCAAATCATATTTTGATCTACTGTCTGTAAGTTGTGTTATGTATTTAGATGAGGATCTCTTTTTGGCTGTTTGCCTATTGCTTGACAAATTATAAACTGCTGATTTTTTCTAGGAATCATGATATTGATGAAAACAGTTTTGAAATTCTCACAGTACACTGGTTGCGTAATTTCTTGGTGGTGAGGGATTTCTCGGTGGAGGGAAGGAGGATGTTGACAAAGAGGAGACAAAGGCTGACCTGTTATTGATTGGAGACCAAATGGACAAAGGTTGGGAGCATGGCAGTCAAGTAGGCACCAATGGCTCACGATGTAACTATTGCCTAAAAGTTATGAAAACTGGCGGAGTTACGAGGTTGAAGGACCATTTGGCCGGTAGTGGGAAAGATGTGGCAAAATGCAAAGAGTGTCCTCCACATGTTCGTAAAGAATTCTTAGCATTAAAAGAAGAAAATAAAAAGAAGGCGGTTCAACTTAAAGAAACGAAGAAAAGAGTTCTCGATGAGCTTAGACACTTTGGACATACGCCAAATGTTGAAATTAGTGTGTCTGATGACAATGAACATGGCGAAGCAAGGAGACAAGATGACCAAACAGAATGTCAAAGTAGTGGAGCTATACCTCAAAGTGGTAAAAGTGTTTGGTTGAAACGAAGCCAGAGTAGCAAGGGACATGCAAGTTCTAGTAGTGTCCAACAGTATCTACCAACTGCATTCAAACCTGGCTTGAAAGAAAGGTTTAAAAAGGCAGTGTCTAAGTTTTTCATCTACAACCATGTCCCTGCAGCTGCTGCAAATGATTATCACTTTCGTAACATGATAAGGGAGGCTCAAGACATTGGAAAAGGAGTATCTCCTCCTACCCCAAAAGAGATACTCGGTACATATTTGGATCAAGAGGTGGCTGATATTGATAAAAGAATAAAAGGGATGGAGTTAGAGTGGAAAGAATATGGTGTCTCTATCTTGTGTGATGGATGGACGGGGCCAACTAAAATGTCTATAATCAACTTTATGGTCTACTGCAATGGAAGCGTATGCTTCCTTAACTCGGTTGATGCATCGGGCAAAGAGAAGAATGCAAACTACATCAAGTCCATAATTGAGGAGCAAATTCACAAAGTTGGTAAGGACTATGTGATACAAATTATTACAGACAATGCCTCCAACTTTAAGAAAGCAGGCAAGTTATTGATGGAGGAATACAACTTGTACTGGACGCCTTGTGGTGCGCATTGCCTTGACCTTATGTTTGAGGCTGTTGGCAAGCATGATTTCGTGGCAACAACTGTAGGAAAAGGAAAAGAAGTGACCCGATTCATCTACAACCATGACAAACTTGTTCATGAAGTGAGGAATGCATGTGGTCGTGATTTAGTTCGACCTGGGGCCACAAGATTTGCTACAAATTACCTAGCTTTGGAAAGCTTGCTAAGGGAAAAGGGTAGATTACGAAGTTTTTTCTCTAGTGATACATGGGAGGCTTGTGGTTTTAATAATCACCCAACTGGTCTTCTTGTAGAGGCAATTCTATTTGACAATGATTTTTGGGAAGGAGTTAGACATACATTAGCCATCATGACACCAATGCATGAGATTCTACGGGTCTTGGATAATGAAAGGTATCCTACATTAGGTGGAGTTTATCATGCAATACATGCGATGAAAAAGGCTATTAAAATAGCATCACCTATGTCTTACAAATGGGTTCACAAAATTATAGACCAAAGGTGGATGAAATCAATGGATGAACCGTTATACAAAGCTGGTATGATTTTTAATTAATCCTCTTTCCTTTATTATGTACCATCTATTTGAATCTTATTTGTTTGCTCTTTTATGCAGCATATTACTTCAATCCCAAGTACCATTATGATGAAAATCTTGGATATAAACTAGAATTGATTACAGCAGTGCATGAGGTGTATAACAAATTATTCCCAATGTCACCCACGGCGAGCGACATCGCCAATGAAGTATGTTAGTGCAATCACATGATGTATAACTGCTCAATAACTGGTATTTCGGTCTCAAATTATTCATGATTTAAAATTGATTCACAGATTTCCCTTTTTCGAGAAGCACGTGGCCGGTTTGGAGAATTCTATGTAATAGATGCACGGAAAAAGACGTTACCTGGTAAGTGTTTTGTCATAAAGATATATGTTGGTCTTATGATTTTTAGTAGATGTCCATATTTTAGAGATATTATGTTCTAATTCAAATTTTTTTTTGGTTTAGCCAATTGGTGGTCCCAATATGGAGATAAGTGCCCAAGCTTGAGATTGTTGGCGGTTCGAATTCTTTCTCAAACAGCGTCGTCCTCACCATGTGAGCGAAATTGGAGCACGTTCGCACTCATTCACACAAAACCAAGGAATAGGTTGTCGTATGAAAAGTTGAAAAAGTTAGTATACTGCCATTACAACATGAAATTAATTATAAGGTCAATGGAGCATGATCAAATGAGACATGGCGAAGGTGAAGAAGATCCGTTGGATAAATTTGAACTAATGTCACAAGTCGATGGAGATGACATAGGAAATTCGTATGTTGAGTGGTTTGCTGAAAATATAATGGATCAGTGTGATGGGCGACCTGATCCAGTGATTGTTACAGCATCACAACAGGCTGGAATAAATGTTGACACGGCCACAGAGAATATTATGATGTCGGCAAGAAATGAGGAGACATCAACTCGCCACATGCATGTACAATACCCACCCTCTGAGGATGATGACAACCCAAATACAACAGATAGTGGTGGAGATGATGGTGATGGGGACGAAACCATTGGAGATGGTAGCCATCGAGGTGGCGATGGTGGAGGTTATCATGATGGAGGTGGAGGTCAAAGTGGCGCTTATTATTTGAGTCCATTCACCGGTGAGGATGAATATACACATGCTACACAAGATTCCGACCATGGCTCAAGACAGGCTCCCTCAACTAGCCGAAACCGAGCCATTCATGCACGAGGAAGGGGTAGGACGGCCAGTGAGAGGCAAATGAACCGAAGGAGGCAAAGAATGCAGCGTGAGATGGAAGACAACATTTCACAACAGTTCTCATCAATGGAAATCTCCTCTAGTGATGGTTGGGGAGGAAGACCTAATTCTGCGAGTTCATCGTCATATGGTTACAGTGGTTCAGAGATGAGTGCATTTTCTCATATTATGCACAACTCGTCATTCCCACCGCTTGGAATACTACACAGCATGCCTTATGAGCAATACCATTACTATGTAACAGAGTTTCTCCGTGCATACCAGACAAGTATGACTTGGGAGCAATATTGTGCCCATTTAGATTTCGTTTATGCGAGTTCATATCAGGTTCAAGAAGACTTTCAGCTTCCACGCCATTCAAACTACTATTAGTGAGTATGCTTTGTAAGATGACTCATTTTGTTCAATTACAAATTAATTTTAATGCCTTATGTTTAATACTTAATATAATGTCTTACTTAATTCTTTATCTTTAAGTAGTCACAAAACTTGGATTGTGATGATTGTTATCATTGTTGATTATGTTATTGTTGATTATGACAGGTGATTAAACTTTTACAGGGAATGCAGTTTGCACATGATTGAAAATATAGGGGAGATGCTGTCGAAATTTTTATAGAAATATATTCATATAAGAATGCTTATTTTGTTTGTAAAAGATTAGTGTCACTCCTTTGAAGAGTCACATTGTGAAAATATATAATAAAAACTAGTTTTCGACCACCGATATTTTTTTACAAATATCTCCGATATATCTCCGATATTTTGTCTCTTAGGCCGACCGATATTTTACCGATATCCGATACGGAATTCCTTGATTACACCTGAGCCCAACCTTTCAAGGTCGGGGGGTGATCCAAACATGTAACCGAAGAGAACTGACAAGAGTATGAGAAGATTATTGAACTATATTACCAAGTATATTTTTTTTCTAAAATACAGGGAATCATCAGAAGATTGTTGAACTATAATGAGCATATTTTCCAAAAATATAGAATCTCCGACCAATTTTGTTATCTAAAAAGATCCCTAACATAGGTAAATTCATCCAAAACATAACCCACTGGCAAAAGCCGTCTGGTTGATCAATGTTCGTTGATGCATTTGAGTGCTCAATTTGCAATGCTTTTGATAGTTGATAGTATGTGACGTGGAGAGAATAGCGAGCATTCACGTTGTCAAGAATCTGCCTACTAAATTATTTGATCTTCCTCACGCACGTCACTCTCAAATGAAGAAAACGGCGAAAGAGGAAATAAACAAAAAGACATGTCTCTTCTCTGTTATTGCCTCAATCAGAATAAGCGAATAATAGAACTATCAATCAACTGCCGGGCAGAAAGTGAGAGAGAGAGAGAGTGAAGGACGGCAGGGAGGGAAAAAACTTTATGTTGAGGCATAACATCTTTATATAAAGAATTTCCGAAGTGGCATATTTGTAATTCGAAGATATGTTTTTTAATTATGATATTATTGCAAGTCTAGTCTGAGCTAGGACAGAATCATGCAATGAATAACATAATCAGAAAAGAAAGAAACAAAAATGAAATTCAAATATATATCATGAATCCCATGAACCCGTAGCTTGCAAGTAATCTACCAGTTTCATGACTTTATTTGGCTTATGAGGGGCTAGCTTTGACTTGTTGGTCCATGGATAGGGTACATGCCGCATCTATGTGGGAAAATCTAATGCCCACAAAAAGTCCACTATTTGCGGATGGCTGAAGAACAACGGTTATAAGAGGGTCTAAGATTGTGCCACATGCTGAAAATGAAACTACTGGATGATTAGGTCTCAAGGACATTATGGTAGGTGGGTGGTACGTAACCAGTCTGCAAAGCAAAATAGCCATGCACAATATCATGTGGTAATTCAATCCCAAATCGAATAACCTTTTGGGAATCATGTGCCGTATGCAGATTTTTATGTTTTGCTTTGTAAGAGAAGCTATTGTCATACTCATAGTAATCCTAACACCCATAATAAGTTGAGACATTGAAACTGTCACACCCCAAAATCCCTCACCTCGATCGGAGTGTGGAAGTCTTCGTAAATACCATATTTGGTGAGGAACTTTAGAACGCGACTTGGATAGTCAAACCCAATAAGTCAATTGTATCATATCAAAAGGATGTACAGTCGGCAATACCAGAATCACTCAAGAACGTGGGAAATCATCATCCAATCTCAAAATTAAATATTGTAAATATATTAAATGAAACCTACTTAGTTTTTATCACAGTAAATATCATAAATTGTCAAGTAAAAGAAATCATAAAAGCTATGACATATAACGGCCAGCAAATATCAAACTAAGCAAATAACTGAAAATTCTCTAAGCATCTTCACGCATTTGCATCATCTTCCTATCCTGCAATCGTCCCGAATCACTAATCTTTTACGCTTGCATCAGAGGATGCATGAGTATTCCGCAGAAATAACCAGTAGGATGTAAAACGCACTGGAGACACAATAAATAATGTGAAGAAAGGTTTATTCAATAAAACAAGAATGTATAGTATCTGAAGGACTGATCACAAGGTTTTACTTCACCTGAACAGAAAGGTTAGCCAGCAATAACAATTCCAACTCGCAAGTATAGGGAACAAACATCAATAAGACTCTGAAGCATCATATATGTAAGGAGAGAATAACAATTTTACCAAAGGCTTCAGGCATCTATAGTGCAAGGAGTTATAATTTCTGCTCGCTGAACTTATCACTCGCAAGTGACCAAATAATCATACCAGAACCACCCTAGGAGTTCTCTCTTTGGAACCCTGCCACACGTCTAGGATGTTAACCCTACCAGTGCTTATGGATACGATGGGCAGAAATTGAGGACCTTCTATAATATCAATAGTCTAACATATATATAATGCCTCCTTTCGGGCATAAATAATTGGAGACCTTGCAAGATCTAGCAATGGCTTTAATGAGCATACTAGGAATCCACTTTGGAGAGATCCTCAGAAGGTCTCTAGTGGAGAAAATAGTCATGTAACAGTATGAGCAATATTTCAAAGGAGTAGAGGTCACAATACTCAAAGGTTTCAAGGTTTCTTTTACCGGAATAGACTCACTCTTTGGAGTATAGATTAGTCATAAATCAGAATGGATTCACTCTTTGGAGTATAATTCATACAATAAGATACAATTCCTCGTAAGGATATCGCTGAGATTCCAAGGTCTTTGATCAACAGGTAACTCGCCAAAAGGGTAATAATAGATCGCAATCATAATTCAAACAACATGCTTCATGTCTAGCTTAGTTAGGAACATCTTTGGAATTTAGGTTCTACTCTTTATGCGACTAAATACAAGATGAAAGAATGATTGGAATGGTTTAATCTCCAAGTGGAACTCAAACTGACACAAAGCTGGAATTAGATATTTAGTACAATAAGATTCTAGGTTATAATATCTTATCCATAATAATAACCCTTTTAGACCAACTAGTCTTACAATAGTAGTCCATATCATATCTTACAACATATATTAGAGATATTTCAATCAGATTAAATTTTATCATCAAGTGTTAGTATGCATTAGTGATTTGAACCTTAATTACAGTAAACGTTTTTGATAATAACAACATTTTTGACTATCCCCACAGTCGACACATTAGGATTTTAAGTCTGCAATTTTAACAGTAAATAGCTCTATGAGTCTAGTTTCCAACTCAGTAAACGGCATATTTTTATGATTTTTCTGTGATTAGTTATGATTTTTATACTGCAAATCATCAACGCAAAAACAGTCTTGGCCGAGAACCCTAAGACTTAATCATGCATACTAATTACGTAATATTAATTCTTATTCATGATAATAGGATCTTATTAACCTTAAATACTCCATTCCTAGGATTGTTATAGATCCTTATATGTTCCGGAACGTAGTTATTACATGCTTTTATACAACTTTCATTATATAAACCAATTTAAGATACTCTCCGCAAGGCGATCAATCAGTAGATACTATCAATCTTTCCCAAGGCGATCGATCGCTGCTTTCAAAATCATAAATCACAGTAAATACGATTGATCGTTACCTCATGTGATCGATTGCGTTGGCCTTACTCTATGCTCATAACACTGGCCCGATCGATCACGTAAGTCTGACGATCGATCGCTTACTATTTATCTCAAGAATTTTTTCTACAAAATTTGCAACTCATTATATATGACCAATACTCACATTAGGCAACACAACTCATTTTATCTTAGAGTTTTAGTAAAATTACCGATTTTTACGGGTGTTACAGAAACAATTTTGCATCTTGGCCGGTCTCTTCATTTTGTTAATTCCAACAATAACTAACAAAGCGAAAGGAAAAGAGTGTTGGATCCCCGGTTAATTAGTGCTTGTATCTTTTTTACGTATATTAAAAAAGATTGTTAGATCAATCCCACATGATCCAACGTTTCACTGGGAGTTTAAACATGCTAAAAGATTCTAATTGGCCCTCAACTTAAGCCTATGCACAACTTTATGGATCAATCTCATGCATGGTCATAAAACATTATAACCATTAAGGAACAATCATTTGAATAAATAACGATCTTCAAAATGGCATTGAGAATTATTCATTTCTTTAAAATAACACTGCCAATGTGGTGAGAGGTTAGGAAGGCAACTACCAGTGCATTAAATCAGAAGCAAATTAGGGGTGGGGGGGGGGGGGGGACAAAGAATTCTATCATATGTATAATACCCACCTTGAATTAGATTACCTAATTCAATAAAGCAAAGAAAGTCTATCTACTATGTAGGCAAAGTGACTCTAAGCTTCGAACTTTTGAAGACAAATGGTTTCAACCACACTTATCTGAGGAGATTTATGAATTAAACTAACAAAGCAGTGTTATTATTGTCAGTAAACCAGGTCATCTGGGCTGAGAAATCTGAGTGGAAGACATAATTACTAAGTAAGATGTCGAAGGAAGATACGATACATAAAATTAGACCTATTCCTGTAGCTGAGTACGATGAGCCTTGTTATACATTTTTTTTGCTAAAGAGAATACCTTAATTAAAAAACCACAAGATAAACAGAAAAGGAGTCCCCTCTACAATAAAAACAACAACTGGATGGGTAATCTCCTACACAACATAGACAAAATAAAATAATTTAAAGATAACAAGATAATTGGGAACAAAAAATACTAGAGCATAACATTGAGGCTTCTTCCACCAAAGAGTTAAACAAAGAACTCTTCCATCTTCGGAAAAACTCCAAATGGTCGACTCAAGGACGATTGATGATCCTCCAAGGTTTTTAGGAGGCAGCAGGTAATTTTTCATCCAACCTGCAAGAGGAACTTGATGTATCTTGAAGAACAACTTATATTATTCATATTTCCTACAAGAGGAGCTTGATACATCTTTAAGAATATTGGAGGTGGAGCAGTATGACTGGCAGTAGGTATACCGCTGGTAGTCGAGAGACTACCCGATTCATAATCAGATGGTTACAATGCAAAAAGATGCTCTTTTTTTTATGGGCTTTGGTGGTGCTCGCCCTCTTGGAATCGGCAGGGAGGCGATCCTTTCCCAGCCTTTTCTCTTCTCCTCATGCTCCAGGCAGTTTGCATTACCTTCTACAACTGCAATCGTCCTGAATTAATCCTTTTTCATGCCTGCATCAGAGGATGCATGAATACTTTATAGAAATACTTAGTAGGATATAAAAACCCACTGAAAGTATGACAAATAGGATAAAGAAAGGTATATCAAATGAACAAAGATGTATTTTATAACATCTGGATTGGACCTAAGGTTTAGTTTACCTGAAAGAGAAGGTTAGTCAATGATAATTCCCGACCCGCAAGTATAAGGAAAAAATAACAATTAATATGACTATGAACGAACAATCAGTGTAAGGAGAAGATAATCAAATCATAATACCTCCAGGCATCTATTGTGCAAAGATATTCAATTTCTGCTCGCTTAACTTACCACTAGCAAGTGGCTCACCCTAGAGGTTCTCCTTTCGGAACCTGACCATGCGTCTAGGATGCTGGCCTATGGAGCAACACTTGCATGCGGACTAAAAATGTAGCAAGGCGATGTGCTACACAATACCTCATGAATGATATGGTTGAATGAGCATCCACAGATTATGGCAGTAAGCTTCAAAGCTTGCCTCCACCATTATCCCGTCAACAGTTTACTTTCAAGAGCACCCCTCATTATTTTTTTGATCTCCAATGCATCTCGTGTGAATTCAATGTCTCCACATCCATAACCAACAGCTAATTTAATAGTGAAGGACATAGCTCTGCATTCTCTCTTTGGCTCAGCCTCCACCCGGTAAAAATGCACATGCGCAATAAATTACCACTCCTGTTTCACTCCTAAAGACCTCTACCATGCATAATTGGTTGGAGAAAGGTAGTCTAGGTTTGACTGGAGAGAGCTTCGCTCGAGTCGGTTTTGTTAGTAGCCGTCAGATGAAATTTGATGGGTTGGGGCGGGTTTTTCAAAATTTACCCTACTTTACCCACTCCCCTCTTTCTTTCCCCTGACAGTCACCTCCTTCCCTCGTCGCCGCCCCCATCGCCTCCCTCGTCACCCTACTCCCTCGTTGCCGTCCCCCTCACCTCCCTCGTTGCCGCCCCCATCTCCCCCATCGCCACCCTCGTCGTCGCCATGGAGCATTGCTACCCCTCCTCTTTGCTCGAGCATCTACTCTGCCCTGGTCTTCCTCTCTCATTAACAGCTGCTCACGGGTTAGTAAAAAGCTTTAATTTTGTATTTTGGTTTTACCTCCTGCCATCCCTTGTTGTGGAAAGCCAGAATTTGGAGGTAATGCGCTCCAATCCCAGTTGGTTTTTTCGAGCTGTTAATTTCATTTTAGAAAGCCAACTAGGACAGTTCATTTTGTATGGAATGTTATGTCTGAGATGTTAGTCTATGACAAAGGTAAATGTATGTTTGAGATGTTAGTCCATGCTTCATCAGTCTGACTAATTAGTTTCTGATATGAACTTGAATTACTTTAATTTTGATACCAAATCGGACCACTAAAATAGGACAAAGGAGTATCAAATTCTATGCTGGATGTAATTGTGATTTAGTGTCTAATTTGGTCCTATATTAACAGTCTAATTTAGTGTAATGTATCTTTCATGATTGTGATTGATGATGCCAAATATGATTATTAAAATTTGTCCTTACGGTAAATGTTTGTTTGCTCGGGTGTTAAATAGAAGCTGCAAATAGATGTGAAGAATCTATAATGAGTTCAATCTGATACCAAAATAGAGAACTATCATAAATTGTTTATCCAAATATGAAAGGGCTTCATGATGCTCTTTGTTTCTACCTTCTCTCACATGTGATTATGTTCATCTAAGAGGCCACCTACGGGGAGCAATCATTTTGGTGTATAATACGTTCATTGTGTTCTGGCATCATAATTGTCATCCTTTTATTTTTTCCTGAGAAAAAAAAACAAAGTTTTTGTAATTAATATCAAGGATTTGAGCATCTGTTTCTAGTAAGATTTTGCGCTAAGTTCCTAATCATGATGACCAGATGAAGTTTAGTACATCATTATATTGGACTGCATACATAGTGAGGGATTGTGTTGATTTTTTTTCCGTGGCAAGTTGTCAAAAGTTTAAATTAGATTTATTCTACTGAAATGTTTTCAGTGGAGTTACTAGGTGAGAGCTGATGTTATAAGATTCCGCTATGGAGATGAACCGCATTTAGATGAGGCTTTGAAACGCATATTCCAGTATGGGCAGGTACTCTTTAGTTTATGACTGCAAATAATTGGTTCCTGTTTATCTTTTGTCTCCAAATCATTTGGAATTGTACTAGTTTTGGAGCCTTTTTTTCTTTATAGATATGAATTAATGCTGATGTATATGTTGTCCTTTGCTTTCAATTAAATTCCTTTCATCTTATTAGGGTGGAGGAATTGCAAGAAGAAATGGCCCAACCCTAAAAATGATCCGTGAAGAAGTATGTATTTTCTACTCGGTTTGTAAATTGTTCCACTTTCACTTTTGTGAGACTATATTTTTGAAGTTATATATCAGACTATCACCAATTTGATTGGAAATCCAGACAGTCTGTTTTGACGATATATTTGTATATTGCCTGGCAGTAAGAAAAAAAATTATTTGTTCATTCTTACTAGGGAAAAGTTTAAATGAGATCGCTCTCATTTTGCTTATAAGAGGCCAATTCCATTCTTGGCCATTAGATCTTGATCTGACGGCTACAAATAGTTACATGAAACTTACCTACTCTCTTATGTGACACACTCACCTACCCACTAATTTGATATCCACCCTTGGATCCGAATCTAATGGCCTAAAGGATTGACCTCATGCTCCTTATATGAGAGCAATCTCATATAAAACTGTCCTCTTCTTACTATATGTGCAATTGTCAATGCATTAGGATGACACCATATCTCGTCTGACAGTTTCCTTTCTCATGATATCGATCCTTTGAATTAGGTTACCGAAGATGGTAAGTACTGCTTGGTTCTTGTATTTGAGGCGAAAGCACTGCAGTTATCTGATTTTGAGCAAAGACAGGTAGATAAATGTTCAATAATAATAAGATCTTCTGTAAATCTTAGGGATTGTTTGTCTTAGCAGTTTATTGGCCAGTAAAACAACACTAAATGTGGGGCAGCTTTTATATGTAAAGCCTTAATTTCAGTTAAATCTAAGGGCCCATTTGATTGGTCTGATTAAGTGCTGAAATGAATAAGTGGCTGATACTTATCAGCGCATTTGTTTCATGCACTAATTAAGTGACTGATTTCAGCCGGTTTACAAAATGTGGCTAAAAAAATCAGACCCCAGAATGGGTCTTATTTTATTCTGAAAAGAACGCTCGATCGCCCGATCCTCTTCCCGGAGAGGGAGGTATCAGCAACGGCGGTGTCAGTGAGCGTTGGGGTGATGAACCTGGTGGGCTTCTGGTTCAGTACGCTGCCGGTCTGCCACGGTGCCGGTGGACTGGCCAGGCAGTACAGGTTCGGGGGCTTCTCCTCGCACTTTGCAGCGCGCTTTGCGTCGACGCCGAGGCAACAGAGAGAAAAAGAACCTTATCTGCACTGCCGCCATGGCTGAGAAGCTGAGGGACTTGAGTCAGCCCATCGATGTGCCCCTGCTCGATGCCACCATTGCTGCTTTTTACGGCACCGGATCCATGGACGAGGTGAGTTTCCTCTTGAGTCAGTCGTTTTTGCTTTTCTATTCTCTGATTTTGCTGAAAAAATGACATTTTTTGCACTGGAAATCGTCCCTTACTGAAAGGCGGGAATGGCTTCTGGTTGGCATGCCCTTTGATTGTTGGGTGATACTCCCTGCGTCCTGTTTTAATAGCTCCATTATAAAAAAATGTTTATTTTTGTTGGATGGTTGAAACCCCAACTTTTAAACTTTAAATTGATCATATGGAGCATCTAAAACGGGACTGTCCTCTTTTCCAGATGGAACATCTAAAACAGTATGGAGGGAGTAGTTGTGAAGCAATTGCCATTTTTTTGTACATTGCTCGTGATTTTTTCTGTGTGTTTTATCATCCTGGTTGTCATCATTGTGGCTGTAATTGCTCCACTGGTCAGTTTTAAGCGCATTGCTGAGTTGGTATTTTATTGATTATATTGTTACCGTAGAGAAGTTCAATGAAAAGAAATTGGTTTAGCACATCTTTGAAAGTCTTTAATATGAGCAGATTCTATCAACTTAGAATTTTGATATTTATACTATTGACCAATAGAGTTTTTATATGCTTTGGAAGCCAAAGTGATCACATGCTAGATTTCTGTCAAATATCAAACACTGAAATGTTTCTTTATTTAGGTACATCTGAGGCTAACTATTTCATTATGCTTTTCCTCACAGATTCATTAAGTTACACATCTGCATTATCTGTTGCATTGGCAGTAGTATTTGTGGCCATCACTGCCGGTATAACAATCATAAAGCTGATAAATGGTAGCATTCTGATGCCTATATGGCTTCCCAGCTTTATTGGTCTTGCTTCTGTCTGGAAGCTCTTCACAGTTGTCCATGTCCTGGTCACAACTTATATTTGTCATTTCAATGGTATGCTAGAGGGAGATCCTTTATTTTCTGTATATTTATGCATTATTCTCCCCAGTGTTAGCGAATAATTATTACGTGAATTATTTTGTTTGTCATAGTTGAATCAAACTTTCTAACTATTATTGTATTTGTGCAGTTCATATCATTGAGAATGAACTTGAAGACTCATCCCAAATACAATCTATTGTGCAAACGTCACTTGGACTTTGCTCAATTGTGTCTGTAACTACAAGTTTCTTTGGCTTTCTTCTCTTTGGTGAATCAACCTTGGATGATGTACTTGCCAATCTTGGCATTCCATATGGTTCCGTGTTTAATGATGTCGTCCGAATCAGCTATGTACTTCATCTCATGCTTGTCTTCCCCATCATATTCTTTGCTCTTCGGCTCAACTTGGATGGCCTTCTCTTTCCTTCTGCAAAGCCACTGACTTTGGACAACATGCGATTTGCACTGATCAGCATTGGGCTTATTGCTTTAATTTTCTTGGGTGCTAACTTCATACCTAGCATCTGGGATGTCTTCCAGTTCAGGAGCAACAGCAGCTGTCAGCATTGGCTTCATTTTCCCAGCAGCCATTACCCTCAGGTGAGGATCCTTCTCTTTCATGTTCTGGGTGTGACTGAATTGAGTAGTTTTTCATGAGTTTCAACAAAATAAAAACTGATATACATGAAAACAAAAGAATCTGAATTTGAGTAGGAAATTTTCTTGCTTCCTGATTTAAGTGGCAACTACTTCGTATTTAAGAATCTCAATTCAATCCTTCTAATAAGAAAGTCATTTGCTCGTTCATTATGATCCTCATTAAAACCCCATTTGACCAGAAAGAAACCAAGACTTAAATCTCAACAAGAAAAAATGCTGGATCGCCACAACTGTATTTGTGCCCTCACAGTTTGAGCCATTGAACCTATGCTTTGATACAAGTTAAGGGATGAAATTATTATAACAGAGAAGATAAATCTTGGAAAAATGGTCCAGAGAAGTAGCATTCTATGCCGAAGAGTACATAAAAATTGCAATCCACCAAAGCATAGATGCTACAACCTCCTTACTCATACAAGAACATAATTCTCCTTTCTATCATTGTTTATTATCTCCATCAGAGTAAACCTGGAATAATGTTTTTTATTGTTGCTTTGCAATGAGTTATTGTAGACATAGCATATGGATTTAGATGATGATATGATAGGTCTAAAATCAGGGTAATTCTTACAGCTCGAATGCATAAGTTAGTGAAAACATATTTTTTTCTGAACCTATAACCAAAGACAGAGAGCAATGTGTAGGTTTCAGCATTGCATAATTGTCTATGTTTATGATAGAAGACTAGAGAATTAATAACTATAACCGGCTCTTCACAACTAACATATGTGCACCTCTTTGTATGTTAAATTTCAGAGATGTTCATGGGATTGCAACAAAGAAAGACAAGATCTTATCGGTTTTCATGATTATTCTTGCTGTATCCTCAAGTGTGATTGCAATCTACAGTGACGCTTACTCCTTGTTCAAGAAAAGCAAGGAAAGTCCGGTTGCATGAGTATAGAAAAATCTTCTGTATTACTAGAAGGTGATGCAAGGAATAGCTTGGGATAAATTTATTTAATTATCAAGAATTGTTTGTTGGTTTTTCTAGTAGCTTAAATCTTCCTTTGTTGTAAATCTTCCTAGAAAAAAAATGCTATATGCTTCTGTAAATCGATTTCAAGCTTTTCACTGTTAAGATTTTAGCTGCTAAGCTAAATATATTGTATTAGATGTTGTCAATTATATGCTATCTCAATGAACAATAAAAGTTGTAATATCGTATCCTTATCCAATTTAATGTTGTGTAAAGCTCAATTCCTCATTTTCTTTTGCAACAAGACATGAGGCATGTCAGAGGTTTTGTTGGCTCTATGTATTGAACACTAGAAGAAAACTAGGCCTTTACTGCTAGTTAAGGCTAATAAGAGCTAAGCCAGCTTGCCGGCTGAACCACATGACTCAGCTCAACTTGACTTGTTTCTGGAAACTCTGCTGGTTGAGCAAAGCTCAAAGTTCAATTTTCGTTTGACTCTGCTATGACAGGGTCTATTTGATTGGTCTGAATCTGAATCTGAAATAAGTTTTATTTATTTCATCTGAATCTGATTTTTCAGATTCAGATTCAGATTAGATAATTTCAGATATATGGCTTTTCAGACTTTTCAGTAGACTTTTCATATTCAGATTCAGACTAATCAAATGGACCCTAAAACTGAAAGGCTGAAAGCAGTTGGAAGTTATGCCGTCTGACTGTTCACAGAATTTGTGTCTTTTCTGCTCTGCATTTTGCTTTAAATTGCAGGCAAAATTCTCTTCTTTTGTTGGCCCATGAATTACAGCAGAAGTCCGCACGTTTCTCAAGATTCTCTGTTTCAAAATGATTGATGTACTTGGCAGATTTTCTTGCCCTTGAATAATACTAAATTAGTTCACTTCGAAAAACCAAATAGGGTATGGGATGGGAGGGATTTGTACCCTTTTTTGGTATACTACGCTAGTTCATTATGATCATTTGATGCTAATGGTATTGCAATCCGCAATGACCATTGGAGTTGTGATTGCAGGAAAAGGTGAAAATGATTTGTCTGAAGTCCGTGTTATTTCCAACACAACAACACAGTTACAACGTGATAATGTATCTCGCCTGTTTTTTCTTTTGGTACATTGATGTATATGGTCTAGTATCATATACATGTCCCTGTAAATTACTTGAGCGAGATGACATAGATATCATCTTGTATTTTTTTTTATAATTAAAATTTTTATTAAAGTTAACGAGGAAGGGTACAAAGAAAAACTCCTCAACTCAAGGGGAGCATGAACGTTCCCCTTGAGAAAACACTCAGCATACGGAGGCCGATCGATTGTGACCAAGCTTGGAGTTTCATTCCATTAGGTGCGATCGATCGGGGGGAGGCGATTGATTGGGCATCAATACAATCCAATTTTCCAGTAGATATGATCGATCAGGCATGAGGCGATCAATCGCGACCAAGCTTAGAGTTTCATTCCAGTAGATACGACCGATCGGGCATCAATACAATCAACTTTTCCAGTAGATACGATCGATCGGGAGGGAGGCGATCGATCACGCTTCCATTTTTCTGTTACATTTGAAGCTTGGCGATCGATTGTTGGCGAACCGATCAATCGCTATAAAATAACAAGTGGCCGAAATGAGGACTCGAAGAAGGCTGACCGCACCAACAACTAGGTCCCAACGTTCTCTTTGCTCAAGGGTTCCGCTCATCCCAAAAAGTATGCAGGATAGGGCAGCGTGTGAGGCAAATGTCCTTAAGGTGGAAGGCATTAAGGATCTCCTTAGCTTTGTGGATGAGGTTTTGGCCCAAAACATATGATTCGAGTTTTTTATCTTCAAATATTCGCCTGTTCCTCTCCTCCCATATCATTGTAACAAAGCTAGTGAAACCGGCTTGAATTATATACCATGTGTATTTGTTGTTCCAGATGAATTGAGTTAGCCAATATTGTTCCGTAGTACAACACCAATTATATGGTATATGTTACATTTACGTAAGAATATACGTCAGATCACCTTAGCATATATGCATTCAAACAATAAATGCCTGATTGATTCTTCACTTTTCCTACATAAAACACATCTATTTACTAAGGAGATCCCTCTTCTTTTCATATTGTCTAAAGTGAGTAGCCCTTCATTAAGTGTCATCCAGGCGCAAAAGAAATAACGGTCATGCCATCACAAATTACTAGATTTAACTCTGTTTGCATCCGAGGCACTCTTTAATGTAAACTTTCCACTCATAAGAATCCTCCAATTCAGTAAGCACCAGAATCTTCTCTAGGATTTCCACCTTGGCAATATCACCTCTTCTTGAAAGTAGTTGTTCATTTTAGAGTTTATCGGAATTGAGGTAATCAGCAATTGATTCATTTGTGTTACCGCCCAACTCAAGAATGGTTATGTTTCCAAATTTCCTGGCAAGAGTGAGCGGGCCTCCCCATTTCCAATGTTGAAAATGCATCGCTCCTGCATAAAAGTTCACATTTGAAGAATAGATTTCCATGCATAAGAGCAATTACGAGTTCTAGCAATCCAGATGGAGTTGTTTCTAAGATACACCCCATGAATCCATAAACACCAGAGAGACTCTTTACCGGTAACACATGTCCAAAAAAGCTTAGCAAGATTTGCATTGTTGATGTCTAGGATGCATCTAACTCCAAGACCTTTTTTAAGGGGACAACATATCTTTCGCCAAGATATATTATGAAAACTATTGGATTGGGTAGTGTCTTTCCATAGGAAAGTGGCCATGATGCCCTCCACCTTGTGGCAGACTTTCTTATGAAGTTTAAAGCAGGATGTCCAGAAGACGTTCAGTCCACCGATAACCAATTTGATCAATTGTAATCTCCCGGCATATGATAGGAGTGCAGATTTCCACCCATTAACACGGCCAGAGATCCTGTCAATAAGAGGTTTATATGCTGAATAAGAAATACGCTTAGAGGAGAGAGGCATACCCAGATACTTGATCAGAAAACACCCTTCCTGGAATCTGAACATTTGTAGAATGGTTGGCTTGTACTGGCACCCTGCTGAGAAGAAGATGGAACTCTTGCTAATATTTGCATTAAGGCCAAACATATCTGCAAAAGCTGAAAGGATTTTCTTAATGCACTCTGCCGAGTACACATCCTCCATAAAAAATAGGAGAATGTCATCGGCAAAGAGTAGATGCAAGATAGGAATACCTCCCTCGATTTTTGGTGCTTTGTGGTTGTCGTTTGTTGAGGCCTGGTTTAACAAAGTTGACAAACCTTCCATGCATAGTAAGAACAGGAGAGGGGATAGAGGACATCCTTGCCGAAGTCCACTTGCGCTGGAGAAGTGTCCATAATTCGAACCATTAATCAAGACAATGAAAGTGGGGGTGCATATACAGTGCCAGGTCCAGTGAATCCATTTATCATCAAAACCAAGTGCCTTAAGGACATGGAAAATGTAATCCCATCTTACCTTGTCGTAGGCTTTCCTCAAGTCTACTTTTACACAGAACCGATTGTGGCCCCCATGCCGATGCATATTACGGACTAACTCATGGGCAAGTAAGATGTTCTCACCAATTATTCTCCCTTTTACAAAAGTTGACTGATTGAGGCTAATCAGATTAGGAAGCACTAAAGCAAATCTATTTGCAATAAACTTTGAGATAGTTTTATAGATGAAGTTGCAAAGGGCAATTGGTCTAAACTCCTCAAAGTTCTTTGAATCTGTCTTTTTAAGAATGAGGTCTAGAAATGTGTGGTTTAAAGCCTTGAGCATGTACCCTCTCTTAAAGAAGTCTCGCACTGCTGGTAGGAAGTCTGGGCCAATGATATCCCAAAAATGAGTGAAGAATTCATTTTGAAAGTCATTCGGACTTAGAGCTTTCCCATTGGGTACCTGGAGTATAGCCTCTCTGATTTCCTCATCACCTACATCACTAGACAAGAAAGCAGATTGGTCTCCATCTTTCTTGTAAAAAGAGGGAGCGTTACCTGGGATGTTGCAGCGGTAGGAGTGAACAATTTCTTGTAAAACAATTCTGCTTTAGCTCCAATTTCCAGGGGGGATTTCAAGCGAGTACCCAAATCATCAAAGATCTCATGGATCGTGTTCCGAACACTATGAGAGGCGACAGAAGCATGAAAAAACTTGGTGCATTTGTCTCCCTCTTTAAGCCACTTTACCCTTGATTTTTTACGGTAAAATTGCTCTCTTATATCATCCTCTTCACATACTTTTTGTCGCGCCAAATTAACCCTCCTCAAATCGTCATCAAAGGGCTGGTTTTGCAATGCAGTTTCTAAGGCATGGAGGTCAATGACTGTTGTTTTATATCTTGTATTGACATCTCCGAAGTGATCTTTGTTCCAGCTTTTGAGAGCTTCTTTACACGCTTGCAACTTTTTAAACATTATGAATATGGGCTGACCTTGAATTGGCGTCTTCCACGCTTTGGAAATAACCTCTAACACGCTTGAATCTTGCTTCCACATATCAAAGAACTTAAACGGTTTCGGTCCTTTTGGAGGGGAGTGACGCAATCTTAGAACAATGGGGTTGTGATCCGATATTCCTCGAGGAGGACATTGGAGTCCGGAGGTGGGTGACTAATTTCGAAAAAGAGTAAGATTATTACCCGATTGATTGTTACTCCATGTGAAGGATAGTGAAGAAGAGATCTCTTGTAGTCCAGCATGAGATATACAATCATTGAAAGCTCTAATGTCAGCCTGGGGCTCGGTACCTCTCCCCATTCTTTTCGACTCATGGCGTATATCATTGAAGTCACCCATCACTATCCAAGGACCATTTATTATATTGGTAGAACTACATAGGGTAGTCCACAACTTCTTTCGCTCCTGGGAATCATTAGAACCATAAATAATCACTACAACAAAAATTGCCTTTAGCGACGGCACAATCCGTCTCTACAAGTCATCAATCTGTCGCTACAGCTTTAAAGCGACGGATTTTTTTCCGCCGACAGCCCCGTTGTTATAAGTGGTGCCGCTAATGACATTTCGACGAAAAAATGCCAATCTGTCGCTAATATCTGTACCAATAGTTTTTCCGACAGATTAGTTTCTGTCGCAAGTGTATATTAGCGACAGTTTTATGCCATTTGTGACAGATTGTATCCGTCGGTAAAGGCTTCAAAAAAATAAAAATAATTATAGCTGCTTTATGCTGCTAATATGGATAACAAGTATTATTGATAAAATAATATCTGAAGTAAGTTACCTTGCTTAGCTGACCAAAAAAATGCTTTCACAAATTTATGTCTAGAAGCAAAAATGGCCAATTATAAGATATCTTATTGGCATGTGATATAAAATACATATAATACCCCACCCACCAGATACAACATTCTTAGCTTATGAAAATAAGACAAACATCATTTTACATATATGTTGGTAGAACATGGAAGCAGACCTGTTGCAACTTGTACTACATCAAGACGTGTTTCACATATGGGAGGAATTGTGAAAAGAGCGCCCCCAAAAGGAATGGAAGCTGGATGAAGCTTAGAGGGCTTTTTTAGCAATCAGCCAACAAGCCTAGCCTCATGGCATTTCCTCTTTCTCCCAATAGTTTGCACATCCATGTGCCAATCAATGAGTCATGACTTCTTCGAGGAGGTTTCTTCATTATATCCCAGTCAGGAGGGATGAATCTGTGACCAGGTTGACCCACAAAAGCTGAACAGGTATAAGCCCTTCAGGAATGCCTAGCGCCGCTGTCAGAAATATAGAGGCAACTTTGCCAATATTTGAAGATATCATATACCTGAAGCAACATGAAAGCAAGACGCATACAGGAAAAATTACTATGAATAAAAAGGAAAGAAAAGGCCAACTGTAGCTCTAAATTTTTTTATAGCATGTCAATTGGAGAAAAACAACATCAGCAGATATCAATCCTGCTTATATTGATCTTATTCTAACTTGGACATTTCTTCCTTGCCATCTCCACATCAAATCTCATGCTACTGTGACTATTATATCACATCCTGGAATCTGAAATTTCAACCTCTCAAAAAGAAAGACAATTTCATCCTGTAAAGGCAAACTACCTGATAAGTGCTTTCATGTTATTGTAAATAGATCTGCCTTCACCAACTGTGGCAACTATTGTACTAAAATTATCATATGCCAAAACCATGTCAGATGCTTCTTTTGTAACCTGGCAGGAATAAAAGACATTAATTAGATAGTGAGACATGCAGTCATGTTTTGCCTGACAAGGAAAGAGTAAAAACAAGCAATAAGTGAGCATAAAAAATCCCTATGATAAATCGTCCAATTAAAAATGTTAATCTATATCCATTGAGGAGAAAAAAAGGTGCTAAAAGAGATGAACCTCACTAACATAAACATAACATAAACACTAGATAGTTAAACAGCCGTTGAACTTAGAAGTATGGTGTCACCCTTACCCTCAATCACACCATGCCGACAAAAATCAGATCACTCTCAATTGATGGGTAATTTGATGGATCACATAAGAACCTGTGAGCTGGATGGTTCTCGCCATCATAGGTTGCAAAGTCTGATAGATCCCCTTTGTAAGCAAAACCTAAACAATGCAAAGCTTGTGAAGACATTTCACGAAGAGCACTACCAATTGCATCTTTTGAAGCTGCGTCCAAAGTTGCAATTGAACCATCAGACAATTGTACATACACGCTTCTTTCTAGTAAATTCTCTACTACTCCCTGCAAAAATAATCCAATTGTTCGAAGCTTAAAGGCCTTTCTACACGGCAAAAGCTTTACACACAATATAAAGAAGGGCTATGACAAAAAATAAAGGATTTGAAGCTAGACAGGAAGGACAAAATACTGCTTAAACGAAAGACACACCTTAACTGGTAATTCATTTCTTCCTGTTCTTGACTTGACATATCTCCCATGAACATTCGAATACGGTCAAATTTAAGGGTAGCAATTCTTTTTTCTTTATTGTTCAATATTGATAGCAAGCTTCGATAGGTCCAACAAAATATCAAGCAGAAAGAATGTGACCTCTTATGTTTACATAAAAGAAGTTACATTAAAAAAATCTTAAATTCACATATGTAATGCAGAAGATCCCAGTGATGCACGATCAAACCCTGTAGGAGGACCCATTTTCTCAACTAGAACCTGCAAATAGAGCATAAGATGAAAGAAAGTTATAACATAAAGCAGAGCAGTTAGTCAACAGAATTGCTAAATTCAATGACTAAAGATGTGCAGTTACTAGATTATATCTTCCGATTTTGTGATAGTAAATTGCATACATTATTCTACTATGGTAATGTCTGCTTTACCCATTACCTTTAATGCGGCCTCAGTGGGCATGCCTGTAGTTATAAACTGATGAGCAGATTGGGTAACATCTGCATCATTACAGACTGCTGCCACCTTTGCAATTGTCTGAAGATTCACATCCACAAGACTTGGCCAATTCTGTATTATTCCCTCATGAGGATCATAAGAAGTCCCTTCTACTTTAAATGTCCAAAGAAAACCGGATGAGGATTGCATTGCCACAAGTTTTGCCACAGACTGTTTGTTTGTGGTCAAGGTTCCTGTTTTAAGAGAACAAATACAGTCGTTCAACCCAATGTCTCCACACTCGGCAATTTCCTAACCAGCGCATTGCACTTTCACACTCGGCAATTTCCTAAGCCTAGCCTCCTGAAGAAATTAAATAAACTAAACAAAAAACCAAGAAGAGGAAGAAGGGCGAAGAGACTTACAGTCTATAGAGAGCCTATCCACTGATATAGAGAGCCCATCTGGTCCCACCACACTGACAGCTTCGCCGCGGCATACTCCTCCACTGTCGGGCCGTCCCTCCTCCCCATACATCGATGCCGCCAATCACGACTCTCAGTGCTCATCGACGATTGCCCGCCGCCTAGGGTTTCGTCGTGTACGGGAATTTGGGGAATTTTTCGAATTGGAAGCAATGGTGAGCTAGGGTTTGGGTCTGGGGAGGCCATGGTGGCGGAATCAGGCGATTCGACTCTGAATTTCATCGAGGATTTTCAAATAAGATGGGGTTGATCGACCATAATAAGAAGAGAAGGATTTCTCACCGGGAACGCGATGACGAGTCCGCAACAGCGGCCTAGGTCCTGATGAGGAGGATTGGACCATGATGAGGAGGGGCGCGCTTTAAAGGCCATCAACCTTGATGAAGAAACCCTAAGAGAAGGTGGCGGCCAAGAGTGGAAGAGAAGGGAGCAAAGGGAGAAGGAGAGGGAAGTGAAGAAGCCCGTTTGCCTTCATGTTTTTCTTTTCGACAAAATTTTTACCGCCGAAAAAACTGTCAAAAAGTATACAGATAGACCATTTTTCGTCGTAAATATCCGTCGTAATAAATGTCAATACCGACGGATACAAATCCGCAGAAAAAATCCGTCGCTAATGTCATTCCTTTTACGACAGATTTAGTTCTGTCGCCAATGATAGATATTATCAACTCCGCCGTTAAATGCCAAATTTGTTGTAGTGAGCTGTGAAATGAAAAAAAATCACCTGAAGAGCATGTGACAAAACAGTGGATCATCTGAGATGTCTCCCGCACCTTATGAACAATAGCGACATTAAGATTCCATAGGACCATGATCCTGTCCAATTCGTCCTAATTCAGATTATTCAAAGATTGTCGTCCCCCAGTAACTTTCCTTCTGACTCTATCAAGTCTTAATTTTAGTTTCACATAGTGCCAAGAGGAACACATCTTCATCCTTAACTAGGTCTTGCACCGCCGATCTCTTACTTTTGTGGCCCAATCCACGGATATTCTAGTTGCAGATGGACATTTATAGGGGTTTAGGGGCTAACGCCCCCCCCTTTATTTTTCAGCTTTTGTTGATTGTTGCTTTTGTTTTGGGCCATAGCTCGGGCTGGTTGGGTTCTCCTTGCTGCAGTCGACAAAGAGGACGAAGCTTCAGAAGTTGTCTCATCACTATCTTGTTTTGGATGGAAGGGGTTTGAATGCACAATCTGCTCTTGCGCTAGCTTATACAAGGGTTTTACCCCCTTTTTTCAGGAGAACTCCAGTCATGCGATCGTTGAGCCTGCATTAGAGCACCCCCAACGGCTTCCAAGGCTACAGTCCTGGTGGGTGAAGGAGACAACAGGGGTTGATCAAGTTGTTTAGGGCATCCGTTTGCAAACACATCCAAAGTAACTGGAGGAGTGCTAGAGAGGTATAGAGGCGAGCCATCATGCGCCCGTACATGCTTTTCCAAGACCATGTATGGTACCTGTCCGATCAAAGTTGGTGAGATTTCTGGAGTAGGGCGTTGCGATGTCTCGGCCCAAACTTCTTTCGATCGACATGCGTTGGTGGTGTGAAAAAAACACTTGCATTTGGAGCATATGTGTGGCTTCCATTCATACTCCATGGGTTGTGGGAAGAAGGACCCTTCACTGGTGGCAACATGAACAACAGAGGGGAATTTGAAATCATAATCGATTTCAATGTAGGCTATGGCATACTCCAGTCGGGATCAGTCGGCTGTGGCTCTGACAAAGAATAGTGGGTGTCCCACAAAATTGGTCACCATACTCAAGCTTTCCTTTGCATAATACTGGGGCAGTAGGTCTAAAAAGTGCACCAAAATTAGGACTATTTTCACAAGATCGCGGATTAGAGACCTTCTACCCACGGTCCACATAGAATTCACGATTCGCTCACAGTCCACCGAAGAAGTGAATTTGAACATAAAGAACCCACCCACCATGGACTATGATCTATATATGAAATATGCATTTTATTATCTCCTAAACTTATATTTAAGCTAGTGTTTGATTAGAATTATTGCTACTTTATTATAGTTTTTGGTTTTGTAGGAAAATGAGAGCAAAGATTCAAAAATAGGGTGAAATAAGACTTCAATGGTTAAACCTTCATAACTTTGTGTACAAATGTCGGATTGGACTGATTCAAGTCTCATGTTAAATTTCAAGAAGTCATCTTTCCAACTCCACCAACCACGCATAATTCGGAGTTCGGAGCAAAAAGTTATGACCATTGGAAAATTGTGCTGCAGGATGAATAGTAACGATCGATCGGCTAAATAAGGCGATCGATCGCCTGAGGAAAAAATCGAAATTTTCGCGATCGATCGTCGCCGTTTGATCGATCGTATCTACTGAAAATTTTTCATGAACAGTACCGATCGATCGGTGAATAGTGCCGATCGATCGCCGTATACGGAAAACGCGATTTTGACCTATTTCGACTCAGATTTGGAAGGGGACTTCGTGGTTTCTCTTCAATATTATAAATAGGCCTTATGGGAGAACGTTTTGGGCATTAGAAAGTAGACCACATATTCAACCTAGAGAGCAATTTGAGACCTTGGAGGCTAGAGCAAAGGAAGAAGAAGATGATGAAGATGAAGATGATGGATTCTCTTCCCATGCTTGGCTAAACTCCTATCCAAGGCGTAGATGAAGCCCAATAATCTGGTTGTGTAGTTTCTTTTCTCTCATCTTATGTTTTTACTCTAGTTGGTGTATGAACCTTTGTTATGCAATTAAAGTTAATTCATTGAGTTTATTCTTTGTGCTTGAGAGAGACAAGAGTGGATTTTATGAATTTCAATCTGAAAGATTACTTGCATGTCTGAGAGGAATGTGAGTGTTCTGATTTGTCATATGTTAATAAAGTTTCATTGATTTATGCTTGAGAGAGATAGATCACAATTCCATATGCTTAATTGATTTATGTGTTACGTCCGAGAGGAGAGCACTATAATTTGAATTGACAGGTGTATGTCTGAGAAGAATACACCAGCCAATTGGAAATCTTTATTTAAGAGAGAGAGAGAGACTTTACACTAGTTTATTGTGGTGGATTCGAAGCCTTGGTATTCCACATATTGATTAAATCTCAGCTTAGTAGTTAAGTTCATAGCTTTACTTAGATTAAACAAAAACTGCAACTTTCTTCTCTTGAAATTTGGTAAAGTATTCACCGTCCCTGAGGTTCGACAACCCTTATCAATACTCACCGTAGTACAATTACCTTGTGCACTTGCAAGAGTTTATATTTAAATGATCAGACTGCATGTTAAAGGAGCCAACCATCTTCCAAATCCTGGATACATAGCCCTTGAACAACACAAAAAGACGGTCGCTTCCCCATAGCGTAGCCAACAAGGGTGTTGGTCCACCGAAGTGCTTCCTTGTCAACGAATTCTTGTGGGATTTTGACTAAGGTCATGCCCTTCAGCTCAGGATGGAATGTGAGTGTGTTGGATGCCTGAGATGTACCCCAAAACAAGTTTGCCCATGAGGAGGACCGTGGCATCTCGGGAGAGGAGGGGGCATTTGAGGCATGACTAGGAGGAGGGGGGTTTGGGTAGGAGGGTGGGGTTGAAGAGGTTGTGTGTGAAGAGTAGGGCAGAGGGGAGGGGGGGGGGGGGTGGCTAGGAGAGGCCATGGGTCTGAACACCCAATCCCACGAAACTTGTTCACAAGTCAAACCCTCTTTGGAATATTGTTAAACAGGTGGTGCATGAAGGAAAATTTGCGGCAGGGGCAAAGGGCGAGAGGGGGGGGGGGGGGGATGGCAAAAGGCAGCACCTTTTTCCCTACAGCGCCAGTGTTGTGATTTGGTATATGGAATCAGCGAAATGGAAAAGAAGAGGAAAAGAATAAGGAAGATAATGAGAACTTCAATTTGCATAACCTCCAACGAGGGAGAAGACCCTCCTTATAACAAGAGGGGCACGTCTCCTAGGGAGGAGCGCCAACTACTGATGATGGGTCGTGATTCTAGCCCATTACAGATATGATTTCCCCAATCAGCCCATTACAAGATACGATAGCCCATCAGACCTTATTACATTGCAATGAAAATGAAACTAGCCTAATACGGAAAGTAAACCTATCCTGCCTAATATAGGATCTGCCCAGAGGTTGTGCTGACGTACACAACATTCCACAATGCTCTGCTGTCGCCGTGTCCTCAAGGCGTCCCTGACGGAAATGTACCAAGAAGTCATCTTCTACCATCCACGTGGCATCATCCAACAGCTGACCTCGCCAAGCGACTAGAACCTCGGTCACAATTCGACCAGAATGACGAACGCGGCCTTTGTCAAGAATAGAAGCAGAAGTAAGGTCCTCAGAATCCACTGGCCCCATGAGGGGTGGGGCTCGCTGTTAGCAACCATATTCGGGTCTCCCACAAAATGGCAAAGACATGAGACTTGGAACATTGGATGCACCAAGGGGCCTGGCAGTAATGCTGACTAGTACGCCACCTGGCCAATGCGCTCAACAACCTCATAAGGACCATGGAAACGAGGTGCAAGTTTGGTGTGCTCCAAATGAAACAATGACGTGTGGCGCTGTGATAGGACAGAAACATAGACCTGCTCTCCCACCTAGAATACCCGATCGGTGTGCTTCTTATCATAAATTTGCTTCATCCGGTTCTGTGCAAAATTCAGGTTGACCTTAAGCTATCTAAGGACCTCGTCTCTAGTTTGAAGCATGTAGTCCACCTCGGCAATAAAAGAACGTTGAGGTATGTAAGAAAGCACCGTAGGGGGAGGCCGACCATACACTACCTCAAACGGAGTGTGGTATGCTGTGTTGTAGTACCACTCGGCCCATGGTAAGAGATGGAGCCAACGACGATGTTGATCACCCACGAAACAATGTAAATATTGTTCCAAACACCTATTCATGACTTCCGTCTGGCCGTCCATCTGTGGATGATAAGCCATGCTCATATGTAGTTCCATACCTTGGAGAGCAAATAATTCGTGCCAAAAGTTAGAAAGGAAGACACGGTCTCTATCACAAACAATAGTCCTCGGCATGCCATGCAGTTTGGCAACGTCTTTTACATAAAGCACTGCAACCGTTTGAGCTGTAAAGGGGTGACTTAGGGCATAGAAGTGAGCATATTTGGATAGCCGGTCTACCACCACCAAAATGACCAATTTCCCTTGGACCACGGGCAAGGCTTCGACGAAAGCCATCGAGACATCCTCCCAAATTTTATCCGGAACGGGCAGGGGTTGAAGGAGGCCAGCTGATTAAGTGGTTGCCAACTTGGCCCACTGACAAGTGTCACAGGCCGATACATAGTTCTGTACTACACGTCGTATACCCGGCCATAAAAAACTCTGGCTCACCCTTTTGTGTTCGAAATGAACCTTTGTGACCCGCAAGTGGTGTGTCATGGAAATGAGAGATGACGCGGATGCGCAAGTCTGAATAATTGGGCATCCATAAGCGCCCCCTCCAAAACAAAAGTTCATCCCACCATGCATATAAGGGCTCGACGGTGGGCTCCGTCTGAATGTGATAGACCAGCACTTTGGTCGATGGATCCTCCAAGTACGAATGACGTAGATCCGGAATAAAGGAACAGTTGGGCCCGGATAATGCCATACACAGTCCCTCTATGGGCCGCCTAGATAGTGCATCCGCCATAGTGTTCTTAGTGCCCTTCTTGTATGTAACCTCATAATTGTAGCCCAATAGCTTATTGGTCCACCTTTGTTGTGCCGGGGTCGATACAAATTGCTCCATGAAATACTTCAGCGGTTGATGGTCGGTCCGTATGAGGAACCGTCGGCCTAAGAGGTACGGTTGCCATTTCATCACCGCGTGAATGATGACCAATATTTCTCGTTCATAGGCACACAATGATAGTGAACGGCCCGACAAGGATTTGCTGAAAAAGGCAATTGGGCGATCCTTCGGCAAGAGGACGGCCCCAAGACCTGTATCTGAGGCGTTGGTCTCCACCACAAATGAAATACTAAAGTCCGGTAGCACCAATACGGGTGCCTTGGCCATGACCTATTTCAGCCTGTCAAAGGCCATCTGCGCCTCATCGATCCATGTGCAGGCCCATTTTTTAAGTAAGGCCATGAGTGGCCCTGGAATTACTCCATACTGGCTGGTGAAGCGACGATAATAGCCCGTCAGACCCAAGAACCCTCTCAGCGCCTTGACACACTGAGGTGTCGGCTAGGATAACATGGTCGTAACCTTGGATGGGTCAATAGTGATGCCCTCACAAGATATGATGTGTCCCAAATATTCCACCTGTGAGCTGCAAAAGAACACTTCGTGCATTTCAGAAATAGAGAATTTTTACGTAAGATCGAGAAAACCGACTTGAGGTGGACCAAGTGCTCTTCCCACGACATGCTGTAAATGAGAATATTGTCGAACAAGACCAGGTCATATTGTCAGAGGAAGGGCCGGAAGATGTCATTCATTAAGCTCTAGAATGTAGCGGGGGCATTTTTCAGCCCAAACGGCATGACTAGAATCTCAAAGTGACCATCATGGGTATGGAATGCAGTTTTGTGCGTATCAGAGGGCTGCATCCTGATCTGATGGTACCCGGATCGCAAGTCAAGCTTGCTAAAGACAGTAGCTCCTGCCAATTCATCAAGTTGCTTCTCGATCTCTGGGATGGGGTACTTGTCTTTGACCGTACTGGCATTGAGGGCGCGATAGTCTACACAAAAGTGTCATGTGCCATCCTTTTTGCGCACGAGTAACACTGGTGAAGAAAAAGAACTGTTTGAATAATACCTGTTTGTAGCATGTCTCACACCAGTCGCTCTATCTCCGCCTTATGGATATGTGGGTTGCGATATGGGTGAATATTAGCGGCAGGGCCCCTGGAACAAGTGGAATATGGTGGTCGTGGCGCCGTTGTGGTGGAAGACTTGTGGGCTGGGAGAAAATATATGCATGTTCATCCAGGAGGAGGCACATGTCATGCGGTAGTTCCCACTGTTCCACATCCCCATGGCACGTTGCTGAAGGAACATCCCTTGAGGTGCAAACCGATACAAGGAATCAACTGCCTATGCTGCTTGTAAGGCCCCAGGTTGGGACCCATGTATACGTACCCTCTGTCCTTGTACTTTGAAGTCCATGATGAGGTCGTGGAAGTTCCAAATCACATCTCCCAAGTCTTGCAACCATTGGACTCCCAGCACGACATCCACCCCTTTAATGGGCAATAGGAACATGTCCATGGTAAATGTATGCCCTTGGATGGTCAAAGACGCTTGGGCACACACACCCGAACTCCGTAGATGTTTGCCATCGCCGAATAGCACATCAAATGGTTTAGCATCCAACACATAGCACCCTAGCCATTGTGTCACTGTCGTTGATGAAGTTGTGAGTGGAACCACTATCAATCAATATAACCACCTACTGCCCTTTCAGAAGTCCCTGGACGCGCATGGTCCGTGGGCTGAATGTGCTGGAGTAAGCGTGCACTGAAATCTCGGGCTGCACATGATCATAGAGGTTGGCTACCTCGTCAATCTGATGAGTAAGCTGCCCCGAACCAAGCAGGAGTGTCCTGATACAAACTTTTCATCGCAGTTGAAGCATAGTCCTTTGGCCCTTCGCTCTGCCACTTGTGCTAGTGTGAGACGGGGATAGGAGAGGGAGTAGACCCAGGCAGGGCTGGCTGACTAGGGCTTGAGCCAGGTGCTAGAATCGCAATAGGGGGTTGGCTAGTATACGGTCGCTGAGCCAGTACCCCACGCCCCCCTCGTCATTCATGGACCAACTTTTTTTCTTAAATTTGGGCATGGTGCACCACCTCATGCATAGTATGGTAAGGGAAGTGGTGCATCTCATCAGCGATCTCAGGTTTCAGCCCGCGTTTGAATGTGCTAACAAGAGCCGCCATTGGACAATCTAGCAAACGATTAGCAATTTTCATAAATTCAGAGTAATAAGTCCTCACCGTGGTCGTTTGCCTCAGAGTAGACCACATCTCGTTGAAGTCTTGAAACTCATTTGGTCTGAATTGGACGCACGATTCGTCGGAGAAGGACGTCCAAGTGGGAAAACGAGTCTCCTTCTTGTAGGACTGAAACCAAACCGATGCGTCTCCATCAAGGTGGAAAGCTGCCACACGCAGGCACTCTTCATCAGAGTATGTCCCTTGGTATGAAAAGAATTTGTCTGCCTTGTACAACCATTCGATGGGGTCTTCATCGCCGTTGTACCTTGGGAATTGTAACTGAGCCAGTCGAGGCTCAGCGTGCTGCCCCTCTGGCCTCCGCGAGACCCCTGGGCTCCTCCCAGTCGTCATCCATGTCATTGTGACTATTTCATGGGTGTGTGGCCATTGAGGTATTTCCACGAGCACCTGGTATGCCTCGTGCATCGAGGCCATGGTGGCCACTCTCTGCGTCCAGGTTTAGAGACCCAAGTTGGATTCCACGATGGAGGGATTGTCCTGTGGCTTGGCCTAGTAATGACCTGCCAGGCACATGGAACCCCCCTGGTCGACTAGGGCCTCCAATTTCTCTTGAGGGTGGCGGCGTCGTCATTGTTGCAGATTGCAAGATCCGATTTTGAGCCCTCTCAAGCTGCAACTCCTTGAGTTGTTCATGGATTGCAGTCATCAAGGATAGCATAGCCGTTTGTGTGGTGTCGGCATGGTCTTCGGGCTGGAAGCCTCTCTTCGGCGGCCATGGTTGGCTACTTGCAGGGAGGCATCTCCGTCTCAGATCGGAATGGCTCTGATACCAATGTTGTGATTCAGTATATGGAATCAGCGAAATGGAAAAGAAGAGGAAAAACATAAGGAAGATAATGAGAATTTCAATTTGCATAACCTCCAACGAGGGAGAAGACCCTCCTTACAACAAGAGGGGTGTGTCTCCTAGGGAGGCATGCCAACTACTGGCCAGCTGATGGGTCGTGATTCTAGCCAGTTACAGATATGATTTTCCCAATCAGCCCGTTACAAGATACGATAGCCCATTAGACCTTATTACATTGCAATGAAAAGGAAACTAGCCTAATACGGAAAGTAAACTTATCCTGCCTAATATAGTATCTGCCCAGAGGTTGTGCTGGCGTACACAACAGCAAGCTCGATGTAGCTATCGCTTCCCCTAATAAGTACTTAGAAACTACATAAAGCCGGGGACGGAGGATGGGGGGAGGCGAGGTGCCAGAGGGCGGAGGCGTTTAGGCAAGGGGTGGGTGGAGGCGGTACTGGCTATGGCGATGGTGCGGTGGAGGCGAGGGGTGGGGGCGATGGGGTGGAGGCGAGGTGGCGAAGACAGAGGCTTGGCGGAGTGCAGGGGGGCGTGCGCCCTCGATCGTCCTCAGTCGCCCTCAGAGGAACTCCTAGCACAAAATGTAAATTTGATTGCATGTGTTTCCTTTCAAGTGCAAAAGAGTAACATATTTAATCCTCCGAACATAATCTCTAACTGGCGCAATCCAAGTTTTATTCAATATTCACAAATCTCGAGCAACCAAAAGAAATCTTGTATGAGTTACCAAAAGAAAAGAAAAAGGCATTCTTGTATATGAAATCCCATGAAGCAGCAGGCGATACAAATGGCTTTTGACTTCATCTGTAAATGGCTTTTGACTTCATCATTGGTGAGCCCATCCACTCTCATCAGCTCCCTTATCTGCTTTGGAGTCGCAACTGATATAGATAAATCCAAATGTAACCAAAACTTCAGTAACTACAGTACGAACTACATATACACCTTCTGCACGAGTCGCACGACACTAAGAAATCGTGCTCACCCTGCGCACCACCGAGCTGTTGGAGGGCTTGGAGAAAACTATGGTGCAGCTCTGGCGACCAGCACCGTCTATCCTTCCGATGTGTTGCCTGCTCTCCCTTCTCATGACTTCGTTCACCAGTCATCCTATCCTTGGAGCTCGCGGTAGGGGCCTGCCCAGCAGATCCGGCGGTTCTGCTTCTTTTTTCTTCTCTGGGAATATGAAAACCTTCTTCCAGCTTTTTGGGCTTCAAGTTCTCTCTTGTTTCCTGTAATCTCCCTCCAGCTTCATTAGATCAAATATGATGATTGTAGTAATCATTTATAAAGCTGGCTCATATCAAGATTGAAGGCCTCTTTGTGCTGGGGTGGTGGTGGGTGAGTATCTTGAGTACTCCAGAGTTGGACAGATCTAAGCCAGTCGGGTTTCTTCATGACACTTTCATGATCTCTGTCATTTGGCTTCTCATCTTCCTTGCATGAGCTTCTCTTGAGTGGCATGAACTCTCCCTCATTGGAGGTGGCCTCGCAATCAGACTGTCCAGGGAAAAGATCCTCTATCCCGATTTGCTATTTACACCTCTCGATAGCTGTCATCGACTAAGTATTAGATCATCATCAACATTCACTTTTCAATTCCATTTACTATACATGGACCAACATGCATAATCTCACATAGAAGGATAAAAACAGAAACAATTAAGAGAAGGAAATCAGATAATAGATTCATGGTGTGGGAGGCGATGGGGGCGGCGACGAGGGAGGGAAGCGACTATCGGGGGAGGGGGGGGAGAGGCGACTGTCAGGGCAAGGAAAGAGGGGAGTGGTAAACTAGGGTAAATTTTGGAAAACCCACTTCAACCCATCAGCTTTCATCCAACAGTTATTAACAAAACCGACCAGTCGGTTGCAGGCTACCTGCCCTCTTGGGAGAAATATGATATAGGACTTTTTACCCATATTTATAAGATCACATATTCCCTGATTATCTCCCCCACTTGGACTGGCCCTATAGGCTTTTGAAGTTTCCTCCAATATCTTAATTTTGAAGTTTGTTTTTGGACTGGCCCTATAAGATCACATATTCCCTGATTCCCTTGAACGATTTGCAAAAAGAATTTCTCTAACTAGCTAGAAAGGTTGAAGAGAGATACAATCAATGAAAGTAGAACTATGGGGAAGTCTCCATTTTATTCAAGAAGTGAATGACGGTTACATGTTGCAAGTGTGAAACCATGGGACTGGAGCACTTTCCGAGGATGGAACAAAAAGAGCATGATGGCGTGCTGCAACAGCATTCCAAACAAAAGCCAATGCATGAACCGTGCGCCAAGTTTGATATACTGCATGTACAACACCATAAGGACGTGCCTCCAAAGTCCACTCATTTAACTCGAATTAGCCTGAACAATTCATGTATCCCAACGTCTATGATTTATACTGTACTTGCTATGCTGCCTGTGTGTGACCTAAGTTTTATTTCTGATTTCGTTTTTCAAAAAGAACAAGTGTAGTTTATTTTGAAATTAATTCAAGCCAGATGCTAATATCGAATGGAGAGAATAATTTGTAGCAGAGCCTGCTCTATCCGGTGACACATGAGGCCAAGTATAATGTGTTGAAATTTGACTTGAAATTAAACAAATTAGTTAAAAAATGTAGCGATCGATCGGCAAAATAACGCGATCGATCGTGTAACGATCGACCATGATAAACCGATCGTTCGTAGTTACTGTAATTTTCTGCAATTTGGTTTCCGTATTGGCCCGATCGATTGGTATAAAAATGATCGATCGTAATTTTAGGCTAAATAAGGCGATCGATCGCAAAGCGATCGATCGACTTATAAAACGATCGATCGGCTAAGCGGTTACAGCGAGTAAATGGCCGTTTCTCTGCGAAAAAGTGCGTCTCTTCTTCCAGAAAAGGCCCAACAGCGTTCTTCTATATATAAAGAACGATTTTCTGCAGAAAAGGGTTACAGACAACAAAGAAAAACTTGTCTTCTTCACTCTTAATTCATCATCCATCATTGAGCAATAGAGTCTCCTCTGATTGAGATCCAGTCAGTTTGATTTGAAGTGCAACTTTAAACTGACGGTGTGGTTCGTTGTATCTCGGGAACGGAACGCTATTATTCGCCTGTGCACAGAGGGCTGCGTATCTGTTTCAAGGACAACGCATAGCGTGCCTCGAACCTGGTTCTAATTCTTATACTCATTCTAGTATTTCATGTGTATATTTGTCAATTTATGTGCATAATTTGGTAGTATTTTAGCCCTCTTATATACGACAATCCCAACAATCTTGAAACAGATATTATTTGTTCTTGTTGATTGAATACTACTGCAATTATGGGTGTTGACAAATCATTGAAGCCTGAGAAATTGATGGCAAGAATTTCATGCGATGGCAAACAAAGATGAAATTTTGGTTGACTAAATTGAACATATTCTATGTTATTTCTGATGTTCATGTGGAAAAAATTGTATCTTCTGAATCTGAAAAGACTGCTAGTTCGTCTGAAGTTGGAACTACTAAGCCTGTTGATATTGATAAATTCAAACAAGATGATGAACTATGCCATGGACAAATTTTGAGTGTCTTGAGCAATGAATTATATGATTTGCATGTAAATGCTAAATCTGCTAAAGAACTATGGGATACCCTTGATAAGAAATTTGGAAAGGAGCATGAAGGGGAAGAAAAATATGTTGTAGGCGAGTATTTTGACTACAAGATGGTCGATAACAAATCTGTTAGAGACCAGGTTATTGAGATACAGAATTTGGTAGCAAAGATCATTGGGAAAGGCATTCCCGTTGACGAGAGGCTCCAAGTTCCGGCGCTTATAGACAAGCTACCACCCTCATGGTAGGATTTCCAAGTTAACTTGAAGCACACAAAAGGGACGCAATGTCCGTTGATGATCTTATGGTGACCATACAAATTGAAGAAAAATATAGAGGTAAGATGAAAATCTTACAAGGCTCATCTTCTGGGGTCAAAGATAGTGTTCAAGAAAATATTGTCGAAGGGAAACCGAAGTTTCATGGCAATAAGAAGAACAACAAGAAGTTTAAGAATCGGTCTTTCAAACCTGGTTCAAATATCCATAAGGACAAGAAGTCGAAGGTTTGCTGGGTCTGTGGAAAACCGGGACATTTTGCAAACAAGTGCAAAGAGAAGAAAGGCCAGGACCATGGACATGGTGGGGCTACATCTTCTGCTCATGTTAACATGGTTACTTCAGATGACAGGTTAGTATTAACTAATTCTGAAATTAACTTGGCATGTGAATCTACTGATTGGTGGGTTGATACAGGGGCAACTGTTCACATCGGTGTTGATGTTTCTTCTTTTTCTTTCTATCAGGAAGTAAAGGATAGGACTGTGACGATAGGGAACTCCTCTGAGGCTAGAGTTTATGGAGTTGGAAATGTGGACATCCGGTTTACATCGGAGAACACGTTAACTCTTCGTAATGTGTTGCATGTGCCTAGTGTGAGGAAGAACCTAGTTAGTGGAGTACTTCTTAGTAGAGAAGGATATAAATTAGTGTTTGAGTCAAATAAAGTTGTAATAACTAGACATGGTACTTTTATTGGCAAAGGCTATGTGTGTGATGGTCTTTTTAAACTAAATTTGGTCTCTTATAATAACTCTTTATTTCAAGTAGATGACTCTTTGATTTATCATGTTGATTCTTTTGATGTGTGGCATATGAGACTTGGACATGTGAATTCAAATACGATTAAAAGAATGATGAATCTTGATTTGATTCCGAAATCGCATGATGTAACTAGTGATAAATGTGAAATATGTGTTCAAGCAAAACAACCTAGAAAACCTTATAGGTCTATTGATAGGTCTACATGTTTGCTTGAATTAGTTCATTTGGATATATGTGAACTGAATGGATTAATTACTAGGGGTGGTATGAGATATTTCATTACTTTTATTGATGATTACTCTAAGTTTTGTCATGTGTATTTATTAAAGTCGAAAGATGAGGCTTTTGAGAAGTTTAAAGTCTATAAGATGGAGGTTGAGAATCAAACGGAGAGGCGAATTAAAAGACTAAGGTCTGATCGTGGTGGGGAGTATTGTTCTCTTGAATTTTGTAAGTTTTGTGAAAATCAAGGAATAATACATGAGACCACAGCGCCTTACTCTCCTCAATCTAATGGAGTGGCAGAAAGAAAGAATAGAACTTTCATTGACATGATTAATTCTATGCTTTCGTCTTCGGGTCTACCGAAGAATTTATGGGGAGAAACAATTCTTTCTGCTTGGATGATCTTAAACCGTGTGCCTCATAAAGGATAAAATACAACCCCTTATGAGTTAATGAAAGGAAGAAAACTGAGCTTAAAGTTCATTAAAGTTTGGGGATGTCTTGCCAAAGTGAAAATCCCAAACGTGAAAATGGATAAGCTAGGTTCAAAAACATATGATGCGGTGTTCATTGGTTATGCACAAAATAGTAGAGCATATCAGTTTTTAGTAATTGGGTCAGATCGACAGGATTATGCACCTAATGTAACATCTGGATGCTGGTGAAGGCCAGGTGTACTGATGTAGAGGAGAAGTGGCTGGCAGTGGGTGAGTGAAGCAGCAAAGGCATGCAGTGAATCTGGAACATGAAGGCCTCGACCTTCCATTTCGACCAGAAGACCACGCCATCCAGTGAAGTTAGAACGCGGTGTGGGGGAGTAAAGCGGCCAGGCCAGGGGGAGAAAAGCATCGACTAGTCTTAGACCAAGTCAGCAGAAGCGGGGGTGACTCTGGCTGCTCTCCGGCGATCTCAGACGAACTCCTGCAAATCCGGCGACCTTGACGATTCTGGCGACTGGGTTAAGAGAGAAAAAAAAAACAGAGGAGGAGCCGGGGGGAAGAGGAGCTGCAGGGGGTGAGTGACCTCGAGTAGCGACGACGCCGGCGACGACTGCGAGCTTCAGCGGCGGCGATTCCGACAAGCCAACGACTCTCCGGCGGCACGAGGTAGGATCCCATAACCCCTCCCATCAAGCTTTATTTTTTTTGGGTTCTTCGTCGAGGGAGGAGATGGGGTCGTCGGAAGAGGAGGAAAAGGGCCGCCGGTGGGTCAGTGGGGGTCGAATTGACCTCCGCCAGGCCGCCGGCCACCGCCGAGGTAACAAAGGCAGCAGCGCAAACTCCATTTTCTCCCCCGAATCTGCCCGGACCACGGGCAGACGGCCAGGGGGAGTAGAGGAAGAGGTGGGGGTCGGTCGGCCGGTGGCGATGCGACGGCGGCCGCTGCAGCCAGACGACCAACCAGTCGTCTTCCTCACTGGTCTGGTCCAGTGGCAAATTGGACCGGGCCGGTCCATCATCAAACCAAACCCGGCCCATTAAACCAATTGGTTCAGAAACAGACCGAACCCGGTTCAGTTCAAAAATAAACCGAACCCGGTTCATAATTAGACCAAACCCAGTCTATTTCTAAACCAAACCCTGGTTCAACAATAAACCCGGTTCATAAGTCGGTTTAGATTTTGAACTGCCGGTGGACCTTAACCGACAGTTAAAATCTGTTTATAACTGACGGTCAAGCTTGACCGTCTGTGTATTTATATGCAGTGTGGTACATACAGAGCCAGTTTGGTATATAGGATCCTGTTACTGATTTTGGGCTATTTATTAAATAATTTCAAGCCCTAATTGGCATGTTAATGGTACGTGTTTGTGATGTTATAGTATTAAGGGCCTTAGTCCCTTATGTTGTGATGACAGATAGCTAAGGATTTAAATGTAAAGAAAAACCCGACTAATAAATCTAGATGGTTTAGAGACATAATCATTTTATGAAAGATAATAAAATGATGACTTGAGGGCTGAGCTTGAGGGTTGGGAAAAACCTAATCAAGATAAAGACTAAAATGCCCTTGGGGATTGGGAGTCAGTGTATGAGTGTGAGCGACTTCCGATCAAGCGACCGAATGACTATTAAGTCACAGGTCAGGCTATCTGTTGAGCTATTAAGCCAACAGTGTGAATGGTATGTTATGGTTCCATACTAGTAATACTGTGATACCTATTAAGGATCACAAGGAATAGATTGGGGTGATGTTGCATCTTCCGACTGGTGGAAGCTCTGCCGTTTGTATCTCTCTATGGATTTTAGAGAGCATTCACATCTTCCGACTAGTGGAAGCTTTGTGTCATGGTACCTAATAAGGACCAACGTCAATTGGTCAGGCTTAAGCTGTTATATCTCTCTATGGATTTTAGAGGGAACAATGATATGATATTTTGGCCATGTTTGCATCTTTCTATGGATTTTAGAAAGAGTATTACATACTTTATTGGCCAGGCTTAAGCTGTTACCTCTTCTCTATGGATTTTAGAGAGAGCGTGCTTATTCTCTATGGATTTTAGAGAGAGCCACACATCCTGAGCCTTAGTTGCCAGGTGGTTTACTGTGCACAACATTGGAGACGTTAGCATCCTAGAAGGCTGCGTTTCCCGACCCACATCGAGTCTAGGAGCTGATGTGGAGCCAGACCCTTCCGACGGTCATACCTTATAAGGTAAGGAATGGGCGAGGCAGTCACCCTTGAGAAATTCAGGGCATGCCGTGATTACCGGTATTAACCGGAATGATAGTCACGGTGTTTTCGTGCTGTCTGTCATGTAGGTATGACATTCAGTGAGTCTGTCTATGGGACAAAGACTTAATGATTGAACTTGAACTTGGGAAGCAATAAAAGACTTGCTTGAAAGATTAATAAAAGATTCAAGTGGAATCCTGTAATAGGTTGCATAATATGTTAATGCAAATCCTAATTTGATGTGATGATGACTGTGTTATGGTATCCCACTGAGTATTTTTGTACTCAGCATCCTTATGTGATGTAGGTGCTGCTATGGAAGAGTGACTTCTCGTGGCACTTGGGAGCCGGGTGGTGAGGACGTTCCGATTTCTTAGTATATCTCCTGCTACAGGTTTGTCCTAGAATTGTATTAAGGCGCGAGCGCCGACTATTTCTAGTTTATTTTGAGATGGATGACAGACTTGCACTTAGAGGACTTGCTTAGGTTTAATCGACTTTGCATCTTGTATTACTATATATATATATGGTTTTGTATCCATATTTGTGAACCCCAGTTATCACGGCCTAGATGCTTAGTCGAAAATTTTTCAACCAAAGATTTATCGCTTAGAGGAACAATCCTCAAGTTTTTCCGCTACCACTCTGATTTAAAAATCGTTTTAAAAACCCGGGCCGTGACACCTAATACTATTAAGGAGTCCGATGATGCAACATTCTTTGAGAATGTATTTCCTATGAAGGAAAAGAGTAAAGCTGTAGTGCATAAAGAAGATGGTCCATCATCTTCTGTTCCAAGAATTGAAGATTCGGATACCAATGTAGAGGTTAGGAGATCTAAAAGAACCAGAATAGAGAAGAATTATGGAGATGACTTTTATACTTATATGGTGGAGAATGAGGATCCTTTGACTTTTAGTGAGGCTATGTCATCTAGTGAATCTCCTTTATGGAAGGAGGCGGTACAGAGTGAGATGGATTCAATCCTTGCACATGGGACGTGGGTTCTAACGAATCTACCTCTAGGGTTTAAACCCATTGGGTGCAAGTGGATTTTTAAAAGAAAATATTATCCTGATGGATCCATTGAAAAGTACAAAGCTAGATTAGTGGCTAAAGCGTATAGTCAAAAGGAAGGTCAAGATTTCTTTGACACGTATTCTCTTATGACCATGATAACTACAATTAGAGTGCTTATTGCATTGGCAGCTCATTATAACCTCGAGATCCATTAAATGGATGTCAAAACAGCATTTTTAAATGGTGAATTGGAGGAAGAAATCTATATGGAGCAGCCTGAAGGTTTTGCAGTTCCTGGTCAAGAAAGAAAAGTATGTAAGTTAGTGAGATCTCTCTATGGGTTAAAACAGGCTCCTAAACAATGGCATCAAAAGTTTGATAATGTTCTTCTTTCTAATAATTTTGTTATGTGTACATCTGATAAATGTTTATATTGGAAGTCGTTTAATGATTGCTTTGTGATGTTATGTTTATATGTAGATGATATTTTGATTTTTGGTGATAATGTGGATCATATCAATAAGGTTAAGGGTTTCCTTAACGAGAATTTTGATATGAAAGACTTGGGTCTTGCCAAAGTCATATTGGGCTTAAAGATTGATAGGACTTCTAATGGAATAGTTGTGAGTCAATCATACTATGTGGAGAAGATTCTAAAGAAGTATGGTTACTTCGATAGAAAACCTGTCAGTACGCCGTATGATTCAAGTGTAAGACTAAAGAAAAATCTTGGGGAAAGTGTGTCACAACTTAGATATTTACAGCTGATAGGAAGTTTGAGTTATCTGGCAAACTGCAGTAGACCGGATATATCCTATGCTGTGGGAAGACTAAGTAGATACACAAAGAGCCCAAATAAATCTCATTGGATTGCCATTGAGAGAATGTTCAGATATCTGAAGGGAAGTGTAAATTTCGGTTTACATTATTCCGGGTTCCCTGCTGTATTAGAAGGATACAGTGATGCTAATTGGGTATCAGATTCTGATGAAACAAAGGCCATAAGTAGTTATGTATTTACACTTGGTGGTGGGGCAGTTGCATGGAAATCTTCCAAGCAAACTGTGATAACAAGATCGACTATGGATGCTGAGTTAGTAGCTCTTGATAAAATTGGAGGAATGGCGGAATGGCTTAGGGATCTATTAATAGATATACCCTGGTTGAATAAGCCAATTCCTGGAATTTTGATTCATCGTGATAGCCAATCAGCTCTTGATAAGGTTAAGAGTAAGAATCATAATAAGAGGTCCTCTAGGCATATTGAACTAAGGTATAAAATCTTGCGCAAGTTGACTACATCGGGAGTCATTGCCTTAAGTTTCATACGATCAGCGCATAACTTGGCTGATTCGTTTACTAAAGGATTATCGGTAGGACAAGTCCTTAACTCATCTAGGGGAATAGGGCTTAAAGCCTATGATTTAAGTCATCGTTAGTAGCAACCCAATCTCTCTGAGTGGAGATCCCACGACGAAGATTCAATGGGTAACAACAAGCTAATGTGTGATTTGGAGAGCACTATTATAATAAATTGTATGCTCGTTCTCGTGTGATGATGAGAGTGCTCTACTGCATATGAAACAGGATGACGAAAGTCTTAATGAGGTCAAGGCTTAAAAAGCAGGGTATTGTTATGCAGATTACCCTTGGAGACTGTCACCTATATGAGTGCCACTGAGGTCGCAGTTAAAGAGAACGAGGGCTTGTTCCCTAATGTGCAACTCATGAAAAGATACAAGGCGCATGGCCATAAAGCGCTACCCCGAATGATCTCGAAAAGGGAGTTACTCTAATTGTTAGGTTTGTCAAAGCTCTTGCTCTAAAGTTCAAGTTCAAGACTTAGTTCACTTCGAACTTGTGAGAGTGGCGGCCTACCAAACTAGGTGTAGGTTCAAACCCGCAAGGTACCTATCACCGAAAACTTAGAGTACTATTGCTCAATGTCTCATTCATGTGTCGTATACATTTTAGTGTGTAGACTGGTTTAATATCAAGTCATGGTGGGGATTGTTGAAATTTGATGTGAAATTAAACAAATTAGTTAAAAAATGTAGCGATCGATCGGCAAAATAATGCGATCGATTGTATAACGATCGACCGTGATAAACCGATCGTTTGTAGTTACTGTAATTTTTGCAATTTGGTTTCCGTATTGGCCCGATCGGTCGGTATAAAAACGATCGATCGTAGTTACTGGAATTTTAGGATTTGTGTACCGCGATAAAATGATCGATCGTAATTTTAGGCTAAATAAGGCGATCGATCGCAAAGCGATCGATCGGCTTATAAAACGATCGATCGGCTAAGCGGTTACAGCGAGTAAATGGCAGTTTCTCTGCGAAAAAGTGCGTCTCTTCTTCCAGAAAATGCCCAACAGCGTTCTTCTATATATAAAGAACGATTTTCTGCAGAAAAGGGTTACAGACAACAAAGAAAAACTTGTCTTCTTCACTCTTAATTCATCATCCATCATTGAGCAATAGAGTCTCCTCTGATCGAGATCCAGTCAGTTTGATTTGAAGTGCAACTTTAAACTGACGGTGTCGTTCGTTGTATCTCAGGAACGGAACGCTACTATTTGCCTGTGCACGGAGGGCGGCGTATCTGTTTCAAGGACAAAGCATACCGTGCCTCGAACCTGGTTGTAATTCTTATACTCATTCTAGTATTTCATGTGTATATTTGTCAATTTATGTGCATAATTTGGTAGTATTTTAGCCCTCTTATATGTGACAATCCCAACATAATGAGGGTGTTCGCAGTTGGAGCAGGCGAAGCGAAGGAGAACCTTGGGCTGGTCCACCCCCTCTCATCTCCCTATTTGGTAGACGAGCGATTTTAATCCTAATCATACTTTATCTACTTCTCTATGCAACAAGGAATGGAGTTATGCGCGTTCTTCTATTAAGAATCAAGAAATTTTGCAATTCCTGGATTCTTACAAACCTGTTCTTTCAACCGGAAAAGATATTTATGGATGGATTGCACCAAATATAAGCCTTACATTCAAATATGTGGGGGAGCCAGTAAGAACTCATTTCCCAGTTCATTGGTTCAGCCTGATTTGGTACAAATATTTTCCACGTCATTCTTTTTTTGCATGGTTGGCGCTTAATGAAGGGATTATGGAAAATCTTGCAAAACGGGGCTTCCAAAATGCCTAGCCGATGTTTTTTTGGATAATTGATAAATTTATTAACCAAAAAAAAGCCTAGCAGATGTTACTTATGCTTAAGTGTGTAACAAATGACCATTTGTTCTTCTCATGTCTCTTTTCCAAACAAGTGGGAAGCAGCTACTTACAAAGTGCAACATGCATCGGGTTGTTCTCGACTTTGATGATTTGCTTCGTTGGATTCTGCACTTCATCCTTAATGTCCACCCTTTCACTATTTATTCTTAGCACAATGGAAAATAGTGAAAGGGTGGACATTCACTTCGAATTAGATAAGTATAGAATATAGATTCTCACCTTAGTTGGACAGTATGAACATATTACAATTAACCATGAGTATACAATTAACAGATGAGAAGACTATCAAGTCTTGAAAGCTATGGTAGAGAAGGCTTTACTTGGAAAGGCTGCAGCACGGAGTATTATTGTAGTGGATAATAGTGTGCTTTGGTTGCCTTTGTTTTTCTTTAAGTATAATTAATAAATTCGAAAGGAAAGTGAATAGAAATTATTGTTATGATGAATAAAGAAAAAGATCTTGTTCATAAGATAATTATGTACGTTTGGCAAAAGATGTTTTACGACAATAATGTATTATGGTTTTCCATGTTGTGTGCACCCATTGAGACCTCCCATCGCCATCTTTCAAGATCTTTGTCGACTTTTTATTTTGGTCTAACCTGTCCTTGATAAGGAATTCAAGGATATTTCTATTTGTTTTCAAGCTATTGTGCTTGCCTTTGACATTTTTGCTGAGGAGGGCTTGCGACTATTGTCGCTTCTGAGTTGGTTTTCCTTGTGGTTGGCTTTGAAGCTGGAAATAATCGAGCATGCATGCTTTAGCTATAAATTCTGTTAAAATTGGTATCTTACTGACATATATATGCTTATGCTCCTTAAGGTAAACAAAGACATTCAGCATTACAATGGAGCTCATGGATATATCTTCTTGATGATAATGTTTTTGGTCAGCCTTATGTCGTTATCATATGGTTCAAACATCTTTTGACTAACTAATTTCATTGTGTTCCATCTGATTGATCGAAATGCATGATTTCTGTTATCAATCGTCTGAATTGATAATATCCTTACATAGAATTTTACCATACATATGTATATATAGAGATGAGTTTACATGAGATCGTTCTCATATAAGGAGCATGAGGCCAATCTTTATTACCGTTAGATTCCGATCGGAGGGTGGATATCAAATCAGTGAATAGGTGAGTGTGTCACATCAAGGAGTGGGTGAGATCATTATAGATATTTGTAACCGTCAGATCAAAATCTAACGGCTATGATTCAAAGTGGCCTCATATAAGCAATATGAGAGCGATCTCATATAAACTTTTTCCATATATATATGTATATATACCCTTACACAGAATATTATTTGGTTGTGTTTGTGATGAAACAGAGAGATAACTGATGTTGATTTATCAATGACCTCTGGATGTTTCATATGGTACTTGGTGTTTTAATTGCTAACTTACTAAAATATATTTTACCTGTAATGTCCTTTTGATGAACATTAGGACAGATGATTGATAAAGAATTTATCTTGTCTAGATTTATTATGCTTACTTTCTTTTTGTCAGTATCACTTAAGCTGCGCGCAAGGCCTAATGTTTTTGCATTTTATTTATAATATTAATTTTTAATATCTATTTATTCTTAGCACAATGGAAAATAGTGAAAGGGTGGACATTCACTTCGAATTAGATAAGTATAGAATATAGATTCTCACCTTAGTTGGACAGTATGAACATATTATTTGAGTTTAGAAGGTAACTGTTGTTTGTGGCCAGAGTGCTTTCTGGTCCTCTGGATATGAGGAGATAAGGATCAGGTCTTGTACCATGCAGCGTTAGAAGAAAATGAAACATGAAAGTATCATCTTCTTCATTTAAAACTAATGAGTGGACAATATGTAGCCTTGATTTTGTTTTCATTGACAATTGTTGGTTATTTTTCATTTTCTTTGCCCTTTTTATATGATTAAATTGTAGATTTCCTTGTGTTTGGTTACCTCATATACTCTTAAGATGATAGATGACCTTTCGAAATGTTAATTTTTATATTGTTTTAGATACTTTTGTGTTATCTTTATTACGTGTTGAATACAGTTTTAAATTAAGGAGTCTGCCAATGGAAACAAAGGATGGTGTTTGTTTGTGTAATGTGTTTAAACTGGTGATTTGAAAGGACAAGTTCGAATGAATTGGAAGGGAGCATGTCTGGTTTCCCAATTTAATTACATTTGGGTATCCCTGAATCTACTCTTAATTTGATTAACACTCGATGGACAGTGGTTCATAGCTTTTCTAGTTAGATGTAATACACTGTACATAGAATTAAATACCCTATCTGACCCTAAAGGCTTTTTTCCATTAGCAGCCCCTTGTTTTGATGTGACACTGAATTCTGACAGATGCTTGTAAATTCTTTTGGTATCTTTTACTAATATGAAGCTGCTATTGAAGAATACTTGTAGGCTGAGATAATCATGAACATGCATCTATGAGAAAGAGGAGACTAAGATAACTATGAGTATACAATTAACAGATGAGGAGAAGGCTTTACTTGGAAAGGCTGCAGCACGGAGTATTATTGAGGTGGATAATAGTGTGCTTTCGGTGCCTTTGTTTTTCTTTAAATGTAATTAATAAATTCAAAAGGAATGTGAATAGTAATTATTGTTATGATGAATCAAGAAAAAGATCTTGTTCATAAGATAATTATGTACGTTTGACAAAAGACGTTTTATGACAATAAGAAGATTGCTGAAAAGATAATTTCGACGCTGAAAAACCATCTCCAAACATTAATTGCGACTACAACAAATGCTCTAAGTTACTTTTGGCAACAAAATACTGATGACAAAAAGACTAACTAAACACAAGCAAACAAACATACAAGAAAAAAATGAAATATAAAACATGCAGAGAGAAGAGAGAATTATACTTCGTTTGTGGAACTGAAACACAATCATGATGACAAATTCAAGTTTCCACTAATATCTCAATTCTGAAGTGTTGTTGAGCTTGGCTTTAGGTCCAGCGGAAGCATAAAAACACAACTTTAGTTAGATAGTGAAATTATGATGGTGTCCATTCAATACATGTTAATTACATGAATGGAAGTATAGTTGAGAATTAAGCTTAAAAAGCATGATTGTGGGCGGTACATTGAAGACCACAAAGCCAAAGCAGATCTACCAACCATTCAAAAGTCATGTACTGTACAGAGCAGAAGTGTTGTGCTGCCTCATATTATTATTGCTTATAACAAACCAACTTGTTCTTTTCTGTGGTGTACATGTTTTGCATGTTGAAATTATATTAAAAAACGCCTTGCATCTTGATGGCACGCAGCAAGAGATTCACATGATCAAAAAGGTACAAGCCCTGCTTAAAGGATCACTCCATTGGATTAGTAATTGATAATTGGATTATCAATTACTAATTGATAATGGGATCGGAAGCCAATCCATAATCAATTGCATGGGGAGGAATTAAATGGGGAACCATAATTTGGGCCCATTATGAGTTTAGAGGAAATACACATTTTTTTAAAACCTCACAGAATTCATTTGATTACTCCGGGATATATTCTTTCCGATGTAGTGATATCTATCTCTTCTAAATATCTGCCATGATCATATTCAATTGGTGCTCATGCATCCTCAACTTGTGCGACTAGCATAACAAAAAAGGTCCCCAAATTGTGTGCCCGCCATCAAGGGAAGGGAAATGAGGAATGCTTACGGATAACAATAACCTCATTGTTTGTAGAGTCCTGTTCAGCCTTGAGAAAGAATGTGTAAATCATAGCAATAAAGTGGAGGATACAAAAATGAGCAATTGTGGAGTGCAGTGTCAGGATTCTACATTATCGTGCAATCGACTTACGTTGCTATATAGGAATATCGTGAAATACAAATTTACCAATTACGTAGCAACTTTCAAAATATATGTTTGAATACATCTGCCCTCGTTCCAGATTCGCTCTTAAAAAAATTATTCTAAGCCCTTTTGAACCATTTGGCAGATAATTTGGTACATTCTTGTCTAGGGTGGGGTCCCAGGCTCAAATGGAGCCCGTGGCATTTTTCAGTTGGAGGGGGCTTGCTCTTGGATGTCTATCAAGGAAAACGAGGTTCGTTCAATTCAGGTTGTTCTTGGGGTGAGCATAGAAGTATTCTTTACATGTATGTCTATAGTATTCTTTGGTCATACACATTTAGTTACAATGTCGCAATGGACCAATATCAGAGCTGATAGCTGAAGTCGGCATACATAATGGAATCTAGGAGATGCAGCTTTCAGGTCTCTACATGTATATCTTAGTGGGCTGGCGTTACCATTTTTCAAAGACATAATACTAACAAGCAATGATTACATAGCCCGGAATTACGGCACTCTTATAGAAAATTTAACAATTTTTTAACCGATGTTATTGTAGGTCTGACCTAAATTAATACTCCTGGTTAATAGTAGAAATGCTAGAAGTCACCTAGGTCCCCAACATATGTATCTTAGGGGAAGGGGCCATTAGTGTGCCATGGCCGTTCTGGGGATTCGGATTTGTCAGTAACCTCATGATGAGCGGAATGGAGGACTGAATTTTACAATTCAGATGATACAGTATTTTGGAAGAGGAAGTCATGTGATTAGCTATAATGTATACAGTATTTTGGAACAATAAAAATTTCTAAATATATACAGTATTTTAGAACGGAGGAAAAAATAGTTCTTTCGTACCAGCTGGAGCTTTTCCGAAATATGGTATAAAAATCCATCTTGATTTCCAAGCTCATATTTCTCTCCCATATGTGTTTCAAGGCATCTTTTCCCCCAAGAAGTTAGTTTATCATCCACCTCTCTTATTATATGTACTAAGCTTTCATCGATGTTTGCACATGGGGGGAGGGGAGGGGGGGGGGAGCTTTGTTGCTGCAAATTTCATATTGAAGACGCTTAACGTTTAAGTGGTCCAGTCGAAGATTGTCAATTACAACCTAAATTATAGGGGTGTAAACGGTGTCCAGATATCCGTGTTTGTCTGTTTTATCGTCCAAAGGGACATACAAAACTGTCCGTCGCAGGTGCGACTGCTGACGCGGACATACAAAACCGTCTGGCATCTAAGCGGATGCGGCTGCGGACACAGTCTGTCCACGTCCAGAGCCGTCCAGCCCGTCTGTAGATAAGGTAGCTACGATTAGGGTTTTCCAATTTTCTCTGTTCCTCCTCTCCGGACGGCGGACGGCGGCCGTTTCACCCTCGGTTTTGGTGGTCGCCATCTTGCTGCCCGCCGGTGATTCGCGTCTTTGGATAGAATCAATTGAACCATCTTTTAAGCAAGGATAGCATTTTGTACATTCTCGTCTCTTACATTATGCAAGGGAACTTACATTTCGTACTATTGTTGTTGTTGGATGAAACTAGGTTCGATTTATTGTAATGGGTTACTACTCCGAGTATCGGATTCATAAGAGATTTGATGTCAAAGGATCTTCTTATGGCCGAATTACTGATAAAGCTGTATATCAAAAGTTCAGGTTCAAACAAGTGAAAAAAGTATAGGATACCATTTGACGGGGAAAGGGGGGGAGAGGCCGAATTTCTCGGCAGAACCATCATCCCGGAAGTGAATTCCTACCAATAGGCTGTAATCCATTATCCTCTCAGCTTCCAAAAACTCACAATCGCGATCAATTTGTCTGAAACACATGCATATTGAGTCATTTATTAAGCAACTAGCGGAAATCAGATAGAAAAAAATAATTTTCTTCAGTAAGGGGAAAAGCAGCTACCGGATAAGGTCTTGATACCAAGACTTTTGTAGGTGGAACATATAGTTGAGATCAAGATCCTTGAGAGGGGTGGTTTCATCAAACTCACCCATAGTATCTCCTTTCTAAAAGACAAAGAATTGGCCTTGCTAGATATATGTATTCCTAAGACTTGCAGTTTTACTTCTCAGGCAAAAGCGAATTGCAACAAGTTGATTCCTTCCTAGGTTATATTCTTTGAACTGAAATTGGTATGGATTTAGCTCCATTAAACCAAAGCTGTATTCTATTCAATAGATAGGGCTGCTATTTATTCGTTAGGTGATGCTTCTTTTATGAATCTACGATTACTTGAGTGCTACTGTTTGCTTTGCAAAAGTCAGCCTATAAATTTAATGCAAAAGTTAGTTTATAAATTGAACTATTGTGCTCTTATTCAGTCCTGCACAGGCATGATTGCCTGTTATGTAGTTCGATTCCTCTGTTTCTAGCCAGAGAACTCAAGTTGGCTGGATTGCTAAGGGTTCAAACTGTGAATAAATGATTGCTAACTACTAACTTAATGTCTCTTCTCTTCCACTTAGAAATCAGTGGCTTTAAAAACAGAAATAAGATTGACATGCAGAAGTATGAAACAAGTTTCTATCGTAGATTCTAAAATTGCTTATTTTCATTGGCCAGGAACATGCCGGCCTGGGCTGAGGAAGTGGGAAGAAGTTATTCTTAGTGTCCGTGTCCGTCACGGACACATGCGGATGAACAACGGACGGACGGACACCTACTTTTAGAGTGAACTGACGGCTACGGATCTAGCTTGTCCGCGTCTGTGTCCGTCTGATTACACCCCTACTAAATGACCGTCCTTTTTTATAATTGTTACATATTAGTGCCTATTGCTTCTTCATCCGTTTCCATGAGAAGTATCTAATGCACTTCAATACCTTAGTGCTTTGGAAAAAGCAATGAACTAAACAATCAGATAGTGGAAAGATCTTGGTGAGAGAAGGATATCATCATTTACTCATTCATCCTCTTTGGGGTAAAGCAGGATTCTGGCGTTCATATCTTTTAGGTGATGCATGTCCTTTTAGTCCAAGGTTGCTTATGAATTATAAAAATCTGTCATTTGCCTTTGAAATCAAAGGCGGTGAGTTGAATGCGTGACTTGGATTAAATGAAGCCATCGGAACGAGATCCATATTCCTCTCAGATCACAGTTTCTAATTTGGGTCGCTAGAGGTGTAAGATGGAGCATGACAAGTTTGAATTTAAAGACCACCTTGCATGATGAGACAACTAATTTGGATCGTTCTATTATGTGGAGTCCATCTATTCAACCTCGTCAAATTTTAGCAGTTGATTCGAGTCTGCAACTTGAAAACCCATGATTTGCCTCCCATTCCCCTGCTCACATACTCGCCTTTGATTGTAGCCCAAAAAAGTTTATAAAAAATTAACCAGAGGGACCTAGACTATGATAGTACTGCCTCGATTTGGAATGATGGTCTTCACCATTTTATGCATAGCCCCCTAGTTGTCCCAATAAATCATTTTTCATGCACTAATGCCTATGTTGGCAAATCTAATCTCATGTAGGGAGTGTATTTTACTTTCCAAATAATGTGGTTAATGAAGATCTTTCAACTAGTCAACTCAGCAAATTCCCTGCTCACAGACACCTTTCAGCAGTCAGCGGGCAAAAAGCTCACCTGGCAACACAAACCATTGCCAACAGCACAAGAAAATCACGTACAAGGGCTTAATGCTGACTTTGGAGCTGTTTGGTTCATAAATTTGGAAGTAAATTCAGCCTGAATTTGGAGATAACTAACTGAAGCTCATTTGGTTCAAGAATTTAGGCTGCATGTGGAATTTAACATTCAACCTGAAAGAAGATTCTCCCTCAATTCAGGCTTAATTTGTGAATCTTCTCACGAGGAGATTCATTAAATTAAGACATAATTGTAAATTTCGACAAATAAATTCTCTCTTAATTAAACTTTAAATTCATCAAAATTCACTAACCAAGCAGCCCCTTTATGCTTTATGAAATGAAAAGGGGCACACCGTTATTTATTCAACTTGTTTGGTCTACCCGTGTGTTGGATCCTATATGACGGTTAATGTTCAATTTGATAATTTGGGCAAGAAACACTAGCAACATACAAAAATGTCAATTTTAGGAACTGAGCCACTCTTTCCAGGGCTCAAGCTATGCAGAGAGAATGCGTTGAAGCACAACCTCATGCTTCCAGCGGAAGTCTGATAGGCAGTAGTAGCGTTACTTTCAGTGCAGGCCACATGATTCCTCTCGAAAATATGCATCCAGAAATCCCTTTTACATGCAACAATAGGAATTTCCTGATCCATTTACATATAAAAATGCATCCTCCATCTTCGTAGAATCATGTTTTAGTAAGCAAATATTCGAAAGCAAACACATGTCATAAGACGAACAAATACTAAAGCAGATAGTTAAAAAAAAATCCCTCTGCAAGGCCATTTGACAGAGTGTGAACCTTGTAAATGAACGTTATTCCCACAAATAATGGTATCCGAAAAATGGACAAACTGACGGGTTGAGGAAAAAGAAAAAAGAAAATCAATAATGTCTCAACATATCTTACTCAGCAGCAACAGGCTCTGGTGGAGCTGTTGGCTGATCGGCTTCTTCACTAGTCTTTACAGGAACTGCACCATTAGATGCTACTGGCGATGTAGTCGTAGCTGCATCTTTGGCAGCTGGAGAATCTTTACCCTTTTTAGCTGCATCTTTACCCTTGGTAGCTGCAGCTTTGCCCCCTTTACCGTCTTTATCCTTTTCCTCTGCAGGTGGTGGTGGTGGAGGCTTCATGTGAGGTGGAGGTGTGTGCTTCAGCTTTATTAGTAACTGGCGCATCCTGGAAAGATCAGTTGGCTTGCCAGGTTTTGGTCCCTGAATCACAACAACAGACGGTTTCTTCTCTTGTTCTTTTTTTCCTCTCCTCTTCTCAATGGCAGCAACCTCATGGGGTACTAGCTCCGCAATTGCCTTCCAATACTGCTTGTCTGCCTCCTCGTGAAATTTCTTCTGGTTTGCCAAAAACAGCTGCATATATAAAAGATGAGAGTTGTAACAATAAGAGTAAAACATACCGTTTACCAGGTAGAAGAACTACAGTTTAAGTGAAAATTTTTAACCAGGCTACCAAGAAGACGTCTACACCAGTTACTACCTTTTCCCTTTCTCTGTTTTGTTCCTTGTTAGTTTCACAGTTTGTTTTTCGTTTCTCATAAAAAGCTCTTTTGTACTCTTCAGCTTCCTCGATAATTTGAATCCTCATCTCCTTTTCCTTCTTCTCCTTCTCCTCCAGGTAAATAGCATTTTGACTGCATATAGGATTATAAAAGGAGTTCAAATCTTGGTTATTTTCTATAAAGCAAATAAGAAGCACGTGCAAACAACATTAGCATATTTAGTGTAGCAGCACCCGATAAACCAGAGGGAAACAATCTAGAATTGTTTATAAAGACAAGGAAAAAGATCACTATAATCATCCAGAGACTTCAGTTTTATGAAAAACTGTATTTGGGACAAAAAAAAAGAAGAATGTCTGAAAGCAATGGGCCACTAACTTTGTGCCTTCTTTGATATATACCATAAAACTGTGATCTAATATCATCTTCATTACAAATACTATGGGGGGGAATGTTATCAGTGGTGTCAGCCTACAATACTTTGTAACATAACGTATGCCACTGGTTACAATGTGATGCAGTGCTCCTTACTAAGCAGTGTAGTATGTGGCACTACATAATATAGTGACATACTTGCGAGTAATCAAGGACCATCAGATAAAGAATGATATCCAACAGTCCACAGTGTCCTCTTACTCTATTTAATCATTTTGCAAAAAACACAGAATATGGGGTGAAGGGAGAACTTTTTTCTAATATTCGCTACTCCCTCCATCCAATGAAGCCTGTCTGCTTTTAAATAACATGGTCCATTATTACATGGCTGACTTTGCTCCCTCACAGCCAAAAAACACTGAAGAGAGGGGGAAACTTTGTTTTTTTATGTGGGCGTTCAGGTCCAACAAATTTAACTCATTTTTCAAATGCAGACAGGCTTCGTTGAGCGAAGGGAGTAATTCCCCGCTGAAAACTGCCTCCCCCATGGATCGACAACGCAAAAAGTCCTTGGTTAAATGAGACCTTTCCAGGAAAGTGACTTGCTAAGCTAGATCTCTACATGTCCAATTATTGTTGTTTAAATACCAAACTGAAATACAACTCAGTGAACCCCTCTGACTTCAAGTTCACTACTTTGAATTGAAAGGATAAACTGGCAGTTAATTTTCAAACAAATGGAGAATCTCCACATTAATAGCTAATCAAATGACTTTTGTCTTGAAAGGCACAGAAACAAAACCAAAAACAAACCAGTACCCATGATTGATAAAAGTGGGTGGTTTAAGCAGTTGCATAACCTTCATGGAATTTCTATGATCGGACCACTGAAACTTGAAAGGGAAGCAATACTTCTATTTTGCAGTCATCATACACATATTGCACTTCTCAGGCTAATATTATTTGTTTTTCACTTTGCATGTGCTTCTTATTGTAAAACTTGGTCACGCACATTGAATGGAAGCCGTTCATAGACTCTGTAGCATCTTTTTATATTCCTTGTTATTAAATGTCCAATATTGAATAGCTAATACAAGATAGCAGTTCAGCTTTTCATTTTATATTTTTCTTATTCTCATCTTTCTCTAAGAGTTATTGGAATTCACTTGATTTATTCAGATTCTTTAATTATTAAGGGCGTTAAGCTCTTATGTAAGCTTATAAGCCATGTTTCCAGGTATTGTGATAATTTACTTGATGTTCCTCAGATCCTTTGCTCATCTAAGGCATAAGCTTTTAGTTAAGTGCCTAAACCATGGATTAAGCACCAAATCACCTAATTGCCTAATTGCCTAATTGCCTAATTGAGTCTTATATTACGCTAGTAGTTACCCAATACCCCTCCATATTCATCCATATTTATTAGACTCAAATGCATCAAGTAAAATAGCAAATCTCCCGATGAAGTAGCATGCAGCTCCCATATAATGACTAAAGTTAGATGTCGAGGTTATCTTTTCTTCGTTAGTAAAACCATCAAACAATTATACTCACTAGCTAAAGCTGCAAGGAAGCCGCGATGAAAGATGTGCAACAAACAATTATACTCACTAGCTAAGAACCTACTAAGAATAAACCATCTTCCAATACAAAGCTTATCTAGAATCTTATACATAACCGAGCTACCATTTTAAATTTGCAATCCACAAAGGGTCAACAAATCACTACCACATCCTTAACTCCAAGCTACAGAGAACAAACGCGAAAAAAAAATTTCTTTAAGCGCATCCTTTTATACTCTATTCACGAATGGGTAGAGTTATACCTAACAGAGCGAGAATTTTAGTTCTGCAATCCATAAAGCGTCAGCAAATCATTACCTACATTCTTATCTCCAATCTAAAGAACAAGCTATCACGCGTAAAGACATCACCTAACATGAGCTAAATTTATAGAACTCTCAGGCTTGTCGAAAAATACAGATCTCTCCAACGCTATTCCCTGTTTTTGGTCGTGAGGGAGCAAAGCCAGCCATGTTATGATGGATACGTCATTTCTCAAATCCAGACGAGCTTCATTCGAAGGGGCGAATAACCAACAATTTCAACTAAAATTTCAATCAGATCTAACCATTACTCTACGGATCAGACTAAATGACAACAAACCCACATCACAATTTCCCCCATTTTCAACCAGATCCACCAAATTCAAGCAAAATGAACATAAAATCAAATGAAATTTCTCACCGGCGCCATTCGCGGAGGGCGAACCCCTCCTCCGCCTGCATCTCCCCAGGAGGCGGCAACATCGGACCGTCAACGCTAAAAATCTCCTCCTCCAGCTCCGCCCGACCGTTCCCATTCGCCTCAGCGGAGGAAAAGAGCGGGGGAGGCGGCGACACCGGGTCATCCTCCGGCTGGGGCTGGAACCCGTACATGTCCGGCGAGGGCGGAATGCTGCCGTACTCGCCGCTGCCGGATTCCGGAACGTGGTGGACGGGGACCTCGTCATCGCCGGGGAAGGCGGAGGCGTAGGAAACGTCGTCGTAGCGCTGGGAGGGGAGACGGGGGTCGTAGCCGATGTAACCGTCGTCTTCGAACGGCCGGGCGCCGCCCACTCTTGCCGCGTCCGAGCCCGGCGAGTGGTGAAGGTCGTCGCCGCCGTCACTGAAGGTGTCGAAGGACGCCGACATTTTCGCCTCTTGTTTCGCCGATCGGACCCCAAATCGCTCTTTTTTTCTGGGAAAGACTCGAACCGGCTCGGGGCAGCATTTTATTTGCGGGCAAGGTGAGTGGAATTACTAAAATAACCCTCACGGTGAGTTGTACGCATATTGGCCAAATAAGTTATAGCCTAACTCAGTCTCGGTTGTGGCCTCGTGCCATATTCGACCGTGCGTCTAGCTCACGAGCCCAAGTCACAAACCTGCCCCCTTTGGTCGGGCATGCAATGGCGCACACTGATTTTGATGAATGTGGTAGGCATCAAATCAGCATGTGCGCTTGGCTTGAATATTTGCACCACCACTTGTTAGAGATCCTACGGCTTGTGATAATAAGGGACCCATCATGTGCCGCTTTTTTCTTTATTTCGACGAGTAAAGATAATATGCGCCAGATGCATATTAGGAACCGTTTGTTGAATTTGACTGCCGTGGGCTGATCAAATCAGTACATCAAACTTGTACACTCATGTTTTTGTTAGATAGTAAAAGTTGGCTATCATGGGCAACCTTTTCACTAGCCAAGGAAAGCAGAGTTGTATATTGTTGTTGTATAGATTTGGTGAGGCATTATTATGTTCCTTTTCACAACATGCTTGCCCTGGTGTTACTTAAATCGGATGATCAAAATTGTGTGGCCTATATCTGCCAGCAAACACCGAAAGAGGCGCATCAATGGAGTTGAGGTAAGCCTCATCAATGGAAAAGAGGTAAGAAAAAGCTATTTTATCATCTTAGTAAAAAAACGACATGAAGATAATATTATCTGTTTAATGGAAAACGTTAAAAACAAAGTTTATATTGTTTTGTTTTGAACAGCCAAACAGAATAGTTAAAAACTTAGAATGGCAGTATTTGACAATGATAATACCATAACGGTAAAAGGTTTGAACAATGATGCTACTTCGATCTCTAGTTTGAGCAATGGGAAAGGCCAATATTAATGAGGGATATTAGCTGATCAGACTGATTAAGATGAGAAGAACTTAACAACCGAATTAAGATGCTGTGTCATTAATTTCAGTTCATGCGTTTCGTTAGTTGCATTCAAATTAGAGGAATTATCACAATCCAAAGTGCAACTTGCAAGTGTAAGAATTTATGTTAATATTACTCGTGTCATTATTGTCATTCCTGAAAGAGAGGAGTACAGGAAAGAGTTAATATGTGTTTGGTGCATCTTTCGACATGCGACTAGGCTCCTCGTGCATAATGTATAGTACATAGTGCCGCATGACTTTGGACCACGGCCATGATTGCTTGGTGCATGAAAATGAACATGAACCAGGTGCATACTAATATGACTCCATTACTTGGTGCTAATTTCGTCATATATACTATATTATTAGCTTGGAGCATATAGTAGTGAGACTTTGAGAGATACCAATTTAGACATACATAACACGTTAACTGTGTACTTAAAAAAAAAACAAATGGTCAAGAGGCTGGAGGCAACTTTTTTTTTAGTTGGAGCTGAAGGTAACATCTACAATAAAGTATGTGCTTGCAAAAAGAAAAAGCAATTTAATTGCCCCCAAAAAAGTAGAACTGCCTCCAATAAAGCTACAAAATAAAAAGATCAACAGGCATCAGATGGAGGAGAACTTGTCATTCATAACTTTTTCTCATTTTAGCAAAAATCCTTTTTGATAAGTATATCTCTTAAATAGATGTCCCGACTAGTTCCAATCCCTTACAAATTTATTACAGCAAAAATGAAAACCTTATAGATTTAAAGGTTAACAATGCAAGATTACTAGATCGTCTTGGAGATGACCAATTAATCATCTTTCCTAAATTTTTTATGGAAGCCAGAGAGAGAGAGAGAGAGAGAGAGAGAGAGAGAGAGAGAGAGAGAGAGAGAGAGAGAGAGAGAAATCATATGTATAACGAAATGATGAATAGTTAACAGATGAATAACATATAGTACTAGCCTTGGGGCAACTAATTAAGACAAAGTAGAATTGAATTCAGAAGAAGAATTAGCAATTGAATTATTCATGGCTCCCTTATCTTGCCTTGTGTACTAATTCCACACCCATGATCTCCCTGCGGGCCACCAGAATTAGCCACCAAATCAACGAGAAAGTCGAATATGTCGGTCTGAGCAACAGCATCAGCCACATCCTCTCTGTGGAGAGTTCGGCGCTTCCCCTTGAGGGTCTCCTGCCATGATCTTATTGTCAACTCCTTTATGAAGAGCTCACATGCCTTAGAGAACACTATCGGCACCTCACCAGCGATCATCTTCACGTCGTCGCCGGAGCTCTTCATGATCTTCTTGATCCTTGCCAGTGGTAGAGCGTGGGGCCCTACCCTCCCTGAGACCCCACCAGAGAGAATCCCTGAGTATGTACCAGCCTGCCTCATGGTGATGGCACAAGTTCACAATTAGGAGAAGTGAGATATCTGAAAATTGAAGTTCAATTAAGAGTGAAATGGGGTGGATTTGATCTTCTTCTTATAGGAAGACTATGAATGCAAGCAAATGAGGCCGGCATTGCCTGCTTTGGCCGGCAATAGGTCAAATAGCAGCTACACTGACAAATCATGGAGGTCAATTGTACAAACGCCATCTTAATAGAAAAAGGTAGGAAAATCATTTGCATTACTGATTGATCCTACAAAACAAAACACTACTTTTACATATGCTTTGGCATATACTTTTGTTTATTGCACTTGTCTAGATGGGATTATGACTGTTAATTGACAATTGGTTTAGAAATTAATAAACCTCCAGTGAGTATGAGGCTGGTGGGATTTGGTCTAGTGTCCATTCAATTATAATAAAATAGGGAAGTCAAGCTAATTGGTGGGTGATATTCCACTATTGATGCTTCGATCCTGTATGAAACTTTAAAGTAATGTTAGTGCCCTAAAGTTTAGGTTAAACCATGATTACTAAAAGGAAAAAGAACTCTATGAACAAAATTTGTATATCCTCAATTCCTCTTTGATCTCCCCTTGATGTCATGCCTGCCATGGGCTACTTCCAAGTTTTCTAGCCCCTGCTATGAAGGACATAGGTGTTCCTTAAGAAAGGTTCTCAAAGTTTGTGTTTTTATGTGGATTTATTGATCCTTGCCACTGTGTAGCCCTATTTTAGGGCACTTAATTAATCCACTCCAATGAGGTAAAATTCATTTTAAAAAATAAATTAAAAAAGAAAAAGGAAAAGAGGCATCTCGCCATTTATGTTGGCTCCATGATCATAGCCCATATTTTTTTTTCCAAAAAAATGATAAAAAAGGAAAAGAAAAAAAAATCAAGGCCATCGACTAGGCTGAAATGTGATCTATGAGAACTTGACCATAGACCATAGTAACAGCAATATACAATACAGGTCTATACCATAAGAGTACTTAAGTGTTAGGCTATTGGTGTTAGAGTTTTCTATTGATGATAACGAGTATTCTACTTCACAAAACACTACCAAATCAGCCACTTAAAATGGAACAATTTGGTTGGCCTTTCTGATGTTCCAGAGGAGGATTGCTCATTGCCCACGCAGCAAACGTCAACTGCATAGACAAAGAATGCAAATTATTTGACTCACTCAAGGACATGACACTAGCCTCAACGTGCCTTTGCATATGCTGTTGTTTATAACATCAATAGAAAAGAAAACAGCATATAACTGAGAAAGCCAGACTACCCTACTAAACGGTTGCCTACCCCGTTAATTATGCATCTAGCCCACTTAAATTGATAGAATCTTCCATTGCTTACCCCAGTAGCCTTTCATTATATCCAACAATTTTCGGTCATCTTACCCCTTCCCTTTGGTCACCTACCCCAAACCTTAATTTCCATGCGACCTCCCTCGATTGATCTTTCACTCTCTCTCAGGAGTGATCACATGCTCTCTTTCTTTCATCAAATTATTGCCGGGGGGCTGCTATTGTCGCCTATGCGAAGAGGCAAGGAAGACGAGCTGCTCCCCTAAAATGACACATTTGAGAGGCATTTAATGAGTATTTTCAAGACCGATCTCTAATCTGGATGGGAACAGTTGTTGCAACACCTGAGATGGCTGCTATCGAGTACATTGAAGAGGCAAGGAAAACAAGCCGCTCACGGCTACTCTAATATGGTTCACTCATGTGGGTTATACCTGACAAATATGGTGAGGGATGGATAGGGTAAAGGACTGCCTGAGAAAAGTAGGCGTGTTTTTCATTAATGGGGTAAGCAAACTTTTGGTAGGAAAGGAGGCGTTCTATAACTAATAACAAAATAAATGATGGAAGTATGACTTGTCGTTTGACAATTAATTCAGAATTAGCGTGCTGTGTAAATGAGGCTGGTGGGATTTGGTATAGTCCTTGTCTATTCAATGATGAGAAGAGTGACAGGTAAACCTAATTGGTGGGTAATATTCTAGTATTCATACCTAATTCCTATGTGTAACTTTAGAATAATGCATTTTAATTCAATTAAAAAAACTTCAGAATAATGCTTGTGCCTTGAAACTTATGTCAGATCGTTACTAAATTACTTACCATAATGTTCTTTAATAACGCAATCATAATGGTTTAAAATCTATCATTGCTATTGCGTTTGCCTTGCCTGCCAAGCTACAGCATGCTTGACTGTGTGTGGTGGTGTTGGAGGGGTTGAACCAAGGTTTTCAAAATCGGACCGGCCGTCAAACTGGATTGATGACCGGTCCGGTTGGACCGCGGTTTGACTGCGGTCAAACTGGTTTGACCTAATTTAAGTGAAATAAGTGATAAATATATATATATATATATATATATATTTATCACACTAACATCAAAACAAATGTATCAAAACAAATGTATCTAGTGGCATCTAAATTTGTAAAAACTCCATCGTAGTGTAAGCACACAGGTATCTTATCCATCAGTACCTGCTATTAAAATACGGAAATAAGTCAAAAAATGTTAAACATGATATATTGCAAACTGTATATGAGTGAAAAGCATCGTCTATGAGTCATATTGCATAAAATACGACTATTGTCACAATCGTGTTGCCGAAGACACGATATTGTAAATAGTTGAAAACTTGGCAAGTTTTCAACTTTCTTCCCTAGAACTAACTTTCATTATACAAATCGTAGTATTTGAACTTGACGTACCACCTCCGTTGAAGTTGTTTTTGCGTAACCGATTTTTCCCACTCGTTTTCCCACTTTTTAGCATGAAGATGACCTTTTTCAATTTTGACGGCACCGGCAATGATATGGGCGGAGATGCCAGACGGAACTTCTCCGGAATGCTCCGCCTTCTTCTTCTACTAAACGCTCATCAGATTCCAAGTAATATGGAAAAACGTAGAGTGGGGTGGCTTATACCTCTTCTTGGGGGTATTTTGGGTACTTTTTGGTTCATATGGAAGAACCCAAGAGATTTCGGGTCATATAGGAAAACGATAGTTGGCGCCAGGTAATATGGAAAAAGCTCGAGGCAGGCATTCAACCGCCATAGGTGGGCAGGTTGAAGCCCACAAAGATAGAAGGGTTGTTTAGCGGCACCTTTTATAAATCGCCACTGAACAAGTGTCACTGATAACCTAGTATTCCCTCCGTCCTGTTTTAGATGATCCATATGAAAAAAATATTAAGTTCATCGTTATTAAAAATAATGTTGATTTTTAGTGCATGGTTGACTACCATGTGGCCAGATTTATTACAAAAGTTTGCATGGGATACTGGAAGGAGAAGAAGATGTCATTCATAGGATGAGAAATGGAAATGAACTTGTAGAAAAATTACAGAATTAGTAAGAGTGGATTTAGCTAGGATCAAGAGAGTGGAAAGGTTGTGGCTGAAGATCGGCAACATAAAGAAGTAATAGCAGTATGAACTCTACTTAATCTACTTTTCTTTTCTATGGTTACTTGTATTTTCTAACAACAATTCTTTTCTCTTCCTTTAAAATGTAAACATGAGTTTTGCAAGTGTTGAATAGGTGGTTGATATCATATAGATTACTGAAATCTATGGTGGATGAAAATATTGTCCATGGGAATGAAGATTTATGCTTGGATGGTGAAGTAATAATACTGTTGAATCCTTTAAAAAACGCGAAGCAATACATGCATGCCTGATAGGAATGTTGGATCCACCAAGGGCCCAGCCACAAGGTCAATCACAAAGTTTACCTTCAAATTTCTTAAAAACCTCCCAAGGAATAAGGAAAATCTTGTTAAAAGGAAAAATTAACTTTAAAAGCCGGGTTCCACAAAATGTGGTGAAGACAGGAATAAATGTGGGCGTCACTGAGAAGGGGATATATCAATACGTTTACATAAAGAAAAAACAAAGAAAAATATGTTACATAGTATAATGTGGGTGATGAAATCAGAATATCATTGGAAGGAAATATAATGCGTGCGTATTTAATCATTTATGACTAGCTAAGTGCTCGACTTGATGTTTTTGAAGGTTCTAGACAATAGGTATGTCACTATGCTCGTATTTTTAAAACCATTATTAAATTAGAGTAATAGCGGAAAATCATAAGATTATTCCTCCATGCAATAAATCATTAGTTGAAATTTGTCGACTAAGCATCTAGGTCGTAATAACTGGGGTTCACAAATATAGATATAAAACTATATATAAATATAATATTACAGATGCAAAGTCGATTAAACTAATGCAAGTCCTCCATGTGTAAGTCTGTCATCTATATCAAAATAACTAAAAAAATAAAGTTGACTGATTTCTAGTTTGAAGCTGTCAAGTCATCCTCACTCTCTGTCGTCTACCACCAGGTGCTACATGAAGACAGTCTTCTACTAAAAACCTACATTATGAGATGTTGTTGAATATAAAATACTCAGTAGAATATCATAACACAATCATCAACAAAACAATAATTGTATTAACATTTTATGCAACCTATTACAGAATTTTACTTGTTTATTTTATTAATCTTTCAAGCAAAGTTTTTTATTGCTTCCCAAGTTCATGTTCAATAATTAAGTCTTTGTCCAATATAGACGAACTCACTGAATGTCATTCTTATATGATAGACACCACAAAAACACCATGACTACCATTCATTACCGTAGAAGTTATTACCATCAGAAGAGTATGGTCCCATATCAGTTCTTGGACTCGATGTGGATTGGGAGAACGCAGCCTTCCAAGATGGCTAATGCCTTTAATATACACAGAGCTTCTTCTAAGGGGAAGATGCAAATGCTCTCTCTAAGATCTATAGAGAAGATGGAAACAATATAAGCCTAACCAATGGAAAGTGGTCCTCATCAGGTATCACCGACACAGAGCTTCCACCACAGGGAAGATGTAGAATAGAAGTGCAGAACTTCCACCATAGGGAAGATGCAAAACAGCCTAAGCCCAACCAATGATAAACAATACCAATCACCACTCAACACCCTTTGCACTATGATAATTGATCCAAATATGATCATCATAGCCATGTCATATGGTTTCCAATGCTGGAGCTAAGTGGTCCCAACTGCATTCAAGATAACTACTACCCCTTCTAGTCACGTGGAAAAAGGCCTTCTATGGCCGTGGGAATATGCTCATGTGGCTACTCACTCTCACACTCACGCCGAAGCATGGTAGCTTACCTTTCTTTGCCTTCGGATCCAACATGCTCCGATTATGAAACTCATGGCCATAGTTTCTGAGTCACTTCCACTCAAGAACTGACTCACAATCCCAGTGATATTTTAGTCATTATCTTGATTAGATTCTTCTCAACCTTCAAACATCATCCTCATATCATCATTTTATTATCTTTCCTAAAATAATTAAGTATTTAAACTATCTAGGTTTATTAGTTGAATTTTTCTTATCATCAAGGTATTCAACTATCAGTCAATTCAGCATAAAATTAGGGACAAATGTTCATAAATTCACTAATATAAAGTACATAAAGATACTACACCAACTGGGCTTAAAATTATTTATCAAAAAGCCAAAAATAATAAAACTGAGCCTATGTGTCATGCTGGCTCTGTATGTACCTAACTGCACCACAATACACAAATGGTCATGAGCTACCGTCGGTTGTAAACAGTTCTAATTGTCTATAGATGTCCAGCGACAGTTCAAATCCGAACCGGGATCGTAAACTGGGTTTGGTTCACTGTTCTACCGGTGTTCAATTTACTGGTAGACCGGTTCACTGCTGAACCGGTTGTCTTCCTCACAGCAGTCCGATCAGTCTAACCGATAGCAGGCTGAGTCACCGGGCTGGCTTTTTCAATAGTGGGTCGCCGCCACGACAGTCGTCGTTGGACCCCATGGCCCAGTGGCCTTGCCTCTCCTCATTTTCGCCTCGAGCAACTTGGCGGCTCAAGTTGCGGCAGCTTTCAGGCTGGCGGCAACTCCGCCATCGCCCTGGAGCTTAGTTGGCCATTTTCGGCTTCCGTAATCTTTCTTCTTTGTCCTCTTCTTCGCTTGCCTGTGGTTCGGGTAGATCTGTCGAGGATAGAGTTGAGTGGCAGCGGCAGCTTCTTCCGGCGCAGCTGCAGCCTACTTGGCCCTCCGGAGTTCTTTCCTGGCTGCTATGGTGTCACTAGTTGGTTGGCGCCACAGTTTGGTCATCACCGACACCGCCTTCGTTGGCACCGGGTCGTCGGTGCCTCCATCAGCAAAGATACCGTTAAAACACAAAACACAAAAAAAAACGACGAAGTGGGTATGAGATCCTACCTTGTGCGCGTGTTGGGGTCAATCCGCAGTTCGCCAGAAGGATTGCGTCGCCGGACTTCCCCTACTTGCCAGTGAGTCTCCACTACAAATGTCTGGGCTGAACAACATGACATAGCCCATCGCTGTCGTCTTAGCCTCTTGGGTCGCCGGCGGTGGCTCGGCGGTCATCGAATCTCCCTTTTGTTTTTTTACTGCTCATCACCTTCTCTCTTCCTCTCTTTTAAATCCAGAAAAGGGGCTGCTGAGCCACCACAGCTTTTGACAGATGCCCTTTCCTTTCATAACAGATGTTCCAAGGTAAACGCAATATGTAACATTGTATTAACATAAGGGAATAGGATGAACTGTATAATTTAGAGGGAAATGCTACATTCTATGAGTCGGAAATTAGTTTTTTTTTAATAAATTCATACATATCCATGCATTTCATTAGATTTTAATAGGCTTTGACATTCCTAGTGCATGCTTGCAGATGGATCTGGTAGAACACGCCGCTAAAGACTATTTAGACACTGCGGAGAGAAGCACTAGTGGGTTTTGGATATACATGGCATACACGATAATCATCTCAGTTGGCATATTGTACTATGGTGTGGTGATCACCCAACATATATGCGCCTCCCTGCCATGGACGCAGATGAGATCAATGAGGAGATTCAGGAGGTTTAGGAGATTTGGGAGGTTAATGAGATTTAGGAGGTTCAGGAGATTTAGCAGGTTTAGGAGATTCGTGACTTTATGGTCAGGAGGTTTAGGAGATTCACAAGGTTCAGGAAATTCAGGAGATTAAGGAGGTTCAGGTGATTCAGGAGGTTTAGAAGATTCAGGAGGTTCAGGAGATTTGTGATTTAGGAGGTTAAGGAGATTTATGACTTTTTGGTTATCCTAGCTTCCATACACCAGTATAAATATAAACAATATACAAGCGATGGATGTTTAAAGTCGTCATTCTCCTTTCAACCTACAATAAGATCAAAATAACAGTTGAGATTGTTTCTATTATGAACATGAGAATTCGTATACATATTGAAATTTTCTAACAATTAGCAATATTTAATGTCGTAGGATCAATATATATTAAACTTTGTTAATGTAGAGATAGCTAATTCAACTGAAAAACAGATCAAACACGTAGTTTAATCCATTTTTGTTAACAATGTAAGAATAAATATAAACATTAAATTTGCTTTTTCACAAACAAGAATACTTACTTGACGTAGGGTTAATGAATATATGGAATTTCATCTACATAGTACATAGATTGCTTATCTTATTAAACTGAATTAATTCACAGTTAATAAATTCTACTTACAATAACATCAAAATCACCATCGGAATTTGTACCAGTGGATCCAAAGTTTTCAGCAACACTGGATTTATTGGAATCCACACCAATTAATCGAGCGGAATTTTTCTCAGAAAATTTTGAGGAATTTCAAGCATAAGATTGATTCATTCCATAAAGTATTAGCCTTTAAATAAGCTTAAACGTGTCCTAAAAGAAAAAATTACCAAACTGACATAAGTTTATTTAATGAGAAGAAGTCTGAATTAAAACATTTCAATACTAATGTCGTATAACTTACATCTTTTACTTCGCAAAGAAGTCGAAGGTTACAACAAGTATAGTGTCAAATAAGAAACTATACAGCTTTATCTCGCATAAATGTGGGCAGGAATATCTGGTTAATGAAGAAAGTCCACGAGATGTCCCGTATTTGTGCTTCCTTGGGTCGCAGCTTTTCTAGCCATGGTCAGCCTATTTTGGCCATGTCGTGACCAGTGCTGGCACATTGGTGGCCACCCTCTACCACTTCTCATTTTTGCCACCGGTTGTGTCTCTGCCTAACTCCCTCCTACAATGTACTATTCCCCGGTTGTTTCCATGGAAATGCCATAATCTGCTTGCATCCCTTGTGTATAAACTCTCTCTCATCTCACTTCCCCATGGTTTCTGTTCTATGATTATATTAAACCTAATTGATAAAAAACTTATAGGTTCTGTTCAGGAATTTTAACCATTACATCTGCCCAAATGCTTTTCATCGATTCTATTGTATTCTAAGCTTGAAAGGTTTTGATGCAAGGCTATCAAAATGAAAACTCCAGTCACTGTCATACTGCCCATTATCTGGACAATAAATTGCTGATAACTACTTTCACAGAAGCAAAAAATTGTCAACATCTCCGACAAACAATTTCCAAATGCACCTTAGTTGCACCAGAACTGGAGAATGGAAATGAAAAGGCAGTTAAAAACAAACCAATGTGTCTACATGCGATATGTTAGCCTCACAGGACACATTATTTCCTTGGAAAAGGCAAACACCAGGAAGAATGACAATACACATTTCAAAATCCAATTAAATTGACCATATAAAGCATCTAAAACAGGACTGTCGTCTTTTAGAGATGGAGCATTTAAAGCAAGACAAAGGGAGTCTCTTGTAGTATATGGTGGCAAGCGGGTCTTACGTGAGAGTATGTAGTTCATTCTTATAAAAAAAATAGGACACTTAATATGGGATACAGGGAGTACTTTCTAATGTTACTATGTTTCACACGATCTGAAATTCTGAATAGCACCAACACTTTGATGATTTACAAGAGAAGTTATTAGGTTAGCTGAGCACCACCCATGGGATAATGAGCATGAGAAGTTATTAGGTTATCAAACATGAGTGGTGCGTGTCATCCAGTGGTTAATGAGCATGAAAAGCCGGTCCGCGTAAGCGCACCCAATATCTCCGCAGTTTACAAATCCAAAAACCGGATTAAAGAGCGTTAATGATAAATGGATTCGATTGTTTAGCTTAATTAATCTTATATAAAACTACCAGATGCAGCAAAGAAAACAACATTTTGATTTGATAAAAGAACCAGATGTATAACATGATCACAACAACATTATGCTGATCATGCATGAAGATGTGCAGCAAAATATTATACTCCCTCCGTCCAAAAATATCTGTCCTCGTTAGAAAACCAAAATGAACTGATTTTTTATTTTGGTTTTCTAATGAGGCCAGATCGATATTGTTGGACGTAGGGAGTATCATTTGCCAAATTATCCATAACGTGCAAGCCTTAACTAGTAACCACCACCTCTTCACATTTGTAAATAAACCACACGTTCATAAGAAAAACCCAATTAAACCAACTGCATAAAATTAGAAAAGTCTGTTGCCATCCACAAAAGGCAAATTAGGACCGTTTCCCTCAGACCCGGTCTCTAATGCCATCCTGTGAATTACAATTATCTTTCACCAATCTGCAGAACATGGCTCCTAAAAAGACTCACAGCCTGGAGCCTCTCACATCCTAGCCAACCACCAATTGTGGTTTGTTGTTTCACATTTTTTACCTCTGTCAATCAGCTTGCAGGAAAACCATATATTAGTTGTAGCCTAATATTAGTCCCCCCTTTGGCTCTGCTCTTCTCTTTTGAGTTTTGGTGAAGGGAGGAGGCTGCAGGGCTTTGAGGTGGTGGAAGCTCTTCTCCTTTTTTTCTGCTTCTTCTTGTTGTGTGGATTGTCTTGAGGAATTGAGGATGGCTTTCACTGGGACCCTCCAGAAGTGCAATGCATGTGACAAGACAGTGTATGTTGTGGATTTGCTGTCTGCTGATGGGGTGGCCTACCACAAGTCCTGCTTCAAATGCAGCCATTGCCGAGGAACCTTGGTGGTATGTCTTGGTTTGGTTTACATTCCTGCCATGTTCTTTGCATGCAGAGATATTTTTTTGTCTAGTAGATGTGGAAATAGCCTCAAAGTAGACAGTTCCAATTGGTCCAGTATTAATATCTCCTATCTGTTCAACTTATGAATATGAGCTAGTTGAATAGGCTTCAAATTCAAGTGCCATAATAACATGGGACAGCAGGAGTATTTTGTATACTCCTCAATTGATGGCAGACTTTCCTTCCTTCCAATAAAGACATGGAAGTGGGTGGGGAGAAACTCTGTTTTCTTCTTTATGGCCTTAGGGTTCAACAATTTTACCCAATTTCACATGCAGGCAGGTTTATTTGGACGGATGGATACAATATTTCATACTTATTAAAAACTATGGTAGTTGAAAGAATTTCTATCACTATAATGAAAAATTGTTTAATGGCCATCGATTTAGGCGATATAGAGGCTTAATGGCATCAAACTGAACAGAATGAAATGAGAAACTCTAAGCCGGTAATTCCATCTCGTAAGGGATTTAACATCAATGCAGCATGGTTCTTGCAAAAATTGAAGAAAATGTTGGATTTATAGAAGGAAAAGATTAACTTGCCCACATGCAGATTGAAATTTCGCGATTATTTATATCAAGCATCTAACAGCACCTAAAACAGAGGCATGACACATAGAATTATTGGGCGGCCCGAATTAGATTGGGCAGCTCCTAGATGCCAACTGGCAACAGTGAAGGAGCCTTTTTTTTAGATAGTCAACCAAATATTAGAAATTGAAACAACTCTCTTGATTAATGATTTACATATGGGCTTTTGGTACTATAGTTCATAAGTTGCCTGATGATATAGTTGTATAAGGTCGAGAATGTGATTATAAACCTCAAGAAATGTGCTACTCTATGATTCAATTTCTTGGCTGACAAAATTTTGCATTTCAGATGAGCAACTACTCTTCCATGGATGGAGTTCTTTACTGCAAGCCTCACTTTGAACAGCTCTTCAAGGAAACAGGCAGCTTCACTAAGAATTTCCAGACAAGTCAGTTAGCTTTTCTTATCATAATATTTCAGGAACTATTGTTTCCCCTTTTCTTTTATTTACAAAAAACATTTTTTCTATATTTGACTCAATCTTGTTTCAATTGGACTTGGTCAGCTGGAAAAATACCTGAAAGGCAGAATGAACTTCTGGTAAGTCAGATTCTTTATTTTAATGCAGTTAGGTTATCCTTTCATCCAAAATGCTTATTAGTTATCTGCAATTTGCCTTTCAGAATAGGACTCCTAGCAAGCTTTCTCACATGTTCTCTGGCACCCAAGACAAATGTGCCACTTGCCACAAGACAGCATATCCATTGGAGAAGGTCTCTCTCTTTCTAGTTAATTTTTTAATCCCCACAAATGAACATAAATGAAAATTCAATAGTACAGAATTATGATTAATTAGCATGTTAATCAATTTATTTGCAAAACTACTAAATGTATGGCTTGTACCTTTTGATTGAGTCATGCTACCCCCCCAATAATGAACTAACTCGGGTACTATTAGCTTATAAGATATATCAAATTTACTTAGCATCTCCTTACAACAGGTGACTGTTGAAGGGGAATTCTACCACAAGACCTGTTTTCGGTGCTCCCATGGAGGTTGTGCACTCACCCCCTCATCTTATGCTGCACTGAATGGCATTCTTTACTGCAAGCACCACTTTTCACAATTATTCAAGGAGAAGGGAAGCTACAACCACCTCCTCAAGACAGCATCAATTAAACGCAATTCAGTGCAAGTTCCAGCAGAGGAGCCAGAGAAGCCAGTGCCTGTCACAACTGATGATGTGACTGTTGAACAAGATGCAACACATGAGCAATCCTAAATGATCATAAGAGATTAAATTTTCCTTTTGTTTGAGATTTAACTTGGAAGAAATTTAAGAGCTAACTTGTTCTGCATTCGGCTTATTCATTTATTCTTTGCAAGGATTTCATGGAATGAAGTTGTTTAATACAAAAAGCATTTTCTTACTAGCTTAAGCAATTTGTAATCATACTTATCAGACAAGCTGAATCAATCACTGAGCAATAGAAAACCCTCCTTACGACCAATATGGTAAGTCCCATTTCAACTTGATCATTATAGTGATCTCAAAGGATTTGATCATGGTAGTTAGAGAAGTTGCTTTAGCATAGGCTTTAAAGCTTTCATTGGTATTTTGGTTAACTGAGTTACTCAATCTTGGGTTAGAAAGTTGGCGGCTCAAAAGACCTGTTAGCGTTCAGTCCCAAGTAGATAACATGGCATGAGAACAACCTCATTTGGTATTGCTGACAAGCTTTCCAAATACCATTTAATGTTCACACCTGTTGAACTGGATCTAAGCCTTTCAAGCATGGGGTTTCTCATGTTTGATAATTTACACTCTTTTTTAGAGAAGGCTGCGATGCGCCTCTTTTACATACGTCAATCTGTGGTTTTATCTTCCGTTTCAGTAAAACTTTTGTTCAAAAAGTATTGGGCTATATCTCCATAAACATCGGCTTTACCAAGTTTAGGCCGTTTGAATGATTGGGATGTTTTTGTATAAGGTTTTCAGGAAGAAGTTAAACACGCTGTGCAGAATTAGTACGTGTTGAAACTGTGCGGATAACAAATTGGCTGAAGCTACTAAACCCGGCAACTTGAACAAATCATCCACCAGTGATTGAGACTTCTCCTAACTCAATCACATTAATTTCTCTTTAATTCCTCAAATTGATTAATGTAAGATTCTTTCCATTTAATTCAAATACTTACCCTGTAATACATGATTGCAATCTCTTAATTAAGGGTGTGTAACTCTATAAATAAGTGAAATGAAAAGAGAAAGATATCACCTTCAATTCTCACATGGTATCGGCCAGGAAGTGCATCCTTTCTTCCTGATTTCAGCCTTTTCTGATCCGTTGAGTTACTCACCCTTATCATCTCCCATGGCCTCCACTAACGAGTCCCCATCTATTACCACGACCTCATCAGCCCATTGTCAAAAACATTTCCCAGGAGATCAATCTTGAACTTGCATCTTCCAACTATTACATGTCAAGTTCATCTTGAGGAGGTCAAACGGATATTTCGGTACATCAAGGGTACACTCTCTTCCGGGCTTCACCTTCAATGATTCCCTCATCTTCATCTACAGGCCTTCTCAGATGTGGATTGGCCGGCTGTCCGGATAGCCGTCGCTCAACCACAGGCTATGATGTCTATCTAGGCCCCAACCTCATTTCTTGGGGTGCCAATAAACAACCCACAATGTCTAGATCGAGTTCTGAGGCTGAATACCATGCCCTTACAACCACCACCACTGAGGTCTTATGACTATCTAATCTTCTTCATCACCTGCAAATTCCCATCAAAGCTACCCCTTCAATTTTTTGAGACAACATGAGTGCTATATACATGGCTCGTAATCCTTTCTTCTACAGCCGGACTAAGCACATCGATATTGATGTTTATTTCATTCAGGAGCATTCCACGTTCATCACATTCTAGGTACTCACCAAGTGGCTGATATTTTCACCAAGTCTCTGCCAAGTCCCTGCTTCACTACTCTTCTGTCCAAGCTCATGCTTTTCAAGCTTCCACGTGATCTTGAGGGGGGCTGTGCGGATAACAGATTGGCTGAAGCTACTAAATCCAGCAACTTGAATAAATCATCCACCAGTGATTGAGACCTCTCCTAACTGTGAATCACAGCTCAATCATACTAATTTCTCATGAATTCTGGGGACTGGAATAAATCATCCACCAGTTATTGAGACCTCTCCTAATTGTGATTGACAATCACAGCTCAATCACACTAATTTCTCCTTAATTCTTCAAATTGATTACTATAAAGATTCTTTCCATTTAATTCAAATACTTACCATGTAATGCATGATTATAATCCCTTAATTAAGGGTATGTAACTCAATAAATAAGTGAAATGAAAAGAGAAAGGTATCACCTTCAATTCTCACAGAAACATCATGGTTTCTTTTTGTTCTGTAATATTGGACTGCAGGTTCATAATATCTGTCTTACTATGTTTGAGACCTTTGAATTGTTCATAAATTCTATAATTTTTGTTAGCTCTGATGGTTCTCAAATAAACTTAACATGGTGTGGAAAATCATAAGGTGAAAAAATTAACATGGTTTTCCAGAAAAGTAGTACAATTTATGAAAATTGTTATATGTATGTTTGAGTTTGTGTTATTGTCCCTTCTACTAGTCTTTCTGATTTCAGTTTTGATCTGATATATGGACTGGTTAAAGCATTGGCATTGCTATCACAAGATAGGAAATAGAAACATCTAATTAAACGTCCCAATCATACATGAGCCAAGTCACCTCGAGCTGTCAAATCTTGATCTGTTGGCACTAGGGGTGGGAATCAACTTCTACCTCAGATTTGAAACACTCCGGTTGATCAGACTCTTGCGGCTTTAAGTGAGTGCTCATGTAAGCTACGGCAATAATCCATTGCACATTGCGGCGTAAGCACAATCCATTTCATTAATTTGCACAATCTTCAACATTATATCAGCGTGAACACAAGTGTTAATTTTAGCTGAATGAGAAGATAGTTATAATTTATAATCCATTTCCTAACAGCTCAAGCTTTGAGGAAACAATCACTTATCTAACATGGTAGGGGGCGTACGAGTGCCAATGTGAGCGGCAAAGCTTGATAGATACTTGCACATGATATAATCTGGGAACGAACAGCTTGAGCTTTGGGAAGAATGGTTATCGAACAAATTTGACCAATTGAAAGGCTGGGTTTCTCACATTTAAATTTACTAAATACAATTAGGTGGCCAGTACTAGCAGCGCTATGATGTTTTTTGGTATGCAGCCAAAGGATCAACTCCAATAGCTTCAAGACCATGCTTAACAATAGTTTGTTGATTTGAAGTGCACCTTTAAACTGACGGTGTGGTTCATTGTATCTCGGGAACAGAACGCCTTTGATTGCCTGGGCACGGAGGGCGGCGTATCTGTTTCAAGGACAGCGGATAGCATGCCTCGAACCGGGTTTTAATCTCTTCTAATCTCTTTGGTATTTTCATATAATAATTTGTCAATTGATTGTTAATAATTGGTAGTATTCTAGCCCTCATTTATGTGACAATCCCAACAATCTTGAAACAGATAGTATTGTTCTTATGGATTGAATACTACTGCAATTATGGGTGTTGAAAAATCATTGAAACCTGAGAAATTTGATGGCAAGAATTTCATGCTATGGCAGACTAAGATGAAATTTTGGCTGACTCAATTGAATATTTTCTATGTGATTTCTGATGCTGTTGTGGATAAAACTGTGTCTTCAGAATCTGATAAGACTGCTAGTTCTTCTGATGTTGGAATTGCTAAGTCTGTTGACAGTGATAAATTCAAACAAGATGATAAATTGTGCCATGGACAAATACTTCGTGTTTTAAGCAATGAGTTATATGATTTGCATGTAAACACTAAATCTGTTAAAGAACTTTGGGATACCTTGATAAGAAATTTGGAAAGGAGCATGCAGGGGAAGAGAAATACATCGTTGGCGAGTATTTTGACTACAAGATGGTTGATAACAAATCTGTTAGAGACCAGGTAGACGAAATACAGAATTTGGTGGCTAAGATCATTGGGAAAGGCATTCCCGTTGACGAGAGGCTCCAAGTTCTTGTGCTTATTGACAAACTACCACCCGCATAGCAGGATTTCCATGTTAACTTGAAGCACAAGAGGGACACAATGTCCATTGATGACCTTATGGTGGCCATACAAATCAAAGAAAAGCATAGAGGTAAGATGAAAATCTTACAAGGCTCATCTTCTGGGGTCAAAGATAGTGCTCAAGCAAATGTTGTGGAAGGAAAACCAAAGTTTCATGGCAATAAGAAGAACAACAAGAAGTTTAAGAATCAGTCTTCCAAACCTGGTACCAATATCCAAAAGGACAAGAAGTCAAAGGTTTGCTGGGTTTGTGGGAAGCATGGACATTTTGCAAACATGTGTAAAGAGAAGAAAGGCCAGAACCATAGTCATGGTGGGGCTGTATCTTCTGCTCATGCAAACATGGTTACTTCAGATGACAGGTTAGTAATAACTAAATATGAAATTAACTTGGCATGTAAACCTACCGATTGGTGGGTTGATACAGGGGCAACTGTTCACATCAGTGTTGATATTTTTTCCTTTTCTCTCTATCAGGAAGTAAAGGATAGCACAGTGATGATGGGGAACTCCTATGAGGCTAGAGTTTATGGAGTTGGACATGTGAACATCCAGTTTACATCGAGGAACACGTTGACTCTTCGTAATGTGTTGCACGTGCCAAGTGTGAGGAAGAACCTTGTTAGTGGAGTACATCTTAGTCGAGAAGGATATAAAGTAGTGTTTGAGTCAAATAAACTTGTAATAACTAGACATGGTATTTTTATTGGTCAAGGCTATGTGTGTGATGGCCTCTTTAAACTTAATTTGGTTTCTTGTAGTAACTCTTTATTTCATGTTAATGATTTTATGGTTTGTCATGTTGATTCTTTTGATGTGTGGCATATGAGGCTAGGACATGTGAACTCACAAACCATTAAGGGAATGATGAATCTTGATTTGATTCCAAAATTGCATGATGAAACTCTTGATAAATGTGAAATATGTATTCAAGCAAAACAACCTAGAAAACCTTATAGGTCTATTGATAGATCTATATGTTTACTTGACTTAGTTCATTCTGATATTTATGAATTGAATGGATTAATGACTAAGGGTGGTATGAGATACTTCATTACATTTATTGATGATTACTCCAAATTTTGTCATGTGTACTTGCTTAAGTCTAAACATGAGGCTTTTGAGAAGTTTAAGATCTATAAGATGGAGGTTGAGAATCAAACTGAGAGGCGGATTAAAAGACTTAGGTCCGATCGTGGTGGGGAGTATTGTTCCCTTGAATTTTGCAAGTTTTGTGAAGATCAAGGAATATACATGAGACCGCAAGAGGTTGAGAATCAAACTGAGAGGCGGATTAAAAGACTTAGGTCCGATCGTGGTGGGGAGTATTGTTCCCTTGAATTTTGCAAGTTTTGTGAAGATCAAGGAATATACATGAGACCGCAACGCCTTACTCTCCTCAATTTAATAGTGTGGTAGAAAGAAAGAATAGAACTTTTATAGACATGATTAATTCTATGTTTTCCACTTCGGGTTTACCGAAGAATTTATGGGGAGAAGCAATTCTTTCTGTATGTGTGATCTTAAACCGTGTGCATCATAAAGGAAAAAGTACAACCTATTATGAATTAATGAAAGGAAGAAAACTAAGCTTAAAATTCATTAAGGTTTGGGGATGTCCTGCAAAAGTGAAAATCCCAAACATGAAAATGAATAAGCTAGGTTTGAAACTTATGATGCGGTGTTAATTGGTTTTACACAAAATAGTAGAGCATATCGGTTTTTAGTAATTGGGTCTGATTGGCAGGATTATGCACCTAATACTATTAAGAAGTCCGATGATGCAACATTCTTTGAGAATGTATTTCCTATGAAGGAAAAGAGTAAAGCTGTAGTGCATAAAGAAGATGGCTCATCATCTTCTATTCCAAGAATTGAAAATTCGGATACCAATATGGATGTTAGGAGATCTAAGAGAACCAGAATAGAGAAGAACTATGGAGATGATTTTTATACTTTCATGGTGGGGAATGAAGACCCTTTGATTTTTAGTGAAGCTATGTCGTCTAGCGAAGCTCATTTATGGAAGGAGACGATACAGAGTGAGATTGATTCTATCCTTGCACATGGGACGTGGGTTCTAACGAATCTACCTCCAGGATTTAAACCAATTGTGTTGAAGTGGATTTTTAAAAGAAAATATTATCCTGTTGGATCCATTGAAAAGTACAAAGCTAAATTAGTGGCTAAATGTTATAGTCAAAAGGAAGGTCAAGATTTCTTTGACACGTATTCTCTGTGACCATGATAACTACAATTCAAGTGCTTATTGCATTGGCAGCTCATTATAACCTCGAGATCGATCAAATGGATGTAAAGACAACATTTTTAAATGGTGAATTAGAGGAGGAAATATATATGGAGTAGTTTGAAGGTTTTGTAGTTGCTGGTCAAGAAAGAAAAGTATGTAAGTTAGTAAGATCTTTCTATGGGTTAAAACAAGTTCTTAAACAATGGCATCAAAAGTTTGATGATGTTCTTCTTTTAAATAATTTTGTTATGTGTACTTCTGATAAGTGTCTGTATTGAAAGTCTTTTGGTGATTGTTTTGTTATGTTATGTTTGTATGTTGATGACATTTTGATTTTTGGTGATAATGTGGATCATATCAATAAGGTTAAGGGTTTCCTTAACGAGAATTTTGATATGAAAGACTTGGGTCTTTCCAAGGTCATACTGGGCTTGAACATTGATAAGACTTCTAAAGGAATAGTTCGTCGTATGATTCCAATGTAAGACTAAAGGTCATACTGGGCTTGAACATTCATTCTTGTGATACTATTATACACAATCATACATTATTACTCACTACAATCATCCATTAGAACAATACAAGCGTCCTATGCGCCTTACACTACCTAAAGTATGTTCTAGGATTTTCTTGTTTCTCTAAGAGTGGTCGAGGTTCCTCAGGTTTGTCTTCTACCTCTACTTTCTACTTCTGCCTTCTATAAGGGGTCCCCTAGTTTCATTCTTCAATTTGACTACAGTTTACCCCGATAACTAGTAGTTTCGAAGGGACTTCATGGATCCCTCCAAGTTAGAATATGGACACCATGAACTTTGCCATAACCATGAATGCTTATTTGATCTCTTATGGATCGAGACGCCTGAGATGGCCAACCTCAGTACAGGGTTTGTGTCTTCCAACTGACATGGTTTCTCTTGTGGCACGTGGTATTCTACTCTTCCTTCTTCATCCTTGTCTTGAACCATGGGTAACAAACCCTTCTAGTGTAATCCAAGTCTATTACTTCATTCTTCCCTAGTAACCTATTACTTACTAATGTATTATGCTTAGATGATAGTAAGTCCTACAAGTCATCTTTCCTTCTCTTTGACCAATCATAGTCTAGAATTCTACCATGCATTCTAGTGTATATTTAAAGGCCTTATTCTACGTGAATTAGCTGATATCATATCATTGTACAACATGTATGGTCATAGTGTTGATTGGATAAGTTTGATAGGACTTATCATATATTCCTACTTGAACTAGGATTAGGTGAAGTGTAACACGATGGGTTAATCTAGAGCCAATTTCCATTAGAACTAAAAGTCTGATTGGCTAAGAAATTGCCTGGCGCCCGAGATGAGTGTGTAGAAGAATTTGTATATTCCCACCTGGATTAGGATTGGAGGAGTAGCATGGTGGGTTAACGCAGAACTAGACTCCTCAGATGCTGGGAGTCTAAACATCTAGAAGGATGCCTGACACTAGACTTGAAATAGGAGAGGCATGGATTGACTCAAGTTGGACGTGATATACTTCGAGTTTGAGTAGGAACTAAAGGAGTTAGATGGACGATGGGAAAAAAGCCCTTCAGGCTAAGGCTTCCTATTATGCACCAGGGATTTGACATTGGAGAAGCTACTTGCTTTCAGATAGACCTGACATAGATTAAGGATCGAAATGAATAAGAAAGGGTGGTCATACTCCTACCAAGAATAGGACACCTTGAGGGCATGCTTATAATTAGGAGTGGCTCACCTCTCCTATTTCTTTACTTCATTTGATCTCTCTCTCTCTCTCTCTCCCTTTCTCCCTTCTTTCTCTCTCTCTCTCTCTCCATCCCACTTCTCTCTTGCTGGCCAACTTGAAGAGACACCGAGAAGGAGCGTGGAACAACTGGGACAAACACAAAGTGAGAAGATTTTGACAAACGGTTCGAGGTAGGATGTTTTACATAATTCTTTTTACGGTCCTATATCTCAGTGCCTAGATTTCTTGCATTTGAAGTCAGATTCTAGAGTTATTCTTGCTAATGTTGAATTGTTTCCTGTACATGTTTAAGCTATTAAGAGCTTGCCTGAGATATAAGTGTTGTTGTCATAATTGAGATTCGTAGTGATTAGCTGTCTGATTTGTGTTTACAATTCATGTATTATATTATGTTAAGAACCATGATTGTGTGTCTTTTCTTGTTGTTGCCACATTCAGTTTGTGACCTTGCTATTCAGATTCACTTGTCCTGATCCATGAAGTATATGGCTACCTATGAAAGTAATAAATATTGCTGCATGTCTAGGGTTTGACCAAGCCTAGTCAATTGGCAGTGTTGTCAATTATGAATTCATGAATATTTGACCTCTAAGGTGTTACAAATTAGTTGTCTATTGCTGGAAAGTCTTTCTTGTATCCCTATTCTAGTATGGAATCTTTGTGGTTTCCATACTTAAGGATTGCAGTCATTCTCGAAATAGTTTTTCATTCCTAGCTAGATTATTTTCTGCACCAACACCCTATATGAGATAATCCATAAATAATTTTAGATAATTAAAAAAAATTCCTTTATTATCTTATTTTCTAGATTACAAAGCTATCTCCACTATTTTTTCTCTAGTCCACCCAACTTCTGTATTGTTCTCGGGATGCATTTCTTTTCATCCCTTTTGTTCTAGACATATTTTGTATTCTTGAATTCTACTGATCTAGGTAATACTCAAAACCCTACCGATCTTTGTGTATCCTTAACTCTCTAATACTAAAGAGCTGACCATGCTGATAGGATAGTTCAACATGCTGAAGTGCATTCAGTTTATTGATCTTACCTTTCTTTTGGTAATTGAGAATTGTGTTAACCAAAAAAGAGGCAAAAGATTAGTCCTTTCAAAATTCCTCAAAAAAGAAGAAAAAACCATCAAAAAGGAAAAAGGAGAAAAGAACAATCGAAATACTGTTACAAAAAGAAAACGTTGTAATGGATCAAATTTTGACACCAAGACAGAAAAATAACGAATCAATCACAGGCTGGGAAAACCAGAGGGAGTTGCTTCTGGTTGATCAATGAAATGTCTCTAGAAAGAAGAAACCTCAGAGTGCCAAGTTGAGGAACTATATATGAACTGTGCATTTTATTATTTCCTAAACTTATGATTATGCTAGTGTTTGATTAGAATTTCTACAGTAATACACAGAAATGAGGTGAAAATAGACTTCAATGGTTAAATCATCATAACTTTGTGTACAAATCTCTAATTGAACTGATTCAAGCTTCATGTTAAATTTAAAGAAGTCAGCTTTCCAACGCCATCAACCACGGGCAATTCAGAGTTCGGAGCAGAAAGTTATAGCCATTTGAAGATTGTAAATAGTAACTACGATCGATCGGCCATCCAACGCTATTGTTCGCCTCAGCCGCAAAACAGTGTTATTGAAGGAAACGATCGATCAGACCTCAGAAAGACCGATCGCATCTACTGGAGTTTTTGATTTGCGCAAGACAGTAACAGCGATCAATTGGAATCATATGGCGTCAATGGGTAGAACGATCGATCGGCAGAAAATAACGAAGGAATTGTGATCGATCGGTAGGCGAACGATCGGCAATACGAAGTGATCGATTGCCGTGTGTGGAAAAAACCAAAATAAGACCTATTTCGACTCAGATTTAGAAGGGAACTTTGTGGTTTCTCTTCAAACTTATAAATAGGCCTTATGGGAGAACGTTTTGGGCTATCTTGGAGACCAACTTGGAGATCATCTTTGAGCTATATTGGAGGCTAGAGAGGAGCAAGAGAAATAGTCTTTTGGAGCAAAGAAGAAGAAGGATTCATGACGATGGATCTACATAAACAGGCTTCTCTTTTCTTTCTTTCTATGTGTAACTAAACTTTTATTCCAGGCTAGATGAAGCCTTAGATGTGTATTGCTACTCTTGATAATTTAATTTTATAAAGTTGATTATGATTCATGCTTAATGAGATTTTATGAGTATTCTTTTGAGTGCTTGATCATAGACTTGATTGATTATGAATGGAATTAGATATTGTATTGATTTTACGCCCGATCAAGGATAAGATTAATTACATTATAATAGAGTTGTGATTGATTCTATTCCCGATCAAGGATAGGATTGATTACAAAATAGGGGATGAACTTTCGTGTCCGATCAAAAACGTTAGTGAATTCATTAGTAATTCGTGTGTCCGATCAAGAACACGAATTACCATATCATGTTAACTTATGCTTAATAATAATTGAGAGTAGTAATTGTATGTCTAGTGGTGGATTCTCTGCCTTGATATTCTCCATATTGATTGAATCCCAGTAATTTAGTTAAAAGTTCATTGCTTTCTTAGTCTAGAATCAACACTGCTGCTTTCTTTTGAATTTGGTAAAATATTAATCCGTCCCTGAGGTTCGACAACCCTTTCTATACTCTCCGTAGTACAATTGCCTTGTGCACTTGCAAGGGTTTTATATTTAAACGATCAAGTTTTTGGCGCCGTTGCCGGGGACGGAAGCTAATAGTTTACCGAATTCTTAGCGTAGATAGTTATAGAGTAGTTAGTGAGTCTTAACTTAGATTTTATTTCAGTAGCTTAATTTGTGGTTTTCTTTTTTGTGCAAGATTAAGAGAAGGCGTGGAATTCTCGCCAAAGTGGAAGGGTCACCCCTTCCCCTCGTTTGCATTCTATTATCCTTCTTCTTTTTAGATTAATTTGTGTGTTTGGTGTTTTTTCTTTTCTTTATGTGACTGCATGTTGTGCTAGTTGTGGCTATGAAGACTGCTAGTTGTCGATATCTAGGACTGATGATTGCTAGTTGTGGATATCTAGGGTTGTTTCTCTGATTTTTGGATGTGTGATGTTGTTGTTTTAATTAGTCTCCTAATTTTACTCGCAAGTGTACGAATCAGATTTGCAGTATAATCGCACAATTTTTACGAGGTCGAACCCACAGGGACTTGTGTAGCGGAATTCTAATTCGAAGATCAGATTATTACCCTTGTTGAAGAATTAAATTGATTTGATTCACTACAACTACGATTAATCTAAGGCTCAATGCAATTAAACAGCTTTAACTAAGAAATTAATCTAAAGACAATTAAATAATCTATGAAAAAGAAACTAATTGTCAATTAAAAATTGAAACTTTAATCAAGAATTTAAAACTCTAGGGCATAAGAATCAGCACATGACAATCATAGGAATATTTCTTTTAAAATTAGCAATTGTTTTCACGATTATCTCGTAGAGAATTGGAATTCAATCTATTCTCCTACGGAAAATTTCAGCATTAAAGCATATAGATTTTTAAATAGGATTTTGCATTCTCTTGCATATCAATAGATGAGATTCAAATCATTAGCTGTATCCATTATACGATGAATCACAGGTAATACCCAAATATCATATTCAACATATAATCCAATGCAATTAATTTGAGAATAGCAATCGTTAAAACGCATTAATTTAGACAAAACAACTGCATCGCATAAATACTATTCCTACAACTAATCATGGCTTCATCTCAGCCCTAGACAGGGATTTAGCTACTCATGCTATAGAAATTAACTGTAAAGATAATGGAATTCATTTGTATTAAAGGTAAAATCAACTTACAAGACTTTGTGAATAGTAGAAAATAAATCAGAAAGTACTGTTCCTCTTCCCCACGGACTACTGTTCACAGCAGCAGCAGTTCAAAAATGTCGAACTGTTCTTTGAATCCACATAGTAATACAATCAAACCCCAGATGTAAAGAAAATAAAAAGGCAGAAATTTAGAATTGAAAACTGGAAAAATGAGCCCTGGAACTGTCTGGTCGTCCCTCTCGCTCTCGAACTGCCGGCGCTTTCTGTTCTTCTAAAATCGGAACCTTTTCCAAAATTAATCTCGTGTAGAAAGTGAAAATTCCAACTGCTGCCATTAAGCCTTCTAAATCCAGCCAGTATTTAATTCGAATTTCGTCCAAATTTGTAAGAAAAATTCGATCTTTCCTCTTAGAACAGGGCCGAAATCACCCAAATGTTCTTCTTTCCCAATTGAGCCAAATCGCCCCTTTTGAAATCTCAAATCGAATGGGAATTTGGGCACTTACCATTTTCAAACATGTCTGCAAATCACCTTTCCCATTTCAGCCTTCTCTGCTTCTGTTTTGCCGTGTTCCTCGCTAGAACCCTCAGCCCGTCGGCATCAACCTCGCCGTGAGCTCCGCCGCCGTCGCTCTGTTTTCTCCTTCTTCTTTTTCCGTTCGTCGAGACCCGCCGCCAACTTCTTCGCCGTCGCCGTCGGTCCAGTCCCTGCTCCAGCCTCGCCGCCGTGATGCTGTCCGCCGTTGAGCCCAGTCACCTCAGGCCGCCGTCATCACTTCATCGCCGCCGTCGGCCAAGCAGAGCTCTCTGCCTCGTCTTCCCCAGAACACCGGACTCGAGCTCTCTGTTTCAGAAACAGAACACCCGAGCCAGCGGCTCGGGTTTCGTTTTTTATATATTTTTTATTTTCTTTTTATTTCAGTGAACCGGCCCGAACCGACGAACCGGTTTTCTTTCTTTTTTTTTTCTTTTTCTTGATTAAAACCCGTCGTAGAATTCTCATCCGCTTGATCAAATCTGAATGCTCTTCATTTAATTCCACACCCGTCTTCCTCATTAGTGAACATCAACGGTTCCGATCTTCTCCGTGCGTGATCTCAGATCTTGGGTTGCTTTGGCATTTCAAAATCCGTCTATTGGCGTCAATCTTGGCCGTTCAGCAGTACGAGCACGTGAACCTATACAAAATAAAACATGTCCCAAATTATATGTACCAAATAGTTATAAAATTACGGAACAGTGTTAAATTGAGCAATTTAGAGAGCATTATTTGTTTAATTCCTAATTACTTAGAAAATTACCAAAATTCACTTTATTCCTCGTTTTAATCAGAAAACACAACTAACAAATAGGTAAAAAGGCATATAAAAATGTGTATTTTTCATGCTTAACAAATACCCCCAAACCTAGATTTTGCTAGTCCTCAAGTAAAACACAAAAGAAAAATAATAAAACTACTCAAAAATAAATGCCACTGTCGTAGGGAATCACGATTGCATTTAGCATATGCAACAAGCCTTTTAAACCCCCAGGTGTCCCTGGCTGGACGAGTGAAGTCTCGTGAGGGTTTGCAGCCATGCTACCCACAAACATGTATTTATAAAACTAACCTTATTCTTTATCTAAATGAGAAAGAAGTCAACTAAACACTTCAAAACACAAAACCTATTATCCCTTCAAATACATACTGCAATACTTAAGAAAACTAACCACACGTACTTGCATTTAGAATCAACTGGAATATAGAAGCGCTCAAGTAAGTGGTTTTATTCTACACCTTCATCTTGGAAATTTCTGCTCAATATGATATAACATGATACTTTAAATAATAGAAAGTGTAGAACATTGTAGCAATACACTCTAAATCTCTGTTTCACACAGATCCAGTGTTACCCATTAATCAAAGAACATCAGAATCTACATAGTCATCGTAATCTTTAGGTTCATGATAGCACAGATGCTTGCGCGCCTCCTTCGGGTCCAACATTCTAGATTTGAGAGGATAATACACCACAGACTTTTTTTTTTTTTTTTTTTTCATAAGGACTGTGTAAGGCCTGACTTCAAGATGCTTAGGTTTAGCAATGACTCAGGCCAATGACTCCCAGCCAGTTGGCTTAGGGCATTAGGTTTTAAGATGGACCACTTCGGACCTGAGCATCAGCCTAAGTTAATCCTATAATAGTCAAGCAGCCCCTTTTCTTTATTTTCATTTCCATATTTTCATTGATTTTTTTTTCAGCATATATATTTTCAAGCACATCTTTATTTTGTCCAGGCTGTATTATACTCTCAACCTATTTCCGGTTCCAAGCCCTTGCCATAGCCAAGTAAATGGTCTATCATGATCGTTTAAGCTCAACAGACAACCACACATCATCCAATGACTCTGACTAAAGACATCCCACTGAAGATTAGTATTCAACAAATCTCTAGAAGGTATTACTTTATGTAACTGGTGTGTGTGAGTGAGTTTTATTAGCTCAAGCACTTGATCCAAGAGGATTGTAACAGAATGCTATTTCTCAGTTAAGTGTCTCTATCCTCCAGTATACTTACTCACACTTCCAATGTAAATTAATCTCTTAAAAATTGAAGTATGCATCACGAAGGGATAAACTACCAAAACCTATAAAAATACTAACAAACAACCTAAAAACTACAAAATTTTGATTTTTTAATTTTTTAATTTTAATTTTTTTTTTTTTGAAAAATTCAAAACAAGCAAGAAAATAACTTAGGATATCCTAAACAAATATCTTCCTATACCCCCAAACCTGCATGAAACATTGTCCTCAATGTAAAAAGATATGAAATAAATACTGAGGAAAATAATAGACGAGGGAAGGAAAGATAGTACCTGCACTCCACTGAAACGCTATAGTATCTATCAACATGAAAAGAACAAGTAAAGCACAAGAATAACATAAAAAAATAAGCACAAAAATAAAAATTCTAAAAACTTGGGTTGCCTCCCAGTAGCGCTAAGTTTTACGTCTTCAGCCAGACACAGCTATTAACCTTTACTCATTAATGGATGATGCAGATTCTACCAAGGATTTAGCGTGAAACCACAGAGAATAAAAATATGACCAAGTGACATCTCTCAAATTGCATAAGAATGTTCCCAAACTTCTCTTCAATCTCTCCCACCTAGACTCTCGGGGAAACAAAAACGAATATGAAATTGGAACAACATTGACAGCAGCTATGGGCCCCTGAAGATCAAGCTCATCTATGGGCGAATCATCCATACTCCCCGCTAACTGATGTGGAAATAATGGTGCCCAAGGATAGACGACTGGAATATCTAAGTCTGAACTCAGTGGATGTTCATTCACTACTTCTTCTAATTGTGCAGGCATCACCCATAGGTGTAAGAATATGGCAGCCATCTAGATATCCTGTGAGAATCATGAACCTAAAAATGTGAGTGATAAATAATGAAAAAGCAAGCAAAGAAAACTAGACCCACTATGCACAAGACAAATTACTGCAACTTTAGTCATTATAAGTCGGGTCTGCCAGACTCAATTCATCAATTTGAGGTTGCTGCAATTCCAAGAATGGTTTAAGACGATGCCCGTTAACTTTGAATATATCACCATTCTTTGGATTTTCTATTTCAACTGCTCCATGTGGATAAACAACACGAACTAGAAAAGGTCCTGTCCATCGAGACTTCAGTTTACCCGGAAACAGATGTAAACGAGAATTGTATAAAAGAACTTTCTGCCCCGATGTAAAAGATTTTCGCAGAATATTTTGATCATGAACTTTTTTCATGCGATCCTTGTACGATTTTGCACACTCATAAGCATCATTACGAAGCTCATCCAACTCATTCAACTGCAGTTTCCTTTGAATTCCTGCTCTATTTAAATCAAAATTCAGGTGCTTAATTGCCCAATAAGCTTTATGCTCAATTTCAACAGGAAGATGACAAGCTTTCCCGTAGACAATACGGTATGGAGACATTCCAATGGGAGTTTTGAATGCAGTACGGTAAGCCCACAAAGCATCGGTAAGTCTCAGCGACCAATCTTTGCGATTCGGATTGACTGTCTTTTCCAAAATATGCTTAATCTCCCTATTAGAAATCTCAACTTGACCACTTGTCTGGGGATGGTATGGGGTAGCAATTTTGTGGGTTATGCCATATTTCTTCATTAACTGTTCAAAAACCCTATTGCAGAAATGTTTTCCCCCATCACTTATGATAGCACGAGGAGAACCAAAACGTGCAAAAATATTATCCTTTAAGAATTGGACCACCACTTTGTGGTCATTGGTTTTACATGCTACAGCCTCTACCCATTTAGAGACATAGTCTACCCCCACAAGGATATAAAGATTGCCAAAAGAATTAGGAAAAGGTCCCATGAAGTCAATACCCCAGACATCAAAAAGGTCTATAATAAGGATTGGGGTTAAAGGCATCATGTTACGACGTGAAAGTGCTCCTAACTTCTGACATCTTTCACATGCTGAACAATAAGCATGACAGTCTTTGAAAATAGTAGGCCAATAAAATCCACACTGCAAAATCTTTGCAGCTGTCTTTTTAGAACTAAAATGGCCCCCACATGCTTGATCATGACAAAAAGAAATGATACTTTGTTGATCATGTTCAGGAATACATCTCCTAATAATCTGATCGGGACAATACTTGAACAAGTATGGATCATCCCAAAAGAAATACTTAACTCTAGACAAAAACTTGGACCTATCTTGGGAAGACCAATGAGATGGAATTTGTTCAGTTACCAGATAATTAACTATGTCTGCAAACCAAGGCAACTGGGACACTGCAAGTAATTGCTCATCAGGAAAAGATTCAGTTATGGGCAATGATTCATCAGTAAAATCAACTATCAACCTAGATAAGTGGTCGGCTACAACATTTTCGGAACCTTTCTTATCCCGAATTTCAATATCAAATTCCTGTAGCAATAATATCCATCGGAGAAGACGAGGTTTAGCATCTTTTTTAGATAAAAGATACTTCAATGCAGCATGATCCGAATAGATATATACCTTCGATCCCAATAAGTAAGACCGAAACTTATCTAGAGCAAAGACTACTGCCAGCAATTCTTTTTCAGTTGTAGAATAATTAAGTTGAGCATCATTCAATGTTTTACTGGCATAGTAAATCACATGGGGAAGTTTATTAATTCGCTGCCCCAACACAGCACCAATAGCATAATCAGAGGCATCGCACATTATCTCAAAAGGTAGGCTCCAATCAGGTGGCCGAATAATAGGTGCAGATGTTAACTCTGATTTGAGTTTCTGAAAGGCATTATTACAAGCATCATCAAAGACAAATGGTGTATCTTTTGCAAGAAGATTACACAGAGGTCTTGAAATTTTACTAAAGTCTTTAATGAATCTTCTGTAAAATCCAGCATGGCCTAAAAATGATCTGATTTCTTTCACAGTTCGTGGTGGTGGAAGATGTGAAATCAAATCAACTTTAGCTTTATCAACTTCAATGCCTTTATTAGATATAATATGCCCAAGAACAATTCCTTTTTGAACCATAAAATGACATTTCTCCCAGTTAAGCACCAGATTCTTCTCTTTACACCTCACTAACACTAAAGATAGATGGTGCAGACATTCATCAAAATTGGACCCAAAGACAGAAAAATCGTCCATGAATACCTCTAAAAATCGCTCTACCATGTCAGAGAAAATGCTCAACATACACCTTTGAAAGGTAGCAGGTGCATTGCATAAGCCAAAGGGCATGCGACGGTAGGCAAAGGTACCAAAAGGACACGTAAAAGTGGTCACTAACCCTTGTATAACTCTAATATCGTAATACATATACATCCAACCAACCTGAGAGAGCCTAAAGAATATTAAACCAAAGTAGTTAAGAGTTTTCAAGTCAATACCTGATTTTTTGGCCTAGAAACCTATTGCCTATTCGACTCTCTGTCTTTTCTGTACACATTGAGTACCCTATTTAAAATTCAAATCTTGCAACACTCTTTAAGCCTTGATGAGTAGCATTCCTTGTCTCTTCTTGAGGGGTTTCTTACTTAATTCAATTACATGTAATACTTCATTGACTTCTTTGAATGCTTCTGTTAGTTTTATCCGTTGTGGAGTCAGTTAGAATTAGAAAACTTTGTTTCCTTAGGATTTTGCATAACATTCTTGCTCTTTGTATGATTGTTCATCTGAGTCTCCACAAGGGTTGGCATAGCACGTCTGTTCCTTGCATCAATATTTGTTCATCTAAAATTCCACAGAAATTGGTACAACATTTATATCTGTTCAAAATCATTGTATGCTCAATAATCATGACCAAAACATTGACTTGCTTGGTCTCTGTAGTTATATTGGGATTCGCTTGGCCCCTGGCTTATATAGACACCACATGTTATTTAGATTGTTAGGCATCATGGAAGGCCTACACAGTCTTTGACCATCGTGTCTATGAACACCAATGGTGCCCATGGCCTATAACTGATGGTAGGATTCTGTAACGACCAGAAACTTTGTAATATATATAAATAATTATATATATAAATTTATATATATAAATAATTATATATATATATATAAATAATTATATATATATGAGGAGGCTTACATGAGATCGCTCTCATATAAGGAGATGAGGCCAATCTTTTGGGCCATTGGATTCCAATCCGAGGGTGGATATCAAATCAGTGGGTAGGTGAGTGTGTCACATCAGGGAGTAGGTGAGTTCCATGTAGCTGCTTGTAGCTGTCAGATCAAGATCCAACAACTACTAATGAAATTGGCCTCATATAAGCTATATTAAAGTGATCTCATTTAAACTTTTCCCTATATATATATATATATATATATTTATTTATTTATATGATCAACCTAAATTAGGAAGGTCGAGTTGGAATTTGAATTCTTGTGAATGATTTATTTTGATGTGTGATTTACTTCATGTGTTGCATTAGAACGTGTTTTGTAGAGCACTCGGTCGACTTAGGAGTCTTGGGCGCTAGGGTTAGAGCACAGCCTAATGCTAGGGTGAGGCCAAGCGCCAGTGCTAGGTTTGCATGGGGTGCAATGTTTGTATATGAGTTTTGATTGATGAATTGAAATTAAGGTAGTTTTCTAGTTAAGTGGGAAGTAACATTGGAAGTGACCAATTGGAGTAAAAATTTAGACTTGTAACCAATTACTGGGTGTCAGACTTACCTAGGCGCCAATAATGATGATGGAATCTTTTTGGATGGTTTATCTTGGTGTGAATGGAAGTGATTTACTATAAGGGCGAGAGTTACTTCGTTACCGAACAGTAATTGTAGAAAGTAATGGTGCATCAGGAGTGTGTTGAGAGTCATGAGCCGAACTGGACACTTCCAGGAATTGGGCGCTAGATATGATAGAGGTGTTAAGATTCTTGTGATCGGAGGCGACCAATAGGAAGAGACACCACCACAGGAGGGGCACCATGAAATTCTGAGTTGGTTAGGCAGTTACTTGTTTTAGAGTTGCGATAAACTTAGAAAGTAGTTATACAGCTGGAATTGGATTTGGAATCCCAAACCAACTGGTCACCAATAATGACTGGATGCCAATGGGTATGAGGAGAATGTGGGTAATGGATAGCTGAGATCAAAAGGAAGTTAAATCAAAGGTTAAAGAGAGTCCTAGTCAAACTAGAGAAACCTAGTCCTATTTAAACCAGGAATAGGGTTGGCCGGCCATTTACTTATTGGCCAAACCAGTCCCCCTCTCTCTGTTCGTTGCTTTCTTCTTCTCTTTCTCACGTCCACTCTCAGTTCTCTTTCTCTTCTTTATCGTCTTCTTTTTGTTTGCTGGTTAGAGTGGTAAAGCAACAGAAGCGGCTTCATGGATGATTGACTTCACTAAAGCGAGAAGAGACTTCTTCGCAAATGTAGGATGGTTTTTATATAGCTTCGTCTAGGTTTTCATTCTCTTGATCTATCATGTCCTTGCTGATGTTATGATGATTTAAATTCTTGAATGAGTTCTTGAAAGTGTTGATATTATTTATATGCTCTGTTGTCGTACTTATAAATCAATTTTGATTAATTATTGGAATCTTGTTGTCGTTACTTGTATTAAATTGATGAGAACCTTGATTACTTGTTGCTTCTTTGTAACTGCCTTTTTCTTTTCTCGACCTTGCTGTCCATTTATAAATGGTCCTATTTTGTTAAGCTATTATATAAGTATGAAAGTAAAATAATTCGATACATACCTAATATCAACTGAACCTTGCCAATTTAAAATATCCCTACCAAAGACTCTCTTGCTTTGTTGTGTATCATTCCATCCAGTATATGTTATGTATCACATGAAAAATATGATAACTATTGTTGGACTAAATTGAATTAGTAAATAAGTACTATAATAACCTTAATTAAAACTAAACAACTGACCTCGGGTCAAATTAATACCTCTCGGTCAGAACTGTTTCTGTGCCGACAACCCTGAATTAAAAAGGGTCATAACTAAACCTACAGGTGTCGGGAAAATATGTTGTTAGTTGTATCGGATTTTAGACTCATAGGAGCATCTACTGTAAAAATTTTATATCCTAATTCCTTACGTGCTATCCATGGGAATTTTCTGAGCCTTACTGATCTATTTTGGACATAACCCTATTTTTCATTTATACTACTAATTGTGTTAACCTTGTAAACCAAATAAGCAACAGTAAAGTAATGAAAGTAATGCTACATACAAAAATCAGTATAGCCTATTGATGGCAAGAGTCCTTAAAGCATTACAACTCTCTCTCAAGGAGCATCTACTATAAAAATCATGTCCTAATTCCTCATGTGTGCTGTCCGTAGGAATTTTTGTGAACCTTACTAATTTTATTTTGGACAGAACCCTATTTTCCATTTATACTACCAATTGTGTTAACCTTGTAAACAAGATAACTAATAGCAAAGTAATGAAACTAATACTACATACACAAATCATTATAGGATGAAGTGTCCCTATTTATGGTAAGAGTCCTTAAACCATTACAACTCTCTCTCAAGGTCAAGACTTGCAGTACACCTGTGTCTTTCTCAATAGTTTCTCATTCAATTTCAATTATGTGTAATATATTGTTGTTGTTGGAGCATTGCTGTTAAAGATATTCGTTACTGAGTTGGTTGGAACCATAAAAGTCAGTCGTCACAAGGATCATTGTGAAGCTTTATATACTCGTCACATCTCTGTTTCACATAATGATTGCTGAGTTAGTTCAACATATCCATATTGAACAATAAACTATCCATAAGAAACTTTGCGATGACCTCTCCGAAGTGGATTCATAGTATGCTCATTGAGCCATGACTAGATCTTGCGAGATTTCCGTTATTAATTAGAACCTTGCGAGGCTCCCGCCCAGCACAAAGCATATATGTACTTTTTAAGGCTGGTTAGACATAACAGAAGGTCTTAGCAATCTCCGCCCATTATGTCTGTGAGCACTGATAGGACCCCGTATCCTAGGCGCATGGTTGGGTTTCTGCACGAGAACCTCTAGGGCAATGTGGTAAGTAACCACTTGCGAGTGGTGTTGCTTGAGAGCAGAAATTGTATCTCTATACATTTTAGTTATTTTGGGGTCTTGGTGAAAATTGATATTTCTCATTTGATGAAAGCTTTATGTTTCTAATTATGGAATTGCTGATGATTTAGTTCTTATCTTATTGACCTTATTATGTTGTGGTTTTTTTCATCCTACTGGGTATTTCTTCGGAATACTCATGCAGGTATAGATAAGGATTAAGAGTAGAGAAAAGTTGTTATTCCAATTATACGTCTTTTTATGATCGTATAATTCCAAAACTTCTAGCTTCCTTATATATTCATTATCTTGACGACTTTTGTACTCTGACAAAGCCGAGAATTTTGGGGCGTGACAGATTCCTCAAGAACATAAATTCATTCACTCCATGCACTTTTGTGGTATGGAGTCTTATCTTTTCGTCGGATAGTAGCAATTCCTGATGTTCCTGTTGACTTTTTTCTTTCAATTGAATTATAACATATTGGCCGTTCATGTTACAACTACTTTCTCTAATTGCATTGTCTTTGACTATCTTATTATACTCTACTACAGTTTTTCATTCTACTGGGAATTTCTATTGAATGCACATGCATCGTGTGATGTAGGTTTAGCTGCTGATAGCTCTTAAATGAGAGCTGGACAAAAGTGGATCATAGAGAAGTTCAGTGCTTAGAGTTTAGATTTGCAATTTATTTTGAGAATATTGTAAAAATGGTTGTGGACCATTAAAAAACACAAAACAAGTTACTATTTACTGTTCATTTTAGATTTTTATTTTTAAATAGCCCGTCCATTGAGATTTTGTCTTTTTATATATTCATTGTATTAGTATGAATGAGGATGTAATTATCTGTTACACCTCAAGTATTTAGCAGTTTAAAAAGATATTACTCCATTTGAAGCTAGAAATTTGGGGAATGTCATTCTGTTTGTTGGTCCATCGACAATCCCTCATCGACACATACATTAGTCGATTGTGGTTTATTGATGACCCAACAATCCTAATTCTTATGTTATTTTCTTTACTGTAACATAGATCAACGCATATAAATCTCAACTTCCAATCAATTTAGATATGTTCATAATTCAAACACGCAACAATTCATACCATGCAATTATTCATGTATAAGAATCACATCTTTACCATCTAAGACATGAAAATACTATACATAATCATGAAAGGAATACTATACTTCACTGATCAATGCTAATTCCACATCATACAGTACATACCCAACCATAAACACTCTTTTTCCATGCTTCTAATTCGGTTAGAGGTCCTAACCTTCAACTTGGTTGAAAGGCTCCTTCCTCTTCTTTTTGCAAAAAGATTGGCTTCTTTCCAAATTCCAATGACTTCTCCATGTTGTAGGGCTTGCTTAGAGTCCAATTAGGTCATTCTCAATCACAAAAAGACTATTTATAACAAGAGACAACATTTAAAAGAAGTTTCCTAACTTAGCCCATTTTTGTTCTATCTAATGTGTCGATCTCACTTTGTCGATCTTTCAAATCATGTGAACCATCGACACTTGCATTATAGATTCTCCCATGCGTCAATGCCACTTTGTCATCGTTCTGAACATAGTGCCCAAAATGACCTAAAATAGTAGTTTTATAATATCTCTCAAAATACTTGGAATTTATGTAAAATATTTTATATCATTTTGAATGCCTCATAAAGACAAATCCAATGGTACTAACTTTGTACAATTCCGAGTTTGGGAACAAAAGTTATTGATTTTATAAGTCACTATCATTTTCAAAGACAAGTTTCAATGACAAGTTGTGTTGTAAATGTACTTGTCATTGAAAACGTAACAACTGTATAAATAGGTTAAATAAAGAAACTTTGTGATTATCTTAAATTCAAAGTATAAATATTTTTTCCCGTCTAGTGAAGGGTTAATTAGACTCTTTAAAAAATGGAGAAGAAGCCGTTGGAGGCCGGAATGAAGGAGGATCACCAGAGAAGAAATAGTATTTTGCTTAGATTGAGGTAAGATTCGCTCAACCTCAATTTAAATAAGATATTTTAGAATAAAAGCTTGTTGGTATGATGAAGTATGATAGTGATTGCATGACCAGAGGTCTATGATTAATACATGCTTAGAAGTATATATGGTTATATTTCTTATTTAATAACATTTATGCCATGATAATTGATTGTTCTGGAAGTATTATGTCCGTGAAAGAGTGAGGTAAACCACTCATGACATGAAGTATTGATTTAGATGATGGATGACATCATATAATGCATACGTATAGAATTTAGATCGTGTATATTTATAGAATTAAGACTTATGATTCATGAAGTATGATCGATAATTAAGTACTTAGTTATACTCCTAATTATCATGATGGATAAGTAGGATTCTACTTTGTAGGGTCCTGTTCTTTGTCAGTGTTTACGACAAGAGCCAATGATAAGTCATTTGTTGTTGTCTGACTTGTCGGTGAACTACATAATCCAGTTTGCCAAATTAAATATGGAGAAGTAATTACACCCTTAAGTAAAGTATCTTATAGGTTAGAAGAAGTAGTATACATAGTTGAATTTAGAAAATGATTTGAGAGTTCAACGACAAACATACAATGACAAGTCAAGTATCGTTGAATGACTTGTCAATGAAATCCGATCATGCATGGAAATAAGTTGAGGCATGTTATGTCATAAGGAAATAGGCATTGGAATATAATATAATTGGAAGAATAAATGATGAAACTTGGAAACATAGTTTATCTAAACATTGATTACCATCCACCGACAAGAATACTAGTTGATGTTGGATTGTCGATGAATATAATAGTAGAAGAATAAGATACAATTGAGAAAAATACCTAATCTTTTAGAGTTGTAATGACAACTAGAAATGGATTAGTAAAATATTCTTTGCATCAATATTCTAGAACTGAATGTATGAATCGAAATAAAAGTTGATGCATTTAAGTATTCTCTTCAATGAATTTAATAATTATTGCTTATATCATTAAAGGATAGAAACTTTAATGTACTAGAAGTGTGTAGTATATCATTAAGAAGAGTTCAAGTGTTAGACATAACATGTAGAAAGATATGTGCAGTTGTGTATAAACAATATAGTAATAATAGATGTTATAACATAATATAGTAGACATGAAGTTTAATGTTAGGGTGAGAATGAGAATTGACCACCCATGGTTCAAGACCAGAACAAAGAAGTATGACCTTCTCTCCGAGAATTCACTTGGAGCGTAAAGGATGGAATTAAAAGAACTCATGTGCTATGTGAGCATGGTGCTAGAAAGAAGGCATAAAACCATTTATCAAGGTTGACCGTCTTGAGGGCTTCAATCCACAAAATATCAAAAATGCATGCAGAGTTAACTCAAGCCAGAGGGGACCATGAATTCCCTTTGGGTCTCTCTGTCAGGCGTGGCTGACAGAAGTTGAATGAAGAAAGCAGAAACATCACGGTTACTTCCCAAGAAAATAGATCTTGAAATAATATAGTAGGCCAATTTTACAAGAGAACAGATCTTATGTGGAACACCTTGACAATAGATCGAAGAACGTAAGAGGTGGAGAAAAAATCTCAAGAATCTCTTGAAGTATTAGAACAACTAGAGAATACCTAGAAAGAATCTAGGAGAAGTAATGCATATAAGACGCTTAGTTGTTCTAATTAAATTAATATAGTGAATATTAATGTGTTGATCTTAATGATGATAACACCTATAATGAACTATAGTATTATTTTTTGCCAATCCTATTGGGTATGAAAATACTCAACCAAACCATTTTGAACAATTTGTAGATGGCTTGGGAAGTAGAGCTATGAGAAGCGAGGATGCTAAATAGATTTGTAGAATGTAATTAGATTTTATTACTTAATTTAAGCTCGTGAGAGCCTTTGTAACTTTATTTATTACGATTTTAGTTGAGGCATTGTGGTTGTGGACATGGACCGGATCGAGGATGGCTATTTTGTTTGACCAAATTTATAAATATTACATACTCCAATGCATTTTGAAATGTCTGAGAGCATGTTTTCTCATATTTATTGAAAGGACGTCCGCTGCATTTTAATATATTTCGCATACAAAATGGCTTATTAAAACTGAGGTGTTACAAGTTTCTAGTTATGTTTTTCATTTGTTTGTTATCAGTTGCAGGCAAGGATGATTTATCGTGTTGTTTTTATCGCTTGATTAAATGACTACATCATTGTAGTAATAAATATTGATTTTGGTTTGACTTTATCGAATGTAGAAATCCAAATCTATGATGCATGTTAGTCAAGGTGCATATATAAGTCAAAAGCTTGTGTAATTGATGGCAAAACAAAGCGAGTTGATAAAAGTGCAATTATTGTAAGATAACCAAGTTTCATAAAAGCTGAAGCAATTAAGAAACAAAAATATTTATTAATTTATTTTATATTCCAACCCCCCTTCCCCTCCCTCACGTGTAAGCGTCCACCAAACACGGCACGTGGAATAAGATTGGGGTATAAACACCTCTAATGAGGCTTCATCACCTGAAGCTCTGATACCATGTAAGATAACAAAATTTTTCAAAAGCTCGAGCAATAAGGAAACGAGAATATTTATTTATTTATTTTAGATTACAACAATTATGTTACACTGCATAGCATAAAAAATTAATCAACTAAAACCAGGGTGCATATTTCGTTGTAATTTCAATTTCTTCGTCTAAGCTGAAAGCTGGCAGGCAGCCGATAACAAATATGCGTAAACGATGGTACAAGTCTCTTCACCCTTTTGAGCAGAACGTAGATTCTCCAATAGCCGTAAGCAGGTGAATCAAAAGCAAAGAAAGAAACAATGAGAACCACTATGATAGCATTGAGGAAGGAGACTAGCACCAGCGCCCAGTTAAACTTTACCATCAGGCCTATCGCCCATGAGAAGGCTGCACACATTGAGAGGAAAGACAAGGCTGTCATCTTGAGAGCCCACGGGACCATAGCCCTCAGGCCCAGAGAGTCAGTCCAGTTGGCGACAATGACGAGAAGTGCAGCCACCATGGAGCTGAACATTGCTACACCATCAAGCACTAGGAACATCCGGAACAAGGTCTTTTTTCTATAATGGGCTAAGCCCGAGTCGACATACCCACCAGGCAATGTGAAGATGGCTGCAAAGGATACAGTTGCAATGAGGGCTGCTACCACTAGTAGTGTGTTGGCAGTCCCTATCCATCGCTCTGAAATGTTTGGCTTCCACACGTCCTTTCTCCTAGCATATAAGTCTTCCTTCGCTTCAAACTTACCGGCTTTGTTAATTGCCAACCAAATTGCTGCCTGTGTTAGTACATAAAACATATTAATAGTACATAATTGAGTTCAAGTTGTTGACACAACTCCATTGCTTTTGGAGTTAGTCTTGACTTTTTGAACATTGACATAAAGCATACAACAATTGTTCTCTAGCGATACAAGGGTAGCATATTTTTCTTAATTCCTTCCAACCATCTAACGAATAAACGAGATATTAAGTACTTGCACAATTCTTTATATCGCACACTTCATAGTATAGTTATATACTCTGTTCCGTTCAATGAAGATTGTCTGCAATGTAAAATTAGATAACGGACTCTAGGATCGGTACAAAAAAAAAGTTTCCACCCCCCCTCTTCACGTGTTTTTTGTCATTATGGAGCAAATCAGTCACGTAATGTGGGAACCTTCTTTTCCAAATCCAGACAATCTTCATTAAATCTTCTACAATAATGGAGTTGCCTAGAAATTGTACTCCCTCCCTTCACTTTTAATTGAGATAATTAACAAAATATGCATACCAAAATTAGACGATAACAATTATTCAAAAAATTTAGATGATAACGTTTCCATATTATTCTCCACTCCCAAGAGGCCTTCTCTGCTTGTAGACCTGCCTCTGCGTCTCCCTCCAGGCGCTCCCTCCACCCAGAGCCATGTCTTTTCCAATTAAAGAGCCTAGGCTTAACGGTGGATCCAACATCTCAATGAGATTGATAAATTCTTATTGACAAATTATGTGACAGTCTCAATTAAAAGTGACCAGACTGAGTACTAATGTTCCAGGCGGTCAATCCATCTAGTTTGCAAAATATGTAGAGATGAAGCAATATACCATAAATCATAAATAAAGTTCATACCTTTTGAGAGAAAGGGATGCCCCACTCAAGCTTTGAAGTGACGACGTCCAGTGCAAACTTGCCGTCTTTATTTACCTTCCTTAAATTTATCCTACAGTCATCCAAAAGACGGAAAACAATCCAAATATGGTCATTCATCACAGCGTGGAATAGTGGCGTGTTGTTATCAATGTCTTCATCATTTAGCAGCACTTCAAATTCAGGGGTCTTCAAGATGTAATCAACCAGGTCAAGCTCATTAGAACGAACAGCAAGGTGAAGAACATTTTCCAATCTTGCATTAATAATAAACAATGTGTCCGGACAAAAACGGATGATTTCCTTAAATATCATTAGGTGGCCACCAGCAGCAGCCCTATGAAGCGGGGAGCAGCCCCATTTGTTTTTTTGGTAGGCAGCTAAAGGGTACAACTCTAGTAACTTCAAGACCACGCTTAACATGCCCATCTCTGCAGCATAATGAAGAGGACATGATCCAGTGTCATTGATGCACTTTGCAAATTGTGGCAGTCCTTGGAGGAGCGTCTCGGCCACATCTGATATTTGGTATGGAAATTAAAATGTGAGAAACTAGCCTTTGAATCGGGCAAATTTAAGAAATAATGGTTTTTCCCAAAAGTTCAATCTGTTAGGTAACAGATTATGATGGGCAAGCATTAATCAAGCTTTGTGGCTTGCATTGTGAGTCTGACAGACTCGCACTCATATCCTGGGCTACGATGGGTACCAATTCCATGTTAGATAAGCATTGTTTCCCCAAACGAAATCATTTTACCTTGATGTCGCTCAGAAATAGCCACATGCAGTGGGGTGCTACCTTTAACGCCCTTGAGGAAATTTTCACTTCTCTCAACATCAATGGACAGAATATGCTTCACGACATTGAGGTGTCCCTTCCTAGAAGCTGTGTAAAGGATAGACGAGCCATTTTCGTTAGCCACGGACATCAAATTAGGGTATGCTTGTGTTACCTCCTTTACCACACCAAGATGGCCATTCACCACAGCATATAACAAGACACCATGACCGGCGTTGGTACGTGCTTCCACCATCTCCTCTGCCATAGTCTTTTCAGTTACTTCATTGCCACTGGTGCCTATCTGCCTTGCATGCTGAATGAGAAATCCAACAACTTCACCGTGTCCATACCGTGCAGAAGTGTGCAATGGATTATGGCCGTATCTATCCTTCTCAGTGAGTAAAAATGAACACTGATGAGCACAAATCTCTTCAACCATTTCCAGGTGGCCAAGTCTCGTGGCAAGGTGAAGCACTGTCTCCTTCATTGGTGTTCTCTGCTTAAGGAGATCGATGTTCTGGCTTATGAGACTTTTAAATTCATCAATGTTGTTTGAAGTTACTGCCAAATAGAGGGCTCGATCCATGTGGTCACTCCTTTGCTCGGCCATTGGAGAGTGTGGACAGAGGCTATGGCAGAAAGCTAAGGAAATGTATCTACTTCCAGACTTAGAAGAAGAATTTATGGCCAGAAGCTTGGCAGTTGTGAACAACTAATTAAAATAGTACACAGATATATAATATGTTTGTACTGCATTAATTATTTGGACTCCCACCTGTCTAAATGTCTGGACAATTAATGAAGAGTAAACGGTGAAGCCACCCAGTAATGCATGTATAAAAACATATATCTTAAATTTATTGTCTTCAATAATGGATGTAAATTATTTGTACTCCCAGCTGCAAATAGTGCACAGATATAATATTCTTGTACTGCATTAATTATTTGGACTCCCACTTGGCTAAATGTTTTGGCAATCCAAAGTAAACGGTGGAGCCACCCAATACTGCATGTAAATAAAGATATGCCAAATTTATTGTCTTAAATTATTTGGACTCCCAGCTGTAAAAGTTTTCATAATCCAGAGTAAACGGTGCGACTTGGCAGATGCTCAACTTCTTTTAAATGAAAAGCGCAAAACACCGTAAGGGTTGGGGGTTGACCAAACTTTTTTTCCTGTTTAATAAAAGCAAAGTAAAACAATACTCCCTCAGTTTTACATTAAAAATGCTACTCACTCAGTTTCACATCAAAAAAACAAAGAAAAAAAGAGTGCTACACCATCCGTCCAAAAGGGCCTGACTGCATTTGAAGCTTATAGTTAAAGTGACTAGATTGTAGGTTGTGTGGGCTTGAACCACAGTGGGCCCACTAGATGTGGCCCACGAGAGAAAGTGGGCGGGCCTAACCCTACCCACGATGGAGAAGGAAAAGTGGCATTCTCACACACGTTGCTTCACAAGTTAGTTACGATAGGGATGAGATCTTTGAGGAAATGGGCGATCAAGGAGATTGAAGATAAACTCCAAAAAATTGTGCTCATATAGGTTATTTAGCATAACAACTATTATATATTTATATTTAGCTCTTAATTCATAATATTTTTTCTCACTTTTCTCTCTCTAAATTACTCGTGTGTTGGAGTTTTTTCGAAGAATGAAAAGGCGGTTGCTTTATTGTGGAAGTGTGAAGAAAGTCATAGCGTAATTCCCTTAATTAAGCAAGATGTACTTTTTTTGTGCTTAACTATATGCATCTTTATATAAAAAAAACTATATGCATCTTTGTGATGATGATTTAACCATCTCGGGGCAAAGCCCCGAAGGTACTTCTCTGTATCTCTATTATTTAATTAAATGTTTAATTATATTTATTAGATATATAATTTTGTGTTTTATAATCTATTTTTTGTGCAAGGATTGATTGATCATTGCTCTAATCACCAACAACATGCCCTGGGAGGCAAAATAGCTAGACGAACCAGCATAGATACGCCCTACAAGCCAATAAATTCTAAAAAACGTGCATCTATAGGGGTAATCATAAGCTTGAAATGTTGTGAGGCCCATATGCCTAAAATTTTATCTCATTGTCAAATACTGCAATGATTTTTTCAGATGGAAGGAGCATTTAGTTTGTAAAAATGAAGTGATTACAGTGTTGATTTATAATATAGGGGTCGGCCGGAATCCATTGCAAGGAGGGCGATCAGGCTGAGGGCAACCTAAGGTTTGCTTCTAGCTCCTTCATTGCTGCCACTGGCATCATGGCAGCGGCGGCGTCCTTGGTTTGGGCCAATCTGTTCCCTGCACCACCCTTCCCCAGTTCACGGAACTCCTCAATGCTCCTTGTGTTCCTATTCCACATAATGTTTTGAATGAAGCTATGCTACATTGGAAGCACTCCCTCGTAGGTTATGTTCTCGGTAAAAGGCCTTACTTTGTCTGGTTCAAGAATGCTCTCAAGAAAATTTCGAAAGTGTGGATTGTTGAGGGTCGTCTTGTCATTTCATGTAACAACCAGAAAATCGATATGAAATTTAAAACTACTATTTTATGTGATTGACCTAAACTAGGAAAGTCTAGTTGCCAATTTGAATTTTTGATAGGATTGTTTTGTTATGTGTTTCAATTCATGTGTTACATTAAACACGGTTTAGCAAAAGACTAGGTTCAATCAGGTTACCCGGGTGCTGAAGGTGGGCCTAGCACTGGGGCTGAGCTTGGCACTAAGGTTGGGCCTGGTGCCAGGGCCATAGAGCGTCAGGGCTAGGGGTGCAACGTTTCGTGTAGAAAGTGTGAACAAGGGTAACTTTTTAGTTGAGTTGTAGTAACATTGGTAGTTACCGAGTAAATATCAAATTTAAACCATCTACCTGGGCACGAGGGCATCTAGATGCCAAATCTTGTGGATGGATTTAAATCTTTGGGATAATTATTTCTAGTAGTTGGAGAGATTTACGGTAAGGATGCGAGTGTGAGTTACGAGCAGTAATTATAGAAAGTAACAAGTAAATCAGAAGAGTATAATTGAATTGGATGCTGCCAGATTTGGGTGCCAAATAGGAAAGAGGAAATAATATTTTCGTGATCTAGAACAGCCAATCAGAGGGGGTGCCAAAAAGAGAATGGGCACCAAGAGTTGTAACCGAATTAGGTAGTTACCAGATTTGGTCATAGGGTAAACTCGGAGAGAAGATTTGCTTTTGATTTGAAATTGGAATCTTACTAGAACTGGACGCCAGAGAGTTTGGGGCGTCAGGGCTTGTTTTGGGGAGCTTATGGTTGGACGGTCAAGATTAAAAAGGAGTTAATCTAGGGTGCATAAAGGTCCCACTTGAACTAGGAAACCCTAGTGTATTTAAACTACAGTTTGGTGTTGGTCGGCCAACACTTTTCCCTCTCTCTGTGTTTTTCTTCTTCTCACACTTTTGGCCGGCCAGCACCTTCCTCCTTCTTTCCCTCTATCATAGTCCGCTAGATTGACCAATAAAGGGTGGCAAAGCGTAGTGCAAGCGATGGGGCTTCAAACAAGGCAAACGACTACAACAATCGATTGAGGTAGGATGATTTTTCCCACAACTCTGTTAAATTTTCATTCAACTATTTGAATATCTAGAGATTGAATTCTGATGTCAATTACATTATCTCTATACTGGAATGGTTGTGTGATCAATTTGTATTCTTGATTTAATTGTCGTCATGATCTTATACTTGGTGTTTTGTGAAAACTGTGGATATATGTTGCGATTGTGCACTTGTTCTATTTCTTTGTTACATGTATTAGACCTTGATAAAAATTTATTGCATGTGGAGTCCTCTGTCTGTGTGATGTTGGCTCGTGACAGTCCTGTCTAGAGTAAGTTGTCCTAGTTTTGAAGGGTCTGAGTTAGGATTAAGGGCTTACATGTCATCTATCGTCCAAATCATGTTAGAATGGTCTACCATCACTTCTAAAGCTTTTGATTTGGTCTTTTGTGTTTCTGGCCAGTAGACATGAGTGTCTGGTCAACCTCAGTTCATTGGTTGTATGTTATGTCCATGATTAATTATCCAATTGTCCTTATTGTTTCATTTACAATAGAAATAACAACACATTCGGGTTTAGGCCATGAAATATATCGCGTTCATCCCAAAATTAATAAACTATTGACTAAGAGGGTTCTGTTATAATGAAAAGGTATCATGTTAATAAGGATATGAATTCATTAAGTGTCAGAAATTAAGCATATTAGACGTTAATTAGACCCACTAATCAAATCGGATTAAAACAATACTATTGGCAATAACTATTCCTGCGCCGCTGACCTACACGAAAACAGTCATAACTAATTGTAGAAAAATCCTAAAACTATCCCGTCAGTTGTGTATGAAAATAGACTCATAGGAGAATCTACTGTAAATATTTCCTTATTAATTCAATCTATACTGTCTGTGGTAACCTTTGAACTCTCTAATCTGTTAAAACAGCATATTGCACTTATACTAAAAGTAACTAACTCTAAGCTAATATATGGTATTATATCATAGATAAGCATACCATGTAACTATAAATATTTTAAGACTCTAGATTAGGTATTTCAGTAAATTGACTAAGTACGAAGTCTCTAATCATATGGTTGATTGAGGGTCTCCAGTGAGTTGACAAACTTTATTTGCCCAGTCTTTGTGTCTATTCAATTCAGGCTTTCAGTTGAAACTTGAACCTACTATTCTTCATATTCCAACTCTAATTATTGGAGTCATAGTAAGTGGTTCTTGAACAGTTGTTTATCCCATGAGTTCTTATCAAGGGCTAGTCACATGTAACATAATCAGTGTTGGTTCTTTCATTTGGTACTCCTTTCATGAGTCAACCATCAGAAAAGTTGTGATGTTCACAGAGTCTGATATCTATGTCATTAGAGTTATTGCTCAATTATTTCTCCACAAGAGTCCTTGCGAGGATCTCTCCGAGGTGGATTCATAGTATGCCCAGAGAGCCATATCTAGATCTTGCGAGATTTCTGTTATTTTTGGAACCTGACGAGGCTCGAACCGAAAAAGAGGCATATATGTACGTCCTTACCCTGTTGAGATATTACAGAAGGTCTAGCTATTTTCACCCATTGTGTCTGTAAGCATTGATGGGGCTAGTATCCTAGACGCATGGTCGGGTTCTAGTAAGAGAACCTCTAGGGTAATATGGTAAGTAACGACTTGCGAGTGGTGATGACTGAGAGCAAAAATTGTACCTCCATATACTTTCGACGTTTTAGAGGCTTGGTGAATGACAATATTCCCCTAGTAATGGAAATCTTTATGTTCAAATTAAAAATTATTGATTATTCATTTTCATCTTTTGGATCTTATTCCTTATCATATTTTGTATATTCTACTTGTGTTGCAGTTTTTGCATCCTACTGCATAATTCTTTGGAATACTCATTCATCTTGTGATGCAGGTGTGGATAAAGACTAGAAGTGGAAAGATTACTAAAAAATACGGAAGCAAGAAGTTGGCAAGTTGAAGAGTCGTTAACTATACTTTTTATTTTAAATGGAAAATTATAATAATTATGGCGTGTGAGCCAAAACCTTTTAATGACTGGATTATTGTTAGAGATTATGGATCTTTTATTTTATATTATTAATAATGTTTATTCTCAAGGCTGAATGGTGTCAACTATACGTCTAATTGTGATGGTATAATTAAAGGCGAGATTGAGTATTCGGTTGCATCCCAAAATTTATGGCTTCTTGTACATTCATAAATGGGACGTCTTCTGCACTTTGACTAAGCTAGGAATTTTAGGGTGTGACACTTTGAAAGTGGAACCCAACAATGATGCCAGTCCGAAAGAACAAAAGACCATCCCAATCTAGGCTCGTTTTCCTCAACTTCCTCTCCAGTACTTTATTCCGATAAATCTTCATGGGATCGGCAACAACTTTGGTACTCCTTTACGCTGTGACGTTCTTACAGCTGAATGTAATCAATTGAATTACGCGAGAGCTTGCATTGAGATTACGCCAAGCTTCAAGTTTAAGGACACTATTCTGGTTCTTTTTCATGATGGTTCTACTTTCCGGCAAAAGGTCAGTATAAATGAAAACCATCTAGTTGTACCCGTTGTCACACAAGTCCGGATCTGCTGGTGAAGCTTCACCAGCCAATCCCATCTCAGAATCGACAGCGCACACGGAAAACATGTGCGCTCGGTCAAATATCGTCGATTCCGTACCATCGACAGCTGGTGAAGCTTCACCAGCGGCACCAGTAGATCCTATCTCTTGTCACACCTTTGACCATAGTGTGAGTTCATGTCCTTTTCATGTGGAATGGAGGCCAGTCCAACCTTAACCATCAACCATGGAAGCTCTTGAGACTCTGCCTCCAGTGGAGAAGATGATCAGTGAGCCCCAGTCCGGCGGATGCCATCAATCTGCACCATCTGATCAAGAGAGCCCCCATTTTGGCACTGATCTTGTAATGTCATGCCCCAAAATTCCTGACCTCGATCGGAGTGCGAAAGGCTTACAGTAAACCAATCGAAATCTGAGATAGGAACCTTGGGATGCGACCGAATACTCGATCACTCAGGTCAATTACATCGTCACGAAAGAATGTGTAATCAACATCACCAGGAACTCATAATAAAACTTAAAAATTAAGAACTAAGAAATCTTTCATCCAATTTCTAATAACATTGTCAATGTAGCAAATGATTCCTGCTTAAATTATTACAGTAGATTAATTAAAATAAGCATCAAATCCAGGCACACATTGGCCAACACTAATAAAGTTCTAACAAAAGAAATAAAGCAGATAAAAAGCAATTCTTCAAAGTATCCTTCACGTAACCACTCCACCTTTTCGAGCTGCAAAGTCCTGACTTACTGATCCTTAAAGCCTGCATCAGAGGATGCATGAGTATTTCATAGAAATACCCAGTAGGATGTAAAAACCCACTAGGATAACAAAATAGGATATGAAGAATAAGTCACTCAGATAAACAAGGATATGCACTCTCTAAAAGACCAATCAAAGTTTTACATTATCGGAACAGAAAGGTCGAATAATAACAGTCCGAAAGCACAAATGTAGGGAAGAATAATCTCAATAAGACACCAAACAAATATTGGTGTAAGGAGATGATGGTCATAATACCAAAGGCTCCAGGCATCCATAGTGTAAGGAATTACAATTTCTGCTCGCTGAATTTACCAATCGCAAAAGGTAAAATATATACCAGAACATCCTAGAGGTTCTCTTTTTGGAACCTGACCACGCATCTAGGCATGCTGGCCCTATCTGTGTTTACAGACACGATGAGCGGAGACTGAAGACCTTCCATAATATCAACCAGTCTAAACATACATATGTGCCTCCTTTCGGGTAGTAAGGAATCGCAACTCCTTAAATATCGGAGACCTTGCAAGATCTAGCAATGGCTCATGAGCATACTATGATTCCACCTCGGAGAGATCCTCGCAAGGTCTCTAGTGGAGAAATAGGTCAATGTCAAACTGGACAATGATTCAACAAAAGCAAAGGTCTCAACTTTCTGAGAATAGGGTAACTCTTACTACAATGACTCACTCATGGAGTATGGAATAGAATATCAAAGTTTCTCAACAAGAAATGACTCACTCTCTGGAGTATAATATATAATTGCTCTCAGTAGCATAAAGATCATCATAAGAATACTAATGATATTTCAAAGTTAGGCTGATGGATAACTCACTGTAGGAGTATGAATTTCACTCATCGATCACACATCATACATCATAGCTTTACCTTTGATAAGAACATCTCTAGGTCTAGAGTTGTATTATCTCTAATATCAATATGGTTTTTAGGAAGGTTTGATCTCCAATTGGATATTCAAACCGACTCCACGCTATACAAAGGAAACAACGATTACCTTGACCCCACGGTACACTGACTCGTCCCAAAGTCTTAATATTTTGGACTTCCTTACTTACTATAATAGTACTTAAGAGGTCTTACCATATTTTACTAGTATTATTTAAATCAGATTACATCATATCATGAGTATTAGTACTTATTAGTGCTTTAAAACCCTAATTCCAGTACTGTTTTATACTATACAACCCAATTGTGACTTACCCCACCATCAACACAGAAAGATTGTGAATCTGAAATTTTTATAAACTATGGTCCTATGAGTCTAGTTTATAACCCCACTGACGGTGTATTTTTCTGATGTTTGTACATTTACTTATGATTTTTATACTGAGTATTATCGGTGCAGGAATAGTCCTAGCCGAGAAGGCATTACTTGCCTATAATAAGTAATTTTATATTACTACTCATTAATTATGATAATATGACCTTAATATCCTTAATTAATCCCCTTCTAGAGTAATTCTAGACTCTGGTATATTATGGAATTTAATGATTTCATGACTTTAATTGCTGTTAAAACCTTAGGCTATACTCAAGGCATAACTCTTGCTCTAATGAAGCTTTTAATATCATTAATACATCCATTAACCATATTGGACGATTAAAAAAGAACATTACAGAATAAAGAAGATAACTTTATGACCTCCCACGTTCAAGAGACATGACCATATAGATATTTTCATCAAAGGTAAGCATATATGCACTAGCACAAGTATGAAACAAGATATCACAATAAGGACACTCTTACTTGGTAAACAACAAGGAATCTCTCATAAATCAAACACTAACACAACTTCTACTACTGAGATAACATCAATAGGATCATCAAATAATCATGCTAAGAATGAAGCAAAAGGATTCAAATCAGATTGGTTAGAAAAAACCATCATACCACTTAGATGTATGCGAAATACACCTCCACGCGTAACTCGTTCCTTCTCCTTCACAACGGCACCTCCACACCTTCAATCGCATGAGAAAAGAGGCCGAAAGAAGAGATGCAAGGTTTCTGGAATTGGTGGCAAGGAAAGGGGCATGAAATTTTGGTTTGCACTTGGCGCCACAAGCTTGGCGTGCATGGCATGGGCTGGCCTCCTCCTTGGCTTTTATTGCCAATGCCTACTCCAATTAGGATTACTCTTTGTAGCCATGCTACCCACAAACATGTATTTATGAAATAAACCTATTTAATCTAAGTGTAAAAAGAAATAGAAAATCACTACAAAACAAACAATCCTAATATCCCTTCAAATGCAAACTGCAATGTTTAAGAAAATCAACCACATGTACTTGGATTTATAATCAACTGGAATATAGAAGCCCTCAAGTAAGTGGTTTTATTGTACACCTTCATCTTAGAAGTTTATGCTCAATATGATATAGCATGATACTTTATATAGTAAAAGTGTAGATCATTGTAGCAATACATTCTAAATCTCTGTTTTATACAGATCCAGTGTGACCCATTAACCAAAGAACATCATAATCAACACAGTCGTCGTAATCTTTAGGTTCATGATAGCACAAATCTGCGCGCCTCCTTCGGGTCCAACATTCTAGATTTGAGAGGATAATACACCACAGACTTTTTTTTTCGCTAGGACTGTGTAAGGCCTGACTTCAAGATGCTTAGGTTTAGCAATAACTCAGGCCAATGACTCCCAGCCAGTTGGCTTAGGGCATTAGGTTTTAAGTAGACCGCTTCGGGCCCGAGCATCAGCCTACGTTAATCCTATAAAGTCAAGCAGCCCCTTTCTTTTATTTTGTTTTCATTTTTTCGCATTTTCATTTTCTTCATTGATATTTTTCAGCACATCTTTATTTTGTCCAGGCTGTATTATACTCTCAACCTATTTCCGGTTCCAATCCCTTGCCATAGCCAAGTAAATGGTCTACCATGATCTTTTAAGCTCAACAGACAACCACATATCATCCAATGGCTCTGACTAAAGATATCCCACTGTAAATTAGCATTCAACAAATCTCTAGACTGTATTACTTTATGTAACTAGTGTGTGTGAGTGAGTTTTATTAGCTCAAGCACATGTTCCAAGAGGACTGTAATAGAAAGATATTGCTCAGTTAAGTGTATCTATCCTCCAGTATACTTACTCACACTTCCAATGCAAATTAATCTCTTAAAAATTGAAGTATGCATCATAAAGGGATAAACTATCAAAACCTAAGAAAATTACTAACAAACGACCTAAAACTAAGTAAATTTTTATTTTTTTTAAAAAACTTTTTTTTTCAATTCAAATTTTTTTTTAAAAAAATAAAAACCAAAGGAATACTACTTTTCTTTTCTACACCCCCAAACCTAAATGAAACATTGCCCTCAATGTTTACCAAAATAAATATCACAATGATGAGTAAAAGAAAAGGAGTGTAAGGAAAGAAATCACCTGAATGGAGATGCCTCATGGTAGATGTAGAGTATTGAAACACACAAACTAAGAATGAGGAGTAAGTACAAAATATGGAAAAAGAAAATACACCCCCCAAACCTAGATTGTAGCATCCCCACACATGTATCAACAACCTAAATATTAAACAAATAAAAAGCTATCTAAAACCAAAAATTTGGGTTGCCTCCCAAGAGCGCTAAGTTTTACGTCTTCAGCCAGACGTAACAAAAATCATGTAGGAGCATTAGGTTCATCCAAATCTAGAACAGTCTCCGCCTTTTCAGTAATACCATCTAAATGTGGTTTCAATCTTTACCCATTAACTTTGAAAATAGTTCCATCTTTAGGGTTTTGAATGTCAACTGCTCCATGGGAAAATACTTTGTGCACAATGAAAGGTCCAGACCATCGGGAATGGAGCTTTCCTGGGAAGAGATGTAACCTGGAGTTATATAGCAAAACTTTTTGACCGGGCTCAAATGACTTCCTCATGATTGACTGATCATGAAAAACTTTGGTCCTTGCTTTGTAAATCTTCGCATTCTCATAAGCCTCGTTACGAATTTCGTCTAATTCATTGAGCTGCAATTTGCGAAGTGTTCCAGCCTTGTCCATATCAAAGTTAAAAGTTTTGATGGCCCAATAAGCACGATGTTCTAATTCCACAGGTGACAAGGTTTTCCAAATACAAGTCTATAGGGAGACATTCCAATTGGTGTCTTAAAAGCAGTACGGTAAGCCCACAATGCATCATTTAATCTGTCAGACCAATCCTTTCGGTCGGGACGAACCGTTTTCTCAAGAATGCGTTTAATTTCCCTATTTGAAACTTCTACTTGTCCACAAGTCTACGGATGATATGGAGTTGCAATTTTATGAGTAATGGAGTACTTTTTCAGAAGTGATTCAAAAGCTCTATTGCAAAAATGTGTACCACCATCACTTATAAGTGCACGAGGGGTTCCAAAACGAGAAAATATGTTTTCTTTCAAGAACCGAACCACCACTTTGTGATCATTTGTTTTGCAGGGAATGGCCTCTAGCCATTTGGAAACATAATCTACAGCAACGAGGATATAGAGATAACCAAACGATGGAGGAAATGGGCCCATGAAGTCAATACCCCAAACATCAAAAAGTTCAACAATCAGAATGTTGGTAAGGGGCATCATGGACCTACGTGATAGTGTACCCATACGTTGGCATCGATCATATGTTGTGCAAAATTCATGAGTATCTTTGAATACGGTAGGCCAATAGAAACCACTCTGCAAAATTTTTGCAGCAGTCTTTTTCGCACCGAAATGGCCACCACATGCATGAGCATGGCAAAAAGAAATGATATTATCAACCTCATGCTCCGGCACACATCTCCCAATGATTTGATCTGGGCAATACTTGAACAGGTATGGATCATCCCAGAAGAAATGCTTAACCTCAGCGAAGAATTTGGATTTATCTTGTTTTGTCCAATGTTCAGGAAGTTGAGTTGTGACAAGATAATTAACAATATCAGCATACCAAGGTAATTGAGAGACAAGAAAAAGTTGTTCATCAGGGAATGACTCATTCAAAGGTAAGGGTTCCTCAGCAGACTCGTCAATAAGTCTAGACAAGTGATCAGCAACAACATTTTCAGAACCTTTCTTGTCTCTTATCTCAATATCAAATTCTTGAAGTAATAGGACCCAACGAATTAAACGAGGTTTAGTGTCTTTCTTTGAAAGAAGATATTTCAAAGCTGCATGATCTGAAAATACTATGACCTTGGATCCTAAGAGATATGATCGGAACTTGTCTAGAGCAAAAACTATAGCCAACAACTCTTTTTCTGTAGTAGAATAATTGAGTTGAGCATCATTGAGAGTTCTACTTGCATAATAGATGACATGGGGTATCTTATTCACCCGCTGCCCCAAGACAGCTCCAACCGCATAATCGGATGCATCACACATGAGCTCAAAAGGTAAATTCCAGTCCGGTGGTTGGATGATGGGTGCAGATGTGAGAAATTGCTTGAGTTGATCAAACGCTTTAGAGCAATCATCATCAAAGACAAAAGGAGTTTTTTTAGCAAGCAAATTGCATAAAGGTCTTGAAATTTTGCTAAAGTCTTTGATGAATCTTCTGTAAAACCCAGCATGGCCAAGAAAAGATCGAACCTCCTTTACTGATTTTGGTGGAGGCAGACTTGAAATTAAGTCAACTTTGGCCTTATCAACTGCAGTTCCTTTATTAGAAATAACATGCCCCAGAACTATCCCTTGACGAACCATAAAGTGACATTTCTCCCAATTTAGCACAAGATTTGTTTCTTTACACCTTGCCAAGACAAGAGACAAGTGGTGTAAACATTCATCAAAAGAGGCTCCAAACACCGAGAAGTCATCCATGAAAATTTCAAGAAATCGCTCAACCATATCTGAAAATATGCTCATCATGCACCGCTGGAATGTGGCGGGTGCATTACATAACCCAAATGGCATGCGGCGATATGCATATGTTCCAAAAGGACAAGTGAATGTGGTCTTTTCTTGATCCTCTAGAGCAATGGGAATTTGATTGTAGCCTGAATAACCATCTAAAAAGCAATAGTAGCTATGCCCAGCAAGTCTCTCAAGCATCTGATCAATGAATGGCAAAGGAAAGTGATCTTTCCTCGTGACCGAGTTCAATTTTCTGTAGTCAATACAAACCCGCCACCCAGTAGTCATTCGGGTGGGGACTAATTCATTATTATCATTTTTGACTACTGTGATTCCTGACTTCTTAGGAACAACCTGAACGGGGCTGACCCAAGTGCTATCTGATATGGGGTAAATGATGCCAACATCTAACAATTTTAGCACCTCGGTTCTGACGACCTCCTTCATATTAGGGTTAAGTCTGCGTTGCATTTCACGGGAAGATTTTGCATGCTCCTCAAGGTAAATGTGATGCATACACAGAGCAGGACTTATACCCTTAATGTCTGCTATTGTTCACCCCAAAGCTGTCTTATGTTCGCGAAGAACATTAAGCAACTTGCCTTCATGTTCTGAATCAAGGTCTGAAGAGATGATAACAGGCAAGGTATCAGAAGAACCTAAAAACGCATATTTAAGTGTATCTGGCAATGGTTTTAGGTCAAGTTGGGATGGGTTTTCAATAGATGGGACAAGTTTAGACTCGGGAACTGGAAGAGGTTCCACCCTGGTTGTCCATTTGGTCGGGTCCAATATAGGGGTAGAGTCAAGCAATGCATTGACGTCTCTAATGGACCCTTCGATGTCAAAGTCTAAGCCAAAATGAGTTAAACATCTTTGGAGGGGATCATCATTTAAAACAGTTTGCAGAGATTCTTCCACTAAACTTTCAATCATATTCACTGCAAAAGAATCATCTGTCTCCGGGGATTGTTGTCTAACATTAAAGACATTGAGTTTGACCTTTAAATTTCCAAAAGACAACTTCATAACCCCATTTCTACAATTTATTATGGCATTGGATGTGGCTAAAAATGGCCTTCCCAAAATCACAGGAATCTGACTACCAGGATTCTGCACAGGTTGGGTATCTAAGACAATAAAGTCTACTGGGAAGTAAAATTTATCCACCTGAACCAGAACATCCTCAATAACACCGCGTGGGAGTTTAACTGATCTGTCTGCAAGTTGCAGTGTTATGGTAGTCGGTTTCAACTCTCCAAACCCAAGTTGCTCATAAACAGAGAATGGTAGCAAATTTACACTAGCTCCTAAGTCCAACAATGCCCTCTCGACAGTATGGTCTCCTATAACGCATGAAATTGTGGGACATCCTGGATCTTTAAACTTAGGAGGAGTGTTATGCTTAAGAATTGAGCTAACTTGTTCAGTGAGAAATACTTTCTTGTGTGCATTCAGTTTTCTTTTCTGGGTGCACATGTCTTTTAAGAATCTTGCATAAGCGGGAACTTGCTTAATAGCATCGAGCAATGGAATATTGATTTGCACTTTCTTAAAAATTTCCATTGTTTCATCAAGTTTGTTCCCTTGAGATGTTTTTGCAAGTCTTTGGGGAAAGGGTGCCTTGGGTATATAGGGTGGAATATGCCTAGACTCAGGACATGAAGAAGCTTCTAGGCTCTTCTTCGATGTATTAGGACTCACGTCTGGTCTAGTGGTGCTCTCTTGGTCCTCACCCTTTCTAGCGATTGTTTCTATGGCAGTCTTAGGTAGTTCAACATTATTGTCAATCTGTTTTCCACTCCTAAGTGTAGTTATGGCTTTAACTTGCGCTGGAGGGTGGTCTTGACAAGAGTTAGATCCCACTTCAAATTGTCCCTTGGGATTTGCTACAGGTTGACTAGGGAACCTACCTTTTTCCCTCTCATTTAATGCAGAAGCCAATTGACCCATTTGAAGTTCCAGCTTCGCAATTGCTTGCGAGTTGGCATGTAAAGAATGTTGGGTATCTTTTTGAAATTGTAGAGAGCTTTGCATGAACAAATTCAAAGTATCCTCAAGAGATGGTTTCTTGGGTTGTGTAGGGAATGTTTGAACTTGTTGAGGGTAAGATTGATTGGGAGGGTACCCTCGAGGTCCTCCTTGATGTGGTCCTTTGGACCATGAAAAATTGGGATGCCTTGCCCAACCTGGGTTATAAGTTTCCGAATATGGGTTATTGCCAGGTCGAGGAAAGGCATTTATAGCATTAGCCTGATCACTATTGTATTCCACTCCAGAGATGTTAGAAGGACAGTTTTGTGTGACATGGGAGGGGTTAGAGCAAATAGCACACACATTGACATGTGATGGCATTTGGGGCCCACCAGCAGACATCAACGCATCAAAGCGTTGTGTCAGGCTGTCGATCTTGGAAATCAAATGTGCATTATTGTCTACCTCATATACGCCTCCTTTCTTTTGAAAAGGAAACGTTCTGTCAATTCTACTTGAGCAATCCCATTGCTGAGAATTCTCGCATAGAGTCTCAATAAAATCCCATGCTTCTTCGGCACTCTTCATCATAACTGACCCACCACTAGCGGCATCAACCATTTGACGGTTCTGAGGTGTTAAACCGTCATAAAAGAATTGAACTTGTTGCCACTTTAAAAATCCATGGTGTGGTCACTTAAGGAGCAAATTGTTCCATCTTTCCCAGCACTCATAAAAGTGTTCACCCTCCTTCTGCATGAAATTTGTAATTTCTCTACGAAGGGCATGAGTTTTATGAACAGGGAAGAATTTGTTCAAAAATTTTTCAGCTAATTGATCCCAACTCCTAATTGTTCCAACTTCTAAAGAGTTCAACCATGCTTTCGCTTTTTCTTTCAAAGAAAAGGGAAAGAAGCGCAACCTAACAGATTCATCAGAGAAATTTTGGAATTTAAATGTAGCACAAATGTCAAGGAACTCTTTAACATGATTATAGGGATCTTCTTTATTGGAACCATAGAATGTGGGCAAGAGTTGCATCACCCCTGGTTTCAACTCAAAGTGGTGTGCCGTGGTGAGCGGCAACACTATGCAGGAAGGTGAGTGGAATTGAATGAGGGATGAATAATCTTTTAATGTCTTCCTCACATTCTCATTTTCCATGTTACCTAATTGATGTGTAATATCCATTGTATGTTTGAGTCTTGCTTTAAAAGTTCTTTCAATTTCTAGGTCAAGAGGTGCAAGCTTTTCACCCAGTGACCGACGACCAAGCATACACTAAATAACGGCACTAAAAATTAAATACCTAGAACAACCCTAAAAATTGCAACTAACACAAGCATGCAATCACAGAAAGAAATATAAAAATTCCAAACACCTAGAAAAATTAAAAGAGAAGGTAAAAGAACGCAAACGAGGGGAAGGGGTGGCCCTTCCAACGTTGGCGAGAATTTCGCGTCTCCTCTTACTCCTACAAAAAAGACAAAACACTAATAAGCAACAAAAATTAAACTAAAACTAAACTACTCTAAGAATTTGGTAAATTATCCTACGCAGTCCCCGGCAACGGCGCCAAAAACTTGATGTAAATTTTAATATAATACTCGCAAGCGCACGAATCTAATGCAGACTAATGGCTACGAGGTCGATCCCTCAGAGACTTAGTAAGATATTCAACCTAATTCTAGAGTATGTAGCAAGTAATAATGAAATGTAAAGTTCTAATTTTTATTTTCTTTTTAAGCAATCAATTGTTCAACTAAACTAAAAACACAGAAATTAACTAAACAAAAGGTAAAATCATAAAAAGCCTGTTTGCTGTTTCCAGTCTGTCTGTAATTCCGTTTTGCTTTCCTCTTTCCTCCACCTTCTGCAACAGTCTCTCGACTGCACGCCTCGACCGTTCTGATCTTTCTCTCGAATAGAACAGAATAGTCTCCAATTCCAGCCAAAGCAAAGCTTCTTTCCCATGTTGACTCAACACCTTTTCTCTCTCTCGAGCAGAAACGGTAAATGATTCTGCTTTACTCTCTCGAGCCAAAGCAATTACTCTGTTATGATTCAACGAGCCAACCAGAACCACTTCTCTGTCTCTCGACTAAAGCAGCAGTCCTCCTCTATTACACAGCACAGCACAGCCGGAAGAGCACCCAGAAAAGCAGAGCCGCACCCAACAAGTTCTTCTCCGACCCAGCCGTCCCCTATTTTCTCCTCTGTCGCGCGGCCACAGACAGCCTCCTTCTCCAACCACAGCACAAACAGAGCGCCACAGGCCACCCTTTTCCTCCCCCTCTGCACAGTCTACTGTCCAAACACAGAAATCCAGAGAAATAGAGCCGCCAATCTCTCCCAAAAGCCACCACGGCCGGAACCGCCCCCACCCACAGCACAGCGCCTCTTCTTATAGCCAAGCCCGATCCAACCTAAGAATGCACCTTCCAGATTGAACGTGCTTCATTCCAGCAAGCTTTGCACTTTGCTTTCCCGGCACCTTCCAGATTGAAAGCCTCTTCAAAACACTGATTTTTCCATTTTTCAGACATCGGCCACATCACGAGCTTGCCGTCCTTCTGCCCTCCCAAATGGAGCCAAAATCGACACGCTGCTTCGGATTTCCGATCACCTCCTCCATCTCCGGTGACCCTTTCTTACTCAGATGTCGATTCTCAATCCAGCAGTTACCGCCGGCCGTCATCCAGCTCGCCAGCCACCGTGACCCTCTACAGGACCTTGCCGATCACCGTCGCATGGCCGGAAACGAGACCCACCGGTACAGGCCGCCGGAATTTCCTCCTCTTCCTCCGATTGAGCGGAACAGAGCCTCCAATGCTCTGTTTCTGTTCCAGGCGCCCGACGCCCGAGCCATCGGGCTCGGGTTGCTTTTGATTTCCCTTTTTTTTATTTTCTGAACCGAACCGGAATCGGTTCTTTTCTCTCTTTTTTTCTTTTTTTTTCTTTTTCTTAATTAAAACCCGCCGCATCAATCCCAACCGCCGGATCTTCGATCTCTTCATATGAGCTGATTGATGCGTATTTGTGAATCTGAAACCTGGAGCTCTAAGACCTGTATGAATAAAATTAAAATCGTAATTAGACGCTTAATAAAATATAAATCTTATTAAATCCAAATTATGCATCTAAATAACTCAATTAAGCGCGTTTATTCATTAAACTTTAAATTATTCACTTAACACATATAAACATTAATCATCCTTATTTTAACTAAAAATACGACTAACAAATAGGTAGAAAGGCATATGAAAATGTGTATATTTTGCATATATCACAGTGCCACATGGCTCTGCGTCTAGGTCCTGCGTCTTGGCTTGAGTCCTACGCGCACATGACTCTGGCTTCCCGCGGTTGCACTACTCGTTACACTATCACGCGTACGCCACGAACCATACATCAAAACCAAATTCAATTTTTAATTAAGGATGATTCACTGAACACATACTCTGACACCTGGCCCCACTCCTGGCGTCAGGTGTTCTCAGACCCTGTCTCCAGGCTAGCCTCAGCGCCAGGTTGTGCCCAGCGCCAGGACCAACCCTCGCGTCCTGGTCTTCTACTACTATTAGTCATGCGATTAACGAATCATACCACATCATAAAAGTCAAATAACACATCAAAATACATCACATAACCAGAAATATCACATGAGGCAACAAAACTTTCTTATTTTAGAAGAGTTTCCTAAAATAAAAATTTTTAGTTAACGTACCAATTTTCCGGGTGTTACATGTAAGTAACTCAAGAATATTTGGTGGGACCCAGCTTGACTCCGTTCAGCCGATCAATGAGGAAACCAGCCTTAAAGAAAGGAAAGTAAATATTCAAGGAGATTCGCCTCCCATATTGTATTTACCCTCTACAGTTTCATTTGGTAACCATGCAAACTAGGCTGCACCAATCATCGTTGATCAACCTATCACATCCTCTTATGTGCATTAGTTACCAAAGTAGTATCTGCCCTTCCCAATCTAGTGGCTACTACAAATCTTGCGTATCCTTCTCGGTTGGGCGAGGGTCAGGTTCCAAGTCAGCAAAATTCTGGTCAAGGGTGCCATGCAAGACTTGGGTCGGGGCCAGATATTATGTCCAACAATATGTAAGGCAGCCAATGTGGGGTCTCTCCCAACCTATGTGATGAGTCATCTTCCAAAGAGAACGAATTGCAAGGTGCAAACCTCGTCACTACAACACAAACCCAAAAGACTCCTATTTTTCCTGCATTAGATCATATTCATTTTCCTGCCGTTAAATCTCCTACGCAGGTTCATGTCGTCTATGAGAACCCTGTGTTCTCTAATGTTCCCAATGAAAGTGGGACTCTCACCAGATATCTTAACCTAGTGGTTGATTTAACTCCTAGTTTTAAGGCTATGCCAAGTAAATATTCATCTTTCAATATTTACTTGATTCGATGGAAAAGTCTGTTAGACTTGTAACCTTGGCTGATTTGGAAGGAGTCGACTCATTTAATAATGGGAAATGTTTTTAGTGACCAATTTTCAATACCAGATTAAATGACCCCAGCCCACATAGGCATGGAGCCTTGCAATTGTGCAGGCCCCATGCTCAATTGCAGGGCCCCATGCCCACGTGGGCTGACGCCCTCTTTAATAATAAAGCTGAGAGCACTTCGTGCACAATCTATTTCTTCTAGAGGGACCAAGAAACACAATTTGAGGATGCAGACTCGCAGCGGGATGTGGACATGTACCGTCTCAATCAAATACGGGAAGGGGAAAATCCAAACCTTCTAAACCCAAATAATTGGTTTACTGTGCAAGCTTCAGAAGTTCAAAGTTTCAAATAGTATGGTTTTATTTTTTCTGTTTTAACTTTGTTCTCCTTTCTCGGGAGGTAGATTTCCTAGTTTCTTAATTTCTTTGGGCAAAGGCTTGATTTGTAACTCCGGTATCTTTATACTGCCTTTTTTGGTTAATAAATTTACCAATTATCCAAAAAAACAAATAGAGATCGGCGGCCTATATTGAATCATGAATCTTGGTTTGGATGACTAGATAATAAAAAGAAAAAAATAAGGTTCAGACTTCAGAGTTAACTAAAAATATTTATTTCAAATACATCCATAATTTTTGTTTATGGGCCTTAGTTGATGAAACATGCCGATCCAGCTTTAGTAGCTAGTTGGGCCTCTCCCGCTTGTAGGAGAGGTCCAATAATGGAATTCATTGCATGTACTCCCTCCGTCCAAAAAACTGGTTACATTAAAAAAATTACGGATCCAACATTAGGTGGCTGGATTTTGCATTAAGTTGGATGCATCTCCTGAAAATGACGGACATAAGGCTTGAAATGCATTAGGCACTACATGACACAAGCCAATAAATTTAACTGGTTTTCAAATGGATCCAGAATTTTTTGGACCTAGCTAGTAGAATGTATGGGGGGCGCATGCTTGAGCCTAATTGCTTATAAAAACATATGACAATCGAAACATATGATCCAATTATTCCAAGAGTAGAGAGGGAAAAGAGTTGCTAGAAATAAAGTGGAAATTAAATTCCTTAACTAAAGAAAAATTAAGCATCTTTCTGAAAGTAGAAAAAGGGACTGGCATTGCCTCACCATGAGAAAAAGTATAGTCCCATCCCTTTGTCCTATATTAATTGTTAGACTAGATAATTGTCCATGTATAAAAAGCATTGTACACAACTAGTTTGTTGCCATATTGATCTTCTAAGCGAGGAACTAGACAAGTTTCCTTTAGTTTAATTTCCATACACTCACATGGCCGAGCAAGTGAGTTACATGGATTCAGCCCTCTATTTGGCGTTAACATCTAACGATGTTGAAGAATTTAGACGCCTGATATTCAACAATTTCGACCTCCTTTCCCAAAAGACACCAATTAACGAGTCAGTACTTCACGTAGCAGCCAAACATGGTCATTTGGACATGATTAGAGAGATCTGTCGTCATGAGTATTCATTGTCACTGTTCACTCAGACTGATCATATGGATTTCACTCCAGTAAACACTGCTGCACGGTTTGGCCACACTGAAGTTGTTGGGCTTCTCATTGAGCTTGCAAGGAAGACAAACTTCAGTGAGAATGAAAAGCTAAAATGTTTCATTAGAAAGAATGAAGTGAGGAAAACTATTGCAGAGCTGATGCTAGAGAGGGAATATAGCGCATGAGGCGGCCTTGGAGTCGGCGGTGCGGTCTGGCCATCTTGGTGTGGTGAAGGTGATAACACAAGCATACCCTAATATGGTGTCTATGCCTTGTCAACAATGGTCAATACTTACTCAGCTTGCAATGGTGGCCACCTTCATATCGTTAAGCATATTTTGTCCATTGAGGTGCAGAGAAGTGAAGCTTTCCACAAGGGCCCTAATGGCAGCACCCCATTGCATGCGGCTATATTGATGAGACATCATGGTAAGATGATTTAATCTTATTTTAGTTTATGAACTTTCTTCTAATCTATTAATCGCATTTTTCTTTGAGTTTCCTTTATTTCTCGTATGGTGTTACCGGACCACTTTGGTGCTTACTAGATTTCTCCACTATAAAAAAATGTTATTTTCTTTGCTATTGTGAATTATTTTAGTCTTTTAGAAGTTTGTTACCATGCACACCAGACACCAGCATGATATTCTAGTAATCATTCGAAAAGAAATGTTAAATCTTCATGTCAAAGCCCTCGTTCTAAACCTGAAGTGTAGCCCTAATGCTTTTTATTTACCAAAAACTTTTGAAGATATCTTAGTTTATCTTTAAAAACAAATCGTATCTTTTAAGCACTAAAGAGAAAGCTCAAGAGAGCATTTGGTCACCCAAGGCGATCATAATGCAATTACATATGCCATCTAGCAGCTCTGTAGGAGAGCTCCTAGTCTGGAGGAGAGAAGAGCTTGCACCCATTTATTGAGAATTTCAGGCCACATCTTATTGAAAACGAGGGCAATTAAGAGCATGGGTTGAACAGGTATCGTGAACCCTAAACACTAACTTACCGTGTTAAATAACCAAGCTTCTCAAAAGCTAATACTTAACTCAACTAAACACTAAGCATAAATATGCTTACAACTCCATGAAGCCTGACCATAACTTCTTATTGTTCCTCAAAATAAAGTAAGGCTGGCTTTTTTATATTCTACAATCAACTATAGATGTTGCAGAGACGCTCCTCCAAGAATTGCCGGACTATGCAAAGTGCATCACCGACACGGGAGACAATCCTCTTAAAATTGCTGCAGGAAGAGGCATGTTAAGTGTAGTTTCGAGGCTACTAAAATTGCATCCTTCAGCTGTTTATCAAACAGACAAGTTAGGAAACTCCCCACTTCACGCAGCTGCTCATGGAGGCCACCTCACTGTATTAAGGGAAATCATTCGGTTTTGTCCGGACTCATGGACTATGGTGAACAAAAAACGACAAAATGTTCTTCACATTGCTGTTCTTGCTAACCACCTTCACCTGGTTGAGTATATCACGAATACATCGACTTTTGATCAACTGGCAACTAACTTAGACGATGAAGGGAACACGTATCTGCATCTGGCTGTGATGAATGACCACATTTGGATTGTTTTCTTTCTTTTAGATCACAGAAATTTCTTTCTAATGGGCAAAAATCATGCTAACAAATCGGCATTTGACATCATATCTTCAAAGATTGAGTGGGGCATCCCGTTCTCTGAAAAGGTATGAAGTGTTTTGTCATTTTCACATTTCTCCAAGGAATATATATATATATGTGTGTGTGTGTGTGTGTGTGTGTGTTGATTTACTGCTGGATATATCATTGCCATCTCATAGTAGCTGTAATGCATCATTTGTTGTTCTTTCTACCGATGAGCAATAAAAGCATTGCTACGACATTATATCGACTGATTTTTTCGGCTGATTAAGTATACACAGTTTGCTACGACATTATATCGACTGATTTTTTCGGCTGCTAGGCCGATCGTTATAGGTGTCGCCCCTAATAATATTTCGACGCAAAAATAGCAAACTGTCGCTAATCTCTTTACCAACAGTTTTACCGACGGATTTATTTATGTTTCATGTGTATTTGTAACGACGGTTTCAATGCCGTCGGTATATATCCTATTGCGACGGTTTGGTCAGTCGTAAATTACAAAAATTAAATATCTCAAATAATAAAAAATACTTTTAAATTATTTTCTTCATTCATAAATAATACGTTCATAAGCACAAGAAGTGAGTAATGTTGACAACTTTACATGGCCTAAATTGGGATGAGATTGAAAGAACCCAGCAACAGCTTTATATAACTGTTCCTCATCAAATGGCTTTGACACATGGCCATCCATACCACTTTTGAGGCATTCCTCATAAGTTGTTTGAATAACATCTGCAGTCATGGCTAAGATAGGCAGGTGCCACATCGCTTTCAAGCTCCTCCACCTGCTTATTTGCACCATCCTCCGTCTCCATTAGTCAAATCTGCCTGGTTGCCTCAAACCTACAATGGAATATAAAAAAAAACCAACCATCAATTTCGAACACCAGAACGAAGATCCATGTATAACAGGTTTCTACGATCTAGTGATAACAGCATGTTCAGTTGCATGCCAGGAAAAGTCTCTTATCATGACTGTCTATGCATTTGACCGGACGTCCATGTTTAAAAGTTCCTTTCCTGGCAAGCAAGGAAATGCCTGGCAAATTAAACCGCCTAAATTGATGCAAAACAAATAAATCATATTTATACAACAGTTACTAGTAAGAGGTAATTAATCGATTGCTTATATAGCAAAATCGATCTCATATGCCACACATACCCATCCATTTCTGGCATCTGAACATCCATGAAGCAAGCATCAGACTTATGCGGGAACTGAAGCAAAACCAGTGCAGCAACTCCACTCTCATCGCACTCAACTTTAGCCCCATATTTCTGTAAGGCTCCAGCTCTGTCATCAAAACTGGCAGTTTTTGTCTTTTCAGATTCAACAGATGTAATGCTATTTGCAAGAAGGAATATCTTCAGAAATCTTTGTTCTCTACCATTTGGCCGCATATATCTTCCATGATCTACTGTTGAAATCCAAGAGTCCTTCTCAACCAGTAACATATCTTGTTGCTCCCCTATTTTATTATCAGAATGAAAATTTCAATTCAGAAAATTAAAAGGTTCCACTAATCAAAGAGTCAATCATGCGCTATTTTTAGAATAAATATATGTAAAATAAGGCGGATGGTCATTGGCAGCAAGTGATTGCTCTTCAAAATGAGAGGCCACCTTGGCTGAGCAAATAATCTCTTCTCTACATCCCACACAGTATTTGTCACGACCCATAATTTAAAACCATTTTTAAATCAGAGTAGTAGCAAAAAATCAGATGATTACTCATCTATGGGATAAATCATGAGCTGAAAAATTTTCGACTAAGCATCAAGGCCGTGATAACTAGGGTTCACAAATATGGATACAAAACCATATATATATATACTATTACAAGATGCAAAGTTGATCAAATCAATGCAAGTCCACTAAGTTCAAGTCTGTATTCTAACTCAAAATATACTAGAAAATAGTTGGCGCTCACGCCTTATTACAAGGTATAGAACAAACCAGGAGAAGATATGCTAAGCAGCTATCTGAACGCCCTCACTACCAAGCTCCAAATTCCCAAGTGCACATGAAGTCAATCCTCCACAGTAGCACCTATATCACTTAAGGATGTTGAGTATAAAAATACTCAGTGGGATACCATAACACAATCATCAACATTATAATAAACCAGGATTTGCATTAACGTATTATGCATCCTATTACAGGTTTCCACTTAAGTCTTTTATTAATCTTTCAAGCAAAGTCTTTTATTGCTTCCCAAGTTAAAGTTCAATAATTAAGTCTTTGTCCCATATAGACAGACTCACTGAATATCATTCCTACATGACAAACAGCAAAAAAACACTGTGACTATTATTCCAGTTACTACCGGTAATCACGGCACCCCCTGATTCCCTCAAGGGTGACTGCCTCGCCCATTCCTTACCTTAGAAGGTATGACCATCGGAAGGGTCTTGCTCCACATCAACTTTGACGTGGGTAGGGAGAACGCAGCCTTCCAGGATGCTAGCGCCTCCAATGTGCACAGTAAACCACCTGACAACCATAGCTCCGGATGAGTGCAGAGCTTCCATCAAGGGAAGATGCAAAACTCTCTCTAAAATCTATAGAGAAGAGGTAACAGCTTAAGCCTGGCCAATAGAATAAGTAACTCTCTCTAAAATCCATAGAAAGATGCAAACATGGGCTAAAATAACATATAGTTGCTCTCTCTAAAATCCATAGTAAGATATAACAGCTTAAGCCTGGCCAATAGAAGTTGGTCCTCATTAGGTACCATGAGACAGAGTTTCCACCAATGGGAAGATGTGAAAGTTCTCTAAAATCCATAGAGAATATACAGACGGTAGAGCTTCCACCAGTTGGAAGATGCAACTCCACCCCAATCAATACCTTATGATCCTTAACAGGTATCACGTATTTCTAGTATGAACTCCTTTTAGAGTTATAGCATACAATTCACAGCTGTTGGCTCAATAGTTCAGCAGATATACTAACCTTTGACTTAATAGTCATTCGGTCGCATGATCGGAAGTCACTCACACTCACACACTGACTCCCAATCCCAAGGGTATTTGTGTTTATCTTGATTAGGTTCTTCCCAACCCTCAAGCTTAGCCCTCAAGTCATCATTTTCTTATCTTTCATAAAATGATTAAGTCTCTAAACCATCTTGGAACCGGGTTTATTATTGAACCGGGTTTGATCAGTGGGTGAACCAGGTTTAGTTTGAGGGTGAATCAGGTTCGGTCTGGGAGTGAATCGGGTTCGGTCTGGGAGTGAACCTGGGTTTGGTCCGAGGGTGAACAAAACCGGTTCAGTCTTTCTGACTCTAGACCGAACCGGTCGTCTCCCTCAAAGAGATGACCAGCAACCTGTTATGGTGGCGACAGCCACCACTTGAACTAATTGAGGGCGGCATCAAGCTCTGCTTGCCACCGCCGCTGGGTTGCTCGACGGCGATCACATGCACCCCAGGTAGCCCTAACACCCCTCCTCCTTCCATCCAGCCGGGATCGACAGATCAGAAAAAGCAAATGGCAGTGGCAAGGTCGAACCTTTCGGCCGCCGCCATTGCCGCGTCTGTCCCCTGCTAACCCCTCGACTTAGCCAGCACCGACCGCTTCCTTCTCCGTCGTCCCCTTCGCCTCTATTGATGAAGAAATCAAAATAAAAATTGGATCTTGATGAAAGGGGTATGGGATCCAACCTTGCATGCGAGCTGATGCCGAATCGCCGCCTTCTGGAGGTCACCGGAGTTGCTGGGGTCGTTGGGGTTGTCGTCGATGCCCGGCGTGGGCGTCGCTGACTGCCACCTCCCTACTGCTCCTCGTCTCCCTCCAGCTCCCCCTCTACTTCTCTCCTTTAAACCAGGCACCAGAGCCGTCAAGGCTGCCGGAGGTCGCCGGATTTGCTAGAGCTCGCCTGAGATTGCCAGAGAGCTTCTTCTCGGGTGAGCTCTCCCCGACGCTTCTAGTCACAAAGAAGAACCGCCATAAGTATCCCTTCCCATCTCCCCTCAGCCACCTGCTGATTGTAGTAATACACCTGGCTGCTCTGGCATGCCAGGTGTTACATTTTTGCAACTCCAAAAAGGAAATTGCCATTCATATTAGACAACAAGAAAGAAGAAATAAATGAAAACAGCATGTTTATTAAAAAAAACATCCGCCGGACACCTTTTAAGACCCGAGAACTTAGCACATTACGAGCACTCACTGGTTTCTACAACCAATTGTTACTGATATAAGAAAAACCCTCAGGCAAAAATGAAACATGGAAATATGAACTTACCAAGGTCCTGAAAATTTAATTCTGTTCAGAAATATGTCCAAGTGCAATATCAATGTCATTTGCGGATTCAGCCACAATTCCAAGCCTTTTTAGATGATATCATGTTACATTACCTCTAACTGGCCGCTGTTAACCACAATGGCTTTCATCCCTTTGAAAATTGTAGGAAGCATCTCATATGGGAGTCTTTTCAAATAACTAACAGAATGTTCATCGCATTTATTGAAGCCAATAGTGAATGTAAATGTTCTTCCAACATGAGGTGGACTGATAAAGCCTATCTCTCCATCCATAATTTCTGGATCTCGAACTGTCTGCCTGCATAAAAGGAGTAAACGCCCGCCCTTGGACGTGCAAAGGGATTCCAATCCCTGAATCTTCCACACTTACAATCAAGTTAACAGTATCAAAAGAGTCATCAAGTACTGCACAAGATTCTTTGGATTGCAGTAGCTTAAAAGCTTCCCAATAATTTCTGTCATCTGTTGCCTTGTAACCACTTAAAACTGTCGCATAATCTGCTCAGTAATTTACCTTCTGCATCACCCAGTTTACCTCTTGTTAAGCTTTCTTCAGCTTTGCTATGTGAAACCATTTTCAGGTTTTTCACTTGATGAACTTGGACAAATATATGGCCTTGTTCTGTGAACTGTCAATGACCACACGTAAATGTAAATACATTAAAATGCTTAAGCTATCAAAAAGAGACTTTTTGAAGTAAGTGTTGGCTACATGCTATCGTTGCCCTGGTGATCAACATCAGAACAGAACTCATTACTATTTTCATTCAATTTACGAAAAATATAGTTATTCTTCTTATTGCAAAAGTCAAGGATAGCAATGCATCCAAGTTTGATTAGAAAAATTTGAAAGAAAACAACACTTACTTTCATAGAATTATTTACAAGATTTGACAAGAATGAAAAGAAAATGTTGACTTACCTAAATCTGTTAAAATTGACATACTTGAGGGAAAAGACCTCGTATGTAGTGTGCATCTCCCTTCTTATCAATGAAGCCCTTTGTTATGGTGAGGGCATGGAATTCCGTATCGGATATCAGTATCGTATCGGTCGGCTTAAGAGACAAAATATCGGAGATATTTGTAAAAAAATATCGGTAGTTAAAAACTAGTTTTTACCATATAATTTCATAATCTAGCTTCTAAAATGAGTTATACTAATTTAGACAAAGCATAGATTTTAAAATATGCATATTAAGATGGGAAACAAGTGGGAAAGTTACTTTTTTCCCCTTTTTTAAAAAAAAAAAAAAATTTGAATTTTTTTTTTCCGAAAATATTATTTTATTATAAAATAGCGATATATCGGTCCGAAACCGATATATCGGCGATATATCAGTCCGAAACCGATATATCAACGATATTTGAAAAAAAAAATACAAATCGATATTTATCCATCTCGTTTTATCGGGTGGGGCCCGATATCGATATATCGGCGATATATCGCGATATGGAATTCCATGGGTGAGGGTCTCTCAACAATGAATACCCACTACAGCATAGAATTATTTATAGCATAAAATTATTTAATCTGATTGCAAATTTACAAACAACACAAGGCATAATATATAGGGAGCCCACAAATTAAACCATAGAAACCACTAATGTGATCTAAGTAGTTTACTAACACCAACATAAGAAAACTAATTAAAATATATTATTAAAGGACAAATTAACATAGTAAGCATGAAAAATAGAACACAAACTCAATGAAAGTCTATTCATACACTAATTTAGAGTGTCCTTTACATGGGTTAAGGAGTCTAATACATATGCAAAAGAGTCCTATACATAGGCCAAACAGTTAATAGTATCTTTGTTATCCTATTCTTCAAAACAGCCCTATACATAGGCCAAATAGTTATTACTATCTTTGCTATCCTATTCTTCAAAAAAAATTTACAAAAGATATTAAAGGTTGGATAAATTTTGGAATTCAACACAAGTAAACATAATTCTTGCGGGAGTTGTCTTCCATGTCTTCACAAAATGCAAAAAATGTAGACGAATATAAAGGACCTCCATATAGCCTAGTTGAATATGTAAAGTAGAGGAAACAAAATTAAGAATATATTACGAAATATCATATCATATAAAAAAATCCCCCTCAATTTGTTACCATGGAGGGGTGGGTTGCTTCTCCCGCCTCATAAAAGGCATAACTTCCCTAAGTATATTATCATTTTCCTCAAAGCATTTTTCATAATTGTGAATGGTTTTCCTATACTCGTCCATCAGATTGTGAGCTTACAATTCCCTTTCTACAGTATCAACTCTCTGAAAAGCATCATTAAGTTGTGTACATAGCTTCATCTTTGACGACGGAGATAAAGGAGCCACCTCACTGTGACCAAGGCCTCTTACATAGCCCTTCTCACAGCCCAAAATCTTAGACGCTATTTCATTATCAATGATGTTTTGTGTTGGCCCATCTACATTTGGTGTGTTAGCCTCGTCTCGTTTGTCGATCATAGTTTGTGCAATTAAAGCTAAGATGGCTTGAGATTCATAGATTAAAGGGAATCATGAAGCACTTGCAAAAAATGTTTATAAGAACTTGCAAAAAAATGTGCACAATGTTATAATGGTTAAACTTTGGGCCTCATAGGCATTAGATTCTCATGCCATCTTACAAATTACCACGTACTTGCATCATGATGTTTAATTTACATTATTTTATTTTCATAATGAGGGGTGTCCAAGTCCTTATTACCCAAAGAGAGAGAGAGGGGGCAATTAAACTCTTACAGAAATTTTCAATGAAAATTCTTCAAGTTTCAATGCCTAGATAAATAACATTGGTCGGTGCACCATTGATTCTCGATGTCAACTGCTCAGGTAAAGTGAGGGTAAATCATACGTGGCATTCCAAAGTACTAAATTAATCTCTCCTTGACCTTGATGTGCCTCATGTATGTTGTGATAGCCTCTGCTATACATATATATGGCCACAGTGCACGAGGTAATGGCCAAGATGGGGTAGCTTGCATTGGTAACAAATTTTTCATATAGTGATATCTGATGTTGCAACATAAACTATAGATATATTCTCCTTATCATATGACAGATACACTCTAAGTAATCAAAAGTAATAAAATGAACAGAGCTAACTGTATCGAAGATTTGAATAATTTGTACAAATTTTTCTTTAGATTGAATTTGCTTGTTTTATATATCTATGTTCGAAACATCAATCTCAATTAATCCATCATAATGGATAGCGGCAGCTCTCTCTACCTCCCTTCTACATAGAGCAGGATCTTTTCCCAGCTCTCTCGTGGATCCTGTGAATACCTCTGCTTCAAGATTGAACCATGATTTGCAGAAGATGGCTTAAAATCATCTATGCTCCTAATTACAATGGTGGCTTTTCGAGGGGCATTTGTTAAAAACCACAAAGCGATTGCTGAAAGATTCAGAGCATCAGTCACCACATGAAAGACTGTTTTCTGGATCCTACTCCAAAACACAAAAAAAATTGCATCAGATAACACTAAAAAAAGGTCAAATAACTGCCAAGTTGAAGTGATAAGCCGGCTAAAAAACCAAAGCTCTATATCTTAAGCCAACTGTAAGACAAAGCTTTTGTAATGGAACTAGCGCAAGATTGCAACTCTATCACAAAGCAACAAAAAAGAAGCACATATTGAAAATGTTGTAATGCAAAAAGAAGCAAAACTTAGAAAACTTAATTAATCTCATATTATGGACAGTGTTTGTAATTAGCTGTACCAGTAGTAAATGGGGAGAGCTGTACATAAAAAACTTAATTCATTAAAAGTTCTATCATATTTTATATTATGGTCAGTCTCCCCAGCGTCCAAATATTATCAGGCTCTCCATTGATGTAGAATATAAATAGCCTGTGAATTGTGATAATTAAAAATTTCTACTTATCTTCCCCATAAAGAAATCAGAGGCAGTAATTCTTACCTTAGAAGATGACAAAATAGTGGAATTCACTACAACTGCACAAGAGAGGACATTGTCCGAGAATATAGCATAATGATATAAATCAGCCTGTTTCAATTTTTGCCCATTTGAGAACTCTCTTTCTTCTGGTGGAAGAGCAAAGTCTCATAGGCAAGCAGTGAAGACCTTACGGGAAAGTCCATGCAGTAAGCTGAATTAGATAATCTGCCTGATTTCTCTGTGCCCTCAATTGTTCTTCGGTGTTAGCAGGCATGGCTATGAGCTTGGAAGGCAAGGGGGAAAACAATTAGAGTAAATGCGGCCAGCTTTGGATAATGTGCTTTCCATGGATCTCATTCTCTGCAAAGCGCTGGGAATTTTCCGGTCTTATTACCAAAACTACTTTACTATTCTTAAATTTCAAATAAATGATTACGAAAATATACTAATCAGTTTCTTTGTATTTGTCTCAAAATTTGCAATATTATTTCTATCTCTTTCTACTAGCAAGTTCTCTCTACTATGAGAAAGAAGAGATAGCAACTTGCCATTGAAAACCAATAGAGCATCTTGTAGTTAAACATGCATGAATCAACACTTCCCTTGCCACAAATTCACTCCACTGTAGCTACATCAGAGCAAATATCTCACAAGTACTCCATAAAGAACCTGACTTTCTAACAATTGGAACCCAAACTCATCCTCATAGTACAGAATTTGTCATCAGAACCTGTCAAAAATACAAAGAATCGATGAAATCAACAATATTATACCAATCAACAGATACAAATGTGCACACAACAAGAAATTCTAAAATGCCAATTATTCGTGTATGATAGCAGCTCAAGATTCAACATTTAAACTAATTCCAACAAACTAAACTAATTCCACAAATTCACTCCATTGAGGCTACATCAAAGCAAATATCTTAGAAGTACTCCATAAAGAACTGACTTTCCAAGAAATGGAACCCAAAATCATCATACTCATAGTACAGAATTTGTCTTCATAACCTTCCAAAAATACAAGAAAATAATGAATCGACAGCATTATATAAACCAATCCAAAGGTGGACAAAACAAGCATAGTTTACAATGCCAAAAATTTGCAGATGGTAACAGTTTAAGCTTAAGATTAAGAGAATAGGAGCTTCTTACTAGCAATTATAGGAGGGATCAAAACAAAAGAGGAAACACAAGGTGGTGCAGAATTTTAAGAGAATCACATCCAAATAAGCAAAAAGAAGACAATTCACTAAAAAACCTTGTCAGGATATTGTGATAATGCTTCGGAGCATTCACACTGGGCTTATAAAAATGAAACAAGTGTAAAAGGTTGAGCATTAAGAGGACAACATCTATAAAATTATAATGTCCATTATGCATATTAACTCACAAAATTGAAACAGTTAATTGTTCAGAGTTATCATCCTCCCTCCCCTACCCCCCCGTCCCCCCAAGATCTTCAATAATGTTACAGCAATGACATGACATATTTTTTGTAGAACTCCTCTCCTATTGCAGACAGCCAATAGTACTATCTGATGGAGCAGAAGCAGGTTATGGATTTCTCTAAACTAGACAGCCAACGAATTTACAACCACAAGTTCATTTCAGAAATCTAATGCAGACTATTAAGCTACCAAGAAACAAGAAACCAGGCCAAAGCATGCTTACCTGCACGGATTTTGCTTGACAAGGAAACATGGTTTCAACAGATAAGAACTTTCATGCCCATCTTGTACTCCTTTATACAACATGAGTGATCCAAAATGAGATAAACATGGTGTGGCTACAATCATCAAAAGAAAATCAGATATAACAGAAACTGTAAGTAAATAGTGGCTATTTTAGTATATAAACACAAAATGGCATAGGGAGGACCCAAACGAAGAAGTCAACATTATAAATAAGAAAACCATTGCACAACCAAATACATATCAGTTGAGCAAAAAACAGAGAATGTGGTCTTTAGTACGTAATATAAGAAAATATTAGCAATTCAACATTGAAAATATGATGTAGTTTCACTCTCTGCCCGATTTCTTTCTCACCTGCTCACAACAAAATATATCCACAAATGATTACTCCTCATCTAGGTCAGTATTGTCATCACTCGACATAATTTTTTCCTCTTCTATAGAATACTCTTTCACATTATAGTCTTCTTCATCAGTTTCGGCATCATTAATGAAGGTAGTATCTGTTGCAATTGAAGTGTTGGAAGCATTGACTTGAGCTGGATCAATATCAATTAGAACCACGTCCGATCTATTTAATGGTATCAATTCAACTTGATTATCGTCACTTTCATTGATATGTTGGACAATACCATCGTTTGCAAGGTTCTCTTCTTCTTGATATGCGTCTCCATTAACATTGGTTGGTCCTTCTTCTTCTGCCTCCTTAACATCGTACACATTTCTTGGCTTTAACTTTTGCACAACTTGCCAATTACCACACATTTTGGGTCACTGACATAGAAAACTTGTTGAGCTTGACTTGCAAGAATGAACGGATCATCCTTTTACCACAAGGTAGAGGTATTAATGCTCGTAAAATGGGTATCTCTTTTTATTCCTATCTTTTTGACAACATTCCACCATTCACATTTGACAAGAAAAACCCGAAACTGAAACAAGAAAGATAACTCAATGATGTCTGTTAGAACACCATAGAATTCAATGGGTTTTGATTTGTGCTCCCCCAAAACAGTCACACCACTATTTTGAGTTAGACGGTTTTTCTCACGCTCTTTTGTGTGGAACCTCATCCCATTCACTATGCATCAAGTGTATCTTCTTATTCGATGTTCTGGACCACCCGCTAAAGCATATAGTTCATTAGTGGCAACCGTTGATCCTTCACTTCATAACTGTCTTGTCTATAAGAAAATCATTTGAAAGCTAAAATTAATAATATAAATTTGTTCATATAAAATGTCAAAGAAGTATGTTATTTAAGGTGAGGAAGTTTACGCGAGCCGCAAACCAGTCAACGAATTCCTTTTCTTGCCTTTGTTGCCAATTATGAGGATTTTGCCTAACAAGCTCTGCTTTATGCTCCCTGCATACAAAATAATGAATACATTCTATATGAGTAGTAAATTTGCGAAATTGTGAATTTTTTACATCTTTGTATAAGATCACTTACTCAAAATAATGCACCAGTTCTTCACAATTATTCAACACATAGTATTGAACCTTAGTGAACTCTGCTAGATGAAGGTCATGAATTGTTCCAGAACCTAAAGGTCGGACATTATTTCCAAAAACAGAATGCTCAATGCTTTGGTGATGTTCAAGTACAACATTGTTCCGTTGTTCATGGTTGAATCTAGTCTCAATATCTCCAAGATACATGTGGAGCAGAAGGTGAGGCACTCATTGTTGATGTATGCTTCGGCAATGGATCCCTCTAGGCGTGCTTTATTGCATACATACTTTTTTAAAGTATGCATGAACCTGTTAAAAAAGTGTTAAAAACTTAGATATTACAAACAAGGACTTATTCAATAATTTAATAAATTACCTTTCAATTCGGTACATCCAACGGTACTACACAGGTTCACATACTATTGCCTCCTACGGTAAATGAACCGCCAAGTGGACCATAACATCAAAGAATGAAGGAGGGGAGATTTGTTCCAGCTTGCATAATATTATCACAATTTGAGTGGCCAAAGTCTCCAATACTTTCAATTGTAGTGTCTTGCTACACAACTCCTTAAAGAAAAAACCCAACTCACTCAATGCCATGGAGACCTCCTCATTCAAATATCCATGCAACGCAACTGGGAGAAGCCTATGTAAAAATACATGGCAGTCATGACTTTTCTTTACCATTATCTTAAGATCCTTAACATTAACACACCTAGATATATTTGATGTATATGCATTTGGAAATTTCACCAATTTCAACCACTCACATAAGATCATCTTTTCATTCTTAGAAAATGTATAACATGAAAGTGGCATCACCTATTTATCACCATTTTTCATTAGGTGTAACTCATGCCTTAATCCCATATCCTCTAGGTCTAAGCGGGCATTGATGTTATCTTTTGTTTTATGATCAAAGTTGAAAAGTGTTCACCCAACATTATCACAAATGTTTTTGTCAATGTGCATAACATCTAAGTTGTGTCGTACTTTGAGTGTTCTGCAATAGGGTAATTCAAAAAATATGCTCTTTTTTGTCCAGTTTAATTCCCACACGGCACGTTTCCTTTTCTTGTCCTTTGTGCCCTTCCCAAATTTGTTGTCGTTTAGATTTTCCAATTGAGCTATCACGCCATCTCCCGATATCATATATGGCTTTTGCCTCCTCTCCGGCTTGCCATTGAATCGATCTTTATACTGAACTCGAAATATGTGGTTGCTTGGTAGGAAACGACGATGCCCCATGTAGGATGTCTTCTGCCCATGCTTTAACCTTTGCAAACTTGCATCTTTATTACAATTTGGACATGCTAAAAAACCTTTAGTGCTCCATCTAGATAAGTTTCCATAAGCCAGAAAGTCATTTATAGTCCACAAAATTGCAGCATGCATTTGGAATTTATGCTTTGTGACTATATCATATGTCTCAACCCCAGTATTCCACAAGTCTTTCAACTCTTCAACTAACGGTTGCAAATAAACATCAATCTCATCTCCCAAAGCTTTAGGCCCAGGAATAAGCAATGACACGAATGACCGGCCACATGGATCTTTCATGCATTTCCATGGTGGCAAGTTATATGGCATGAGCATGACCAGCCACGTGCTGTAAGCATTGCTCATATTACCAAATGGATTAAAGCCATCTGTTGAAAGGCCAAGCCGGACATTGTGAGGAACATGGGCAAACCACTCATGAACCTTGTCAAAATCCTCCCAAGCTTGAGAATCCGCTGGATGCCTCAATATACCTTTTTCATTGACTCGCTTACCTTTGTGCCATCTCATGTTTGTAGCCGTCTTCATTGACATAAATAATCTTTGTAATGTGGGTTACAAAGGAAAGTGGCGGAGGATCTTTAGAGGAACCTTTTTGCCCCTTCCAGCACTTTGTTTATACCTCGGTTGATGACAATTTGGACACTCAGTATAATCTTTATACTCATTCGAGAAGAGTATACAATCATTTACACATGCATGAATTGATGTATACCCGAGTCCTAAATCACACATTTGCTTCTTAGCCTCATAATGGGAGGTCGGCAATGCCTCCCTATCAGGTGCCTCCCTATTAGGCAATGCACGATTAAACAAGTTGTGGAGCATACTCAAAGATTTGTTGCTCCAAAGATTAAGTGTCTTTATATGAAGCAACTCCAATAAAAAATTCAGCTTGAGGATTTCACAACCTGGATAAAGTGGCCGTTGTGCATCAATAACCAGCCTACCCAATTCTCCTAGATCACTAATTTATGGGGCATTTGGATCATTGGTGGTATCATGTTCCCTTTGGCCAGCATTGTCAAAATGGATATCAACATGTGTTGCTGCATGGATTTCTTCCAACATCTCACAGATCCCATCAAAATGTTCTTTAGAACCCATAAAATAACCCTCATCATTGTCCATCATTGCAAACCTAGGTTCACCATGATACCCCCAACAAGTGTAGTCTCTGTCCATTCCATTGTCCAGCAAATGTTCTCCAACCTCATTTAGATGCTTATAATATTTGTTCATACACCTCCTACATGGGCATTTACATTTATTGGCACTATCCACATGTTGATTTATGAAGTTTCGAATTCCTTCAATGTATGCCACCGAGTACCTATTTGGCAAATGTATCCACCCCTTGTCCATGGTAATGCACAAATCACACTGAAAGCAACATATTATAATGTCAAATATCAGCATCATATATTGGCAGCTCATAGTCTATTTTTCATTGACATTTTGTATGTCAAGAGGATTTAATCAACATTGAATATAACTCCTACAAAGTCAAAAGGACTTGAGCATGCAAAATGTAACTTCCTAAGAGGCATAGGGATAAAATTAGGCCAATTTTCTTAAGCTATCTGAAGCCAAATTTAATTATTCTAGACTTGGCCTCACATCAAGGCTCCACCTTTAACATACATGCGTGTCATAATTCTTCCATCAAATAACTCTATGAATATGCTTGCCAACAAAAGCATGATATTAACTATTAGGTAAAGAAAGCCTTAGCTAATACATACCTCAATACCATTCGTCTGAATTCAGAAAAGAGACTAAGCTATAAAATAGATTCAATCCAATGAACTAGCACTCACAATGACAACCTAATGAAAAAAAATTACCCTTCCTTTGATGCTATCTTTTCTCTGTAATAAAGCAGGAAAGAATTTATTTATGCTTAGAAAAATTATAAATACAACAATAACAAAGAAAAAATGAACATGGCAGCACCAGATGTTCAGAGTTGTCGTGACCTCATCCACCTTAATTAGGCAACATTAGAAGAGAGGATGGCAATGTCAACAACAAATGGATTGAGGGAGGCAGGTAGCAGAAGAGGGAAGAACGACTGCCTTAGCTAATAGGGTGCCATAGACTAACCTCAAGTGGATTGGGAAGGGCAGCGGAGGTTGTAGAGATGGAGGGAGATAACCATGTCTTCTACTTCTTCAAGGCCGACTCCGATGAAGCCCCGTCATTCACCGCCTTGCCGGATTAATCAACACGGGATTGAGAGAGGTTAGAGATTGAGGAATAGTCTCTTCCTTTGGTGAAATTGAAAAATGAGATGGGGTCAATTGACCAAAATAAGAAACAACATCGCACAAAAAGCTCCTGGGAAACAGCAGGGCACAAAAAACTCCCAGGAAAAACAACAGGGCTCTTAGGAAAAAAAGGGGAGCGGGTTTCTTTTTTTTTGCCGCAAAAGTCTGTCGAAAGCATCTGATTTATCCCAACAAAAAGCTTTCTGGCGATAAGATCAGTCGTAATAAAGATCAATACCGACGGATCCATGTCCTGTGAAAATAATATATCGTTAATGCTTGTCTTTTTGCGACAGATTTATTTTTGTTGCCAATGTTAGACATTATCGACAGATTCATTTTCGTCAAAATAAAATCCGTCGTTAAAAGTCATTTTTGTTGTAGTGTAATAATCGGTCATCAACTAATAACTCTAATTTTGTGTCAATTTTAATCAATAAAAAATAAACTAACCATGATATACTAATGAAGCTCCTGTAATAAACCTTCAAATTTTGTTTTCTCCACTAAAGTTAAGAGAACTAATAGACCTTATATTAGGGGAAAAGGAAGTTTGTGGTGACCGCAGTGTTATGAAAACCCAAAGAAAATTTAAAACTTCAATGATAGCGATGTGTTTGAGCCCTCCTCATATTCTGAGATGGTAGATAGCACCATGTTGCAAAGTACCGTATTCATTTGATTCTTTGTAACTAAAATGAACCAAATAGTACGCTAATACAATACTTAGACTCAATCTATAATTTTAGATCAGCTGAAACACGAGATCACCTCTTCTTTGAATGCCATTACTCTAAAGTAGCCTGGAAAACTATTCGCAACGAGTGAATACAGAATGAGGAATCCATTAATCATCTTCTCTATGAATGATACCATACCAAGGTGATCTTGTTGGGAAATTAATAACGTTGATCTCCTTGCGAGTGCGGAAGGATCAGCTAAGAAACCAGCGCGAGAACGCAATAAACAATCAAGAACAAGGACAAAACAATTCACGTGGTTCGGCGATGTGCCTACGTCCACGGGCCCACATAAATTCACTATGTTCTCCAAAGGGATTAGAAAGGAGAATGCAAGATACTCTCAACTCTCTCAACAAGCCAAAACTCTTACAAGTTACACTTCAAAGGAGATCTCTCGTAGGGTTAAAGGCTCTTCCTTTTGTGCCCCTAGAGTTTCTAGCTCTTAAATTAGGTAGCCATCTCGAGAACTATACCAGTAGACTGTTAATTGCTTGCGGTCTACTGCTAGCCATTTTGTCCATCCTGGAAATCCCTTTGTGCCATTCCGGTAGACCGCTTAATAGTTATGGACTACTAAACACCCTACTGTTGGTTCTGTCGTAGCACATCGGTCTACTGGTTGAGATCTCTGGTACCAAAACTGCGTCCGTAATCTCCAAATTTTATAGAACTGACACCGGTATACTGCTAGAGGACAATTGTAAACCAGAAGTGCTTCTGTTTGCTCTTCCAGCCTCTTGGGCAGTCTCCCATATATAACAGTCTCCCACTTGGAAGACTGATTCTACTTCATCTTCTCCGAAAATTCTCCCACTTGAAGTGAACAATCTTCAATTAACCTCTTGCAAAGAAACATAGTAATTTGTTTAGCAATTCCTCAACTTCTCCTTTGTGATAACCTTTGTCCACATGTCTGCTGGGTTGTCATTGGTGTGGATCTTCTCCAACTAGGCTTCTCCATCTTCCACAAGTGACCATATGAAATGATACTTTATGTCTATATGTTTGGTCCTAGAATAAAATGCAACATTCTTTACAAGGTATATCGCACTTTGACTGTCTAAATACAACCAACAATTCTCCTGCACCTTGCCGAACTCTTTCAAGAAAGCTTTCATCCATACTTGTCATTTGCAAGCCTCTGTGGTTGCAACATACTCTGCCTCTATGGTAGACAAAGTTCCCATTTTTTGTAACTATGACTGCCAAGGCACTACACCCCCTGCCAATGTGAACCTGTGGTGCTTCTCCTACTATCAGCATCACTAGCTAAATCAGAATCTACATAATCCTATAGTTTTATTTCTTTTCCACCAAAACAAAGTGATAATTCAAAGGTTCCATTAAGATAACTCAATATCCACTTTACCACCTCCCAGTGCTCCTTTCCCGGATTGCTCATGTACCTTGCTACTACTCCCATTGCAAGTAAGATACCTGGTCTAGTGCAAGTAGAAGCATAAATAAGACTACCAACTACTGAGGCATAAGGCACACCTATCATACTCTTCTGATCATCAACAATAGATGGAGCTTGTGCCCTTGAATGTCTGCAATGTATTGCCAAGGTAGTACCAACAACCTTGGAACCACCCATCCTGTACTTGTGCACAAAAATTTCAATGTACTCCGCCTGAGACATCTATCCCTCAAAATTCGCATGCCTATTATTTCCTTCGCAGCACGTAGGTCCTTCATGTCAAATTATTTGGACAAACTCTTCTTTAGATTGAAAATCTTCTAATTGTCAAATTCAGCAGTCAATGCATCATCAATATACAACAGTGATATAAGGTAAGAGGAGGGTAACCTCATGTAATAACAGTGTTGATTAGATTGACGTCAGTAGAACTCAATACCCAACATGAAGCCATCCAACTTCCTATACCACCGTCTTGTAGCCTATTTCAATCTGTACATGCTCTTCTTCAACTACTGACACATCATATCTTCCTTGTCGGGTACCACAAACCCTTTTGGCTGATGCATATAAATTTCTTGTTGCAAATCCCCATGGTGAAAGGCAGTCTTCAAGTCTAGCTGCTCTAAATATAAATCTTCCAACGTAATTATACTGAGCACTGTCCTAATAGTAAAAAAATTTACCACATGAGTAAAAATCTTTGTAAAATTTACCCCATGCTTTTGTTAAAAACCGTTCACTACAAGTGTTGCCTTTTATCTTTGGCTACCATCTACCTCTTCTTTTAGCTTATATACCCACTTATTGTATAGAGCCTTCTTCCCCTTGAGCAACTTGACCAGTTCCCAAATCCTCTTAGAGTTCCAAGACTCAATCTCATCATCAATGGCATGCTCACACTCAACACAAGTGTCCACCTTAAACGTCTCCCCATAACTCTATGGCTCTCTTCTAATGGTAAGTAATAAATAATTCACACAAGGAAGATACTTTTGGATTTGGTTTGTGTTGTCTTTCAGACCTCCAGCCGATTGCTATTTGCAAAGGAACCTCATGTGGGCCATCCCAAGAGACATCCTCTTCACCATCTTCTGGGCTACTCTCTTGTGTAGAGTCTTGAGTAGTTTTTGTCTCAGATGCTTCTGAGGACTCTGGAATGCCCCCCTTCAATTACAACAAATTCAGCTGCTACATTTTCCTTTCCTTTTGTAGTATTTACCAATCTTATACAAAACTACCTCATCAAAAACCACATTGATACTTCTGACAACTTTCTTCTACTTTGGATCCCGCAACCTATACCCATAGCTATCTCCACCATAGCCTATGAAGTAACACATTCTGAACTTTGGGTCAAGTTTTTCTCTGCATTTTGACTCAACACCGCGTGATGATAGCCTAACTATGATATCATAAGGATCTTGAGATAATATCTAATAAAATATAAAAAAATCCATGAAAAATAGCATGCGATGTGTCAACATAGTTAGGCTATCATCACGAGAAAAAAGAGGAGGAAAAATAAAGAAGATCGCAAAAAGAATAAGTGAAAACGGATAAGAAATGAGAAAGAGATATAGATCGTTAAAGTATGTCCCAAAAAAATGCTATCGTGTAATCGAGTACACGATAAGACTTGCTATCATGTATTTGTATACATGATCGTAATACATACTTCAATGAATCATATCTCATTTATTTCTGATCTGTTTTTGCCATTTCTTTTTTATTCTTTATTTTTCCTCATCTTACTTATCATGATGATAGCCTAACTATGTTGAAACACCACATGCTATTTATTACAGATTTTTTTATATTTTATTGGTTTCAACATAGTTATGCTATCTTCATTATAAGAAAGTTGAGGAAAAATAAAGGTAATCATGTTACTCGTAGCCTTGGATTATGGGAGAAAATCATGTCTAAGTGCCCTTTTCTAACTGATTTCTAGAATGATTAGCTCGTGTTCTGAATTGCTCTTTCGATGAAGTTTTTGCATATTATATTTTGATGTTGGAGCTCCAATCGACTCATCTCCCTTCTGATTGACTGGGCATCCTTCTGGATTTTACAGTCATCTTCCAATCCACCGGCTGTTTCATTTGTTTTTTGAGTTGTTTCAGTAGTTTTCTTTACTATGTTTTGGGTTGAGATGTTTTCTCTTTTCAACCTAGTAATCCCCATTTCCTTTTGGTTAATGCAATTATCAACTATCCGGTAAAAAAAAAGTCGACGCATCTTTTTTAAAGTAGAGAAAGTGAAGAGAAAAAGGAATTGGCATTGCCTCCCTTTTGAAAGTAGACTCGTATATTGCAGACTACATATCTAGCATTATGTACTTGTCTTCTTAGGCAAGCAAAATTTCCTCTAGTTTATGACATAGCCTCTGTCCACGATTTCTCATGGCAATGCAATTGAGTCACATAAATTGTGCCCTGCATTCCGCAATAATTTTTTGTTAGGTACATCGAAACTGCTTTGGTCCCACCAAACCCATATTGGAAACTGCTTCCAATAGATCTCAAACTCCATGCGATCAATCACAGATTGCCCTGGAAGAACCTCTTCACATGACACCTTCTGATAGATCATAAATTAGGTGTTACGTGAAAAGGTTTTCCTGCGGCATTATGCAATCGATCGCAGGGAGTTTACGATCGATCTGTAGCAGTTTCTTCATATTTCAAGCAAGTTTCATTCCAACTTCAAGCCCAACAGGGGCAATGGCTTTCCAAGGTGTTGAAAGGCCTTTTCAAAGGTACTTAGGGGTGTGTGAAAACTTTCTTTTGCCTCAATATTAGAATTAATTAACATCCCTTACCATTAAGAGGAACACACGTTAGTCATTCGTGAACAACTTCAAGATTTATGCTAATTGTGTCTTTAATTGAGTGTTAATTGTATACTAATAAAATTAATCTTCTTGCATGGATTAACTCACTCAACTTATTAGGATTGTAATAAAAAACATAAATAGGCAAACCATAGAAATCTTAAATAAGCTACAAGATCTGGACCCTTAATATTGATGATAACCAGGAATCCTATACAATAGTTATCCTATGAGCTTGTGATATTTATGACTAACAATAAATAACTTATTCTAAGCAAATTAAATCCTCCCTCCGTTCTAAAATATTGTGTACATTTGGAAATTATCATTGTTCCAAAATACGGTGTACATTTGGCCTAGTCATGTGATCCCTCCTCTTTTCTTCCCACTAGTCGAGTCGGGCAAGACGAATAGGTTACTAGGGGCCATATCAATTTCATTTATGGGTAACGCACGAAAAAACAAAAGAATTCACATAAATGGAAAAACTGTTATCCTTGGACGAGAGCTCAGATTGGTAGGGAAGAACGAAGTTGACGGAGAGTTTAGAAGGGATGAAGCCCGGCGTAGGCGGTCGGGCGGGTTTCATGAATGCAAGGGGCGTCTTGGGCACTACCTTCTTCCACGCCTCCACGAACATCTCATCCACCGCCGGAGCTGCCAGCACATCTGCCGAGAACAACCGGTGTTCCCCACTAGGGCCGCCCGGTACAGTCTGCTTGCCTGAGCATCTCTGATCACCCTAACGATTGATTCATCAGCAACGACTTGCACCCAAGGTATTCCAAAAAATTTCCAAAAATAAAAAACAAGAAGCCGATCAAGAAATGGAAGAATCATAAAAAATGGATTTTTGCATCTATCTCTTCATCTATCTTCATGAGGCAATCGAGCTCCTGAGACAATCTCTCCCACTCTTAGGTCAGGCCTCTGCTTCTTCTTAGGTTTCGGGATCGAAGGAGGTAACGTGAGTTTCTTGTGGGCCCATGGTCCAATAAAAATAACAATTTTTTGAAATACACGGTATTTCATAACGGATGGAGTAGAAATAAGACTCTTAAGTGGGATTCCAAATTGTGTTGCTCAAATTGATGATGTCATGGGCACATGAGCACATGGGTAGGGGTTCGGCCCACGTGCTCCTACTTCTTTGCTTTTTGCTGGTTCTCAAAGCCTTGCACCAAGTCCCCATCTATACCCCATTGCATCAATTAGCTTGAGCACAATTGTTCATTCTTGTTGAAATATAAATTTATTAATAAACCTCCATGATGTAGATTCTCGTCTACGACGGAGAGGAGGGAAGGGAATAGAAAAACTAAACTAGGATGAAAGGTAACTAAAATTTGTATTTCCTTCTGTAATCTCTTTTGGGCCATAGGCCTCACATATTTAAAGAGTGAAAATAACTTAATTCTAATATAAGTAGTAAGACTTAACTAGGAAACATGATTAGATAAGGAATTCTACTCCTAATGGAACTAAGAAAATCTATAGAAATATATCAAGTAACTATTAGTCCTAATAAGAATGTCTAATTGAGTCCATAACATTCCAGCATGCTCCGCATCACCTTGTCTTCAAGGCGACCAACCAGAATACTAGTCCAAAAAATCATCCTCGTGCATTCAAGTAGTTTAAAGAGTGAAAATAACTTAATCCTAGTACAAGTAGTAAGACTTAACTAGGAAACATGATTAGATAAGGAATTCTACTCCTAATGGAACTAAGAAAATCTATAGAAATATATCAAGTAACTATTAGTCCTAATAAGAATGTCTAATTGAGTCCATAACATTCCAGCATGCTCCGTATCACCTTGTCTTCAAGGCAACCAACCAGAATACTGGTCCAAAAAATCATCCTCGCGCATTCAAGTAGCATCCTCAGGAGAACGGTGCAACCAAGCAATGAGAACCTCAGTAATAACACGACGACGCTCAAGGATATCATGAAGCATTGGCTAAGACTCATCTAGCAGTAACGGTGGTGGAATAGGTTGCGGAAGAGCGGAAGGATCACCCGTGAACTTCCGGAGCCGAGAAACATGAAACACAACCTGAGCCTCCTGGGGTAAATACAAGAGATATGCAATGTTCCTCTCTCGAGTATAAACTAATAAAACTTTATTGATATATAATGCCTCAGTCTACTCACATTCCTCTCGGACACGCAAATATTCTTCGGATTGAAACTCACAAGAATTCACTCTTGTCTCTCTCAAGTACAAAGAGCAAACCTTAATGAATTAACAGTGATTATACAATAAAATCCATATACCAACTAGAGTAAAAACATAAGATGAGAGAAAAGAAACTACACAACCAGATTATTGGGCTTTATCTACGCCTTAGAAAAGTGTTTAGCCTTGCATTGGAAGAGAAATCACCATTGTGTTCTTCATCTTCATCTTCTTCTTCTCTCCTTTGCTCTAGCCTCACTACAACAAAATCGGGCATTAACGACGGTTTTTTTTCAGTCGCTAAAAGGTCCGTGGATAAAGATATACTTTTACGACAGAAAATAAACCGTAGATAAAGGTATAGCATTTGCGACGGTTTCTTACGAAAGAAAAAAAACGGTCAATAATGGTAACTATTCTCCACGGTTGTTTTATCGGTGGTTAAAAAAACCGTAGATAATATATATTATCCACAGTTTTTATCCGTAGTTAAAATAAACCGTGGTTTGGTCCGGTTTACTTCCTAATGGTCATCTCCTTTGTGAGGATGACCTAATCCTTTTGTCGCAGCAGCCATGGGCCATGGCAGCGGAGCCACCGCCGCCGCCGGCGCCGGCTTCCTCCTTCAGCGGCCAAAGGCCATTCATCGGAAGGGCCGCCCTCCTTTCGTTCCCTATCGTCATTGGCGGGGCGACATCATGGACAGGCGAAACCCGCGGGTTCCGGCGCCATTGCGACCAACGGCCTCATCTACTTCCTCGCCTAACCTTTGACCTGCAAGAAGGTATGGTGCGGGTTTCTTGTGGCCAGGGTTTTGTTGATTTGTGTAGGTTGTTTAATTTGGGTGTGTCGGCTGATTTGGGGGTGTGGATCCGTTGGATTTTGGTGCGATTTTGTGGTTTGGGTCAGAAAGGCTCAATCTTTGGGCTTGTTTGTCTGCTGGCTATGCATCCCTTTTTGCTAAATGTAATGCCACTTAAATGCACGCACCAGATCTTGGTTAAATTACATCAAAGCTGTTCTTGATCCTGTGCTTATACGCCTATATCTGTATCTTCCACGGGCATGTCCCTTTTATGCATTGTTGTGATGCTCCTGATGTTGAAGATGAAAATGTAATCTCTAGGGCATCGGTTACTTACGATGATATGTGGGCCAAGACGCTTCTAGAAACCTCAGAACAGGAGGTATAATTTTTATACGGTGCTTCACTAACATTTGCTATTGGGCATTCTTCTAGGGAAGTCTTTAACCTGTTACGACACTCTGCTTTGTCCAGGAAGATGATGCCAGATCAACAAAAAGTATTTGAGCTGAATTCTGTGCAACACTTCTACTATTTTATTTTGATGTATTAAGCCATTTAATTATGAAGCCAGAAAACTTTCTCCTGATTCTAGCTGATTCTGCCTGGCTCACTTGCGGCTTCCATATCTGCCGTGCCATGATTTTTTCACGCAAGAAAATGATTAGTTTTCCATTCTGGCAAAATAGTAGAGATTTGGCCACAAGTAAGTTAGTAGTCAATTAATATTGTTTTGACTTATTTACTCCGTAGTGAATGTTTAATCTAGGATGAAACTCATTAGTGTATATACATTACTTGGCTGAAACAGGAGACTAGAGCGGCTTCCACTGCTAGCAGGTTTAGCGGCAGCTCTATAAGTGGTCCATCGTCTATCTATGAAGGCACAAGATCTCCAGTTAGGATATTTTATTAGAAACAACCTATTTTGCTTTGCTTACATCTAATCCTGTTTAAGTTGTCTGATAGATTAATTTCTTCCAGATCAAAGAAGAATTATCATCGTATACATCATCAGCTATGCAGAGATCTGAGTCATTTGAAAATCCTTCAACTGGCCGTGGGGCTATGAGTTTTGGGTCCTACTCACAAGATGATGAGAAATCTTTGGGAACTCCGAAGTTTGGTAAAGCACTATATGACAGTGACTTCTGAAATTCTCACCTGGTTCTTCTCTGAAAAGGGAAAAGTCCTTGGTGCCAAAGTGTTTCGAGTGCCTGGAACCTCAAAAACAAGTGGATTTGGATTTATCGCTTTTTCTTCTGATGAGGAAGTGGAAGCTGCTACTGCAGAGTTCAATAATGCTGTAAGTCTTATGGATTTTGCTGTTGCTAAAGGCAATTTTTTTTGTAGTGTTTATAGGATCTTACATATTTATTGTGCTAAACTGTCTTGCCATATGATGAGTGGAAGTTTTATATTACAAGTTGATTCTAGTCATGGCAAGGATTACATATCATCACCCATGATGCGTATTTGCCTTTTTGAACTTTAGGATTCATTTTGTCAATACCTCAGTAGTACTGAGAATAAATCTTATACAGGATATTTGTTCTAATATTGCTTTTGATTTTGTCATTTTATTGGAGGTACTGATTTCTCTAATTACTACTTTCAGAAATTGAACAATATGCTTCTGTGTCAAGCAAGTTCTGAGCCGTTTCTTTGTGTCAAGCAAAATCTTGGAAATCAAACAGAGCTTCGACATGCACCAAATATTGCTTCTGCTGTTCCTCCCTGTTCACTTCTTTCTGCTTCCGAAGATTTGATGCCTTTTCAGGGCGATGTGGTAAAGACTCTAACCTCTGTCCTTGCAACCATGCTGTGCCCGTCAGCACTTTCTTCGAAACTCAGGTTGCAGTGCTTCTGCACGGTCTTGAAGGTACACTGTACTATTTCAACGTAGTTATATTCTTGCTTCTTGCAATGATATTAGTGCAACATTGTGATGGATTGCTTTTTCCATAATGCACGGTCGGGATGGCATCCACCATGAGTTCTTAATTGTATTACAAAATTGGCCCAATGTGCAATGCATGCATGCTGTTTCTTCTTTTGCTGTTGATTTTCTATGGTTGGGTGAGGCATGACATAAATTGATCCAACCAAGCATGTGCCACTTGTAGCAGATTGTGAAGTATTTCTAGTGAAATGGTAATGGTGGAGTGGCTGCTCAAAATGATTGCAGCTTATTTACACATTATAGGAACCATGGGTGAAATGCTGGTCTAAGCATAGGTTATCTGGAGCTGTCCCTATGTAATCTATTGTTTTCTTGGCTAAGTTATGTCCAGATGCTTGTCGGAGTGCTGATAGTTATATTTTACAGGAAGTGGAAAAAGGACTATCGTAAGATATGTTGCTCGTCACCTGGGCCTGCATGTAGTGGAATATAGTTGTCATGATCTTATGCCATCATCAGAAAAGAAGGCATCAATTGCTCTGGCACATGCCTTCAAGGCAGCATACAGGTATCGTTAAGCTCATTTATGCTCATATATGTGCATCATATGCATAACCTCTTATTCACGGGCTGTTTCAAGAAGAGGCGAAAGCAAAAGAAATGTGACTTGCATGGGTGAAGTTGTCCCAGATGCTTGGGCTTCTTCCTCCCTCAGCCACTGCCCCCTCCACCTGCATATTGTGTTAACATACTTTTCCTTAATTTGTTGTGGAGAATTGAACTATGGAAGCTGGTTTGGGGTCATATGTAGAATACCTGATACTTTACATGGGTGCTTGATTTTGCCAGAAATGGTGCAGCCAGACTTTGAGTTTTATGATTAAAGCAATCAAAGTGGTTAAGAAAAAACTGTATTTAAGTTGAGTCATCTTTTTCTCAGGTAAAATTTTTTACTGACTCCTTAGTGAAGACTATGGTGGAGCCAAGACGCCGATGTTACTTGTTACCACCTGTGGATCTTAGACAACATGCTGTTGGAAGAATGCTTTCTGTAACAATTGCTTCAACAAATAGACCCGGGGGGAAAGCATTTCTTTCAGAGAAGCGACAAAACTTAGGAGAGAGCTATTCAGCTGGAGGCTCTGATAATAAACACACTATGGGTGTAATTTATTATAATTGAAAAATCATACACTCTTACTTCACTGCACATTTCTTTGTATCTGTTTTATATAATGTAAGTAACATTTATTTTAATGACGAAAAAAGCTCATGTTCTTGGTCATGTATTCTTCTTCTGATTACATAGAAAATCTGGATAATACAAATGAAAAACAGTAACTGGCAACGTATGCAATTATTTTTAATTTTAAAATCCACTAGCGGCGGGAAAAATCCGTCGTAGTAGACAGTTAACGGACGTTTACTCATGGCTCTAGCGACAGAATAAAACTGTCGTAAAAGCATAAACTTCCGTCGCTAATAACCTTACCGACGGATTAATCTTCCGTCGCAGAATCTTTAGCGATCGTTTAATGTCTGTCGTTATATCTATCGCTAAACTATTTAACGACGGTTCACTTTTGTCCGTCGTTCCTGAGCAATCGCGGCGCGGGTATTATCGACGGATTTCGCGACGGAATGTGTCCGTCGCAACAACAGTAATACCCACGGAAAAGGTACTTTTAGCGACGGTTTTTGCCGTCTCTAAAGGCTATTTTTGTTGTAGTGCCTCCAAAATAGGTTTTCTAATGCTCTACACGTTCCCTTTAAGACTTATTTATAAGGTTGGGAAGGAAACACAAAAGATCCCTTCTAATTCCAAGTCAAAATCCGTATTGCACACACGACGATCGATCGCCATTACAGGACGATCAATCGTTCTCTCGGTTTTGCTCTATGCAGCACGATTTTCTAATGGTCATAACTTTTCACTCCGAATCACGCGCGGTCGGTGGAGTTGAAAAGCTGACTTCTTGAACTTTAATATGAATTGAATCAGTCCAATCAGAAATATGTACACGAAGTTATGAAGATTTAACCATTGAAGTCACTTTTTAACTCATTTCTGCATCTTACTCTTGTTTCGTACAAAAACCAAAAACTATATTAAAGTATTATTAAATATCTAAATATAATCAAAATACTAACATAAATATAAGTTGAAGGGCTTATAATATGCATAATTCATGTATAGATCAGCATCCTATGAAGGTGGGCCACAACACGGACAAAAATCTCAACAACACTCTTCACCATATAGGGGTGGGAGAGAGCAGATTAATGGGTGTACTTGGAGAGCCTATCAACCACACAAGCATAACCGATTTACCTTCAACTTTAGGCAAACCCTCAATAAAATCTATGCTGATATTTTCCATATCCCTTCAAGAAGAGGTGGTTGTAGAAGGCCAGACGGGGTGGTAGAATCACTCTTAGCTCACTGACAAATATCACACTGGGCCACAAAAAACTGTACGAAACGTTTGAGATGACGTCATGCAAAGCTTTGACCCTTTTATAAGTACGAACACCCCCTTCATGGCCAGCTCCTGGAGTACAATGGAAAAGATGAAGAATATCCTTATGCAGTTGCTCAGAGTTATGCACCCAGAGGCGCCCACACCATAACACAAGACCATCCTGCAAAATAAAACTAGGAGAGGAAGAAGGATCTACTTGCAGGTGGAAAATAAGATCACAAACATCAGAGTCCACCAAATAAGCAGCCTGCAACTCATCTATAAAAGGAAAAACAGGAGCGGAAAGGGCATGTAGGGAAGAGTCCTCAAATTGTTGAGATAAGGCATTTGCAGTGCAGTTATCGAAACCCTGCTTATAGACCATATCATAATTGTATCCCATCAACTTGGAAACCCAACATTGCTGAGCTGGAGTAGCCACTCTCTACATTGATGGAAATCATGTGTATGGCTCGTGTTTGTGAGGAAAAATTAGCTCAGTTGGGGCATTTTTTCTCTAAGCCATCTCCTTCTCCTTCCCACCCAACTCCGTCATCTGGCGAGCCAGGTGCTATTCGACCTCCTAGTAATTCTTCCACTCCTCCTATTACTCGACTTACTCCTTCGAAGATGGCCGATCGTTGTTCAAAAGGACTATGTTATAATTGTGATGCAAAATATGCCCCTAGACATTGTTGCACCACTCATCGGTTATATATGCTTGATGAGCGTTATGATGAAGAGTATGAGGATGACACTTTTGCCGAAGTTCTTGAGGACGATTTGATCTGTATTGTGGCGTGTGAGATTGAGATTACCTTGTAGGCCTTTGCAAGTACTTTTACTCCACATACTATGTGAATCAAAGGGTTGATTAAAAAGCATCCAGCTTTAGTTTTGATTGATAGGGGTAGTACCCATAATTTTATTAATGATCATGTTGCCCGCTACCTAGGTTATCCTATAAAGGACTCTAAGACTTTTGATGTGTTGACTAGTGATGGTAATCATCTCAAGAGTTTCGGTGTTTGCTCTAAAGGTGATTTGCAGTTAGAGGGCCAGACTTATATTATGGACTTATACTTGCTTCCCACCAAGGAGGCTGATGTGGTCCTCTGTGTCCAGTGGCTTGAGGATTTGAGCCCTGTTTCTTAGTATTTCTGACATATGACAATGGACTTTACTTATGGTGGCAAGCCAGTGCACTGCTCAACCACCGGGTCATCTTCAGTCTGCATCGATACTTTGCCATTATCACTGTCATGGCTACTTATTGCAGCATCGCCCAATAGTTGATGTTCCAGAATCCATTGTTGTTTCACCGGATTTGGCCACCCTCATCGATGAGCATCATGCCATTTTTTAGGAGCCTCATGGGCTACCTCCTCCTCGTTACTATGATCACCAGATTCCTATCCAGATGGGTGCGCCTCAAGCCAATGTGAGACCTTATCGGTACTTTCATGCTCAGAAGACTGAGATTGATTGCCTTGTTTGAGAGATGCTTTTATCCGACATTATTTGTCCCAGTCAATATTCTTACTCCTCCTCTGTCCTCCTTGTTCGCAAGAAGGATTGTTCTTAGCACTTTTGTGTAGATTATAGGGCACTTAATCTTATCACTCTTAAGGATAAGTACCCATCCAGTTATAGAGAAGCTACTTGATGAGTTGGCCGGTGCTCAGTTCTTTTTGAAGTTGGACCTCCGTTCAGGTTATCATCATATTCGTATGCACCCGGATGATATTTCCAAGGCAAGGTTCTGCACACATGATGACCATTATGAGTTTCTCGTCATGCCTTTCGGCCTCACTAATGCCCCTTCAACCTTTCAGTGTTTGATGAATGATATTTTCAAGGCTAATTTACGACACTTTGTGCTTGTGTTTTTTATAATATTCTCATTTATAGCCCTACTTGGGGTGCCCACTTGGAGCACTTACAGTCCATCTTCTCCCTTCTACATGAGCATAGTCTCTTCTTAAAGTGCTCAAAGTGTTCATTTGGTTGCCATCAAATTGAGTATTTGAGGCATGTTATTTATCCTGATGGCATGGCTACGGATCCAACAAAGATTGGTGCAGTTCGGGATTGGCCTTGACCTTCTACTACATGTGCATTACACGGTTTTCTGGGTCCTCTAGGTTATTATCAGCATTTTATCTCCTCTTATGGCACCATTGTTGCCCCCTTGACTACTTTGTTGAAAAGGGGGCCTTTGGTTGGTCTAACAATACAAAGTGTGCTTTTGAGGCACTCAAAGCAGCACTTATTTCTACCCCTGTACTTGGCTTACCAGATTTTGTCAAGATATTTGTTGTTGAGAGTGATGCATCTGATGTTGGTCTTGGGGCCGACCTTATGCAGGATGAGCATCCTATTGCCTTTTTAGTAAGGCTTTGTCGGGACGGTCTTTACTTCTATCTACTTATGAGAGTGAGATACTTGCTATCGTCCATCCAGTGACTAAGTGGCGCCACTACCTCTTAGGTCGTCACTTCATCACTTGGATTGATCACCAGCCGCTCAAGTACTTCCTAGATACCTAGATTGTTGGCCGGTCTGGTTGGACTGCGATCAAATCGCAGGTCCACCCACCTCAGATATTTGATAAATATATATTTTATGCATTATTAACGTCAAAACCTGTGCAGCCCAGTTGGTTAATGACTTCGGTAATGCATAGACAACTCCCCATTTCGAATCCTATTTTAGGCAAAAAAGTTTTCTGCAAAAAAAAATATTGTGATCCAATCAGAGTCCGGTCCAGTTCGGCGATTTAATGGGTCAATCGCTACTTCAGAAGAAAATCGACCAGCTCAATTGACCAAGGTGAACCATCCTAACCAAACCGGTTCTTTGGTAGGACTGGCCGGTCCGGTCCGGTTTTGAAAACCATGGCCTGGGCAGTGCCCTCCTGGGCAATAGGGGCATCAGCATATCGATGGTCCACACGTCTGCGACTAGGACCACGATTGCACCCTCCCCATCGATGATATTCAGCATTACCAATAAACTCGTCATCGGATGCATAATAATCATTCGCATTGGCAAAAATAGAAGCTTGTTGGGGGTGGACCCCAGGGTGCACCGGAGCGTAGAGAGGGGAACTCGGAAGAATTTGCCATGTCTAATGAAGAGAATTTTGCTTGGCTGGAAGTTCCACAAATAGAGGCAAGCGATATATGAAATAATTTCTTGTTAAAATGACACTTTGATTAGGATTTATAGAAGTAATTTTTAATAAAAATCTTTTGACAAGATTGGTTATAACTTATGGTTTTGTTATTTGAGGACATATTACTTCTTATTATTTAATTTTGTCATTAATATCAAACATTCTATGGGATGCATGTTCATCTTTAATATTTTAGATCAAATATATGTACTATTTTATTTATTTTTTATCACCAAAAATACTTTCTTATTTGCAAAAATGAAATGCTTAAATTGTATGACTTCATCTTGACTCCATCAAGACTCTGAGTCGACTCAACTCCATGGCATTTCGAGTCGAGTCCGAGTCTCGAGTTTTCGAACATTGTTCTATATCAGGCATAGATGTCATTGAAGGTAGTATTTCCTCTTCGGTGAGAGATCAGAGGATGACTGTATATAATCCAGAGGCAGAGGATATAAGTATATATGGTTGTGAATCTTAAGTCTTTCAATGAGATGACTGATGGAAAACAAGCAGATTGACCTTGCTACAACCATAGTCACAATGTTTCAATTTCGGTTCCTTTGTGAGGGGCCCGGTTTTATTTTGTTTTGTTTTGGGAAATTTTCATAGTGTAGAAAGTGGAAGAAGATGAAGAAGAAAGAGGAGGGGCACAAAAAAATAACGTACATTAAACAAAAAAATAACTTCAAATTTTCCTTCTTAAATTGTAAATAACATAAAAATTAATTGCCTAAATATAATAAATACGAAAATATACTGCCTAAAATGTGAAAAACCCAAAACTGACTTGCCTAAATTGTAAATTTAGCAAAAATTCCGACAATAACGCAAAACAATAGAAATTTATTGACCCATATTGGCAAAATTTTGTTAACTTCGTGAAACTTGTGCCTATGCCTACAACATCCTCTCACAATCAAGTTCAATTCAATTCTAGGAGCAGGCTAGTAGTCCTAGTAAATCCCAGGAAGCCTATGAAGGCTTTACTCATGTCTCTTCTAAAAATTTGAGGAAAAGGGCTGTTTGGCAGCCAAGAAAGCTATGGCTCGAGCAGATGCTGCTGCGGCACTAACACTATCAAGCCGACTTATCAGAATCTCAAGTTTGCCAGGGGTCGTGGGCGAAAGCTGCATAAATAATGTCAATTTTTTCTCGGAATATAAGAGGGTTGAACCATGTAAATAAAGTTGGTTCTGTTAAGAACTTAATAAAAGAATTTTCTTGTTGAATTCGTAGCTTAGATGTGATTAGAGTTAATAAAGCTAATGTTATTCAGTGTTTGGGAAAATTATATTTTTTCCCTATTTTGAGTTAGCTAAGAAACGCAATCAAATACACATTTTTCCACACCCACAATGATGTAAGTGTTCTATACCTCCTTGATGTTGAATGTTCAAGTTACTATACATATAAAGCAAGATTAATAAAAAAATATTTCATTACTGTTAAGACAAAGGCTACATCTACAAGGTTTAGAGATCAAATAAACTATTATCAACTTTGGATTTACTCTACTTAAGAGAGATTACAACAAAATTTAAGGTTGAAGTCCCTCTTACAGGCTATAGAGAAATCTCGCTCTTAGGTTAAATACATAAAGATGGATGGAATTATCACAAACTATCAATAATTTTTCTTCTCTATTACAAAAGAAATGTCTTGCAACTGAAAAACTCTTCATTTCCTTCTTTTTCCTCCTCCAATAAATCATTTTTTCTTAAACTCTAAAGCCCTTTCAAAGTTGTAGCACTGTTTCACCTTTTTTCTCTCCTTCTCACTATAAAAAAAACTCATTTTTAAGAAGATTTGGTTATACTTAAGCCCACAATGGGTCGAAGTAACGGGCTTCTCCACATAAGAGGGAAGCCCAAAAACCATGGGCCTCACATGTCGATGGAAAAAGGCTAACATTCGGATCCATAAAGCTATTTGAAGGAATTGGTTATTTATGGATAATTATAATTCATATAGTGATGGTCGATAATGGGTGGGATGGAATCCCAGTCTTTTTGCTGTTTCAAAAATTAATGAGGAGGCTCAGTTTATTCATGATGATTAACCAGACTCCAAGATGATTTCATGTTTTATGCCACTTTTGTGTATGCTAGCAATCTGGTGTCTGATCGCAAGGAGTTATGGCAGGGCATTAACTTATTGGCTGCGGGTATCTTGGACCCTTGCCTTCTCATTGATGATTTCAATTCTATATTTAATTGAGCAGAAAATTTGGGGGGTAAAGCTGTTTCTTCTTCTTATATTCAGGAAGTTAATCAATGTGTAAGTTCTGCAGGCTTGGTGGAAATAAATTTTGATGCATCTTTTATCTGGAGCATAGTCACAATGTTTCGATCTTTTTGGTGGGAAGCCCTTTCCATTTCGTTTCATTTTGTTTCGGATAAGTTTCGCTAGTATAAAAAAACTGGCAACTACCACAGAGCTTCACCTCAAAGGGAAGGACAAAAGGCACTCCTCTGTAAATTTCAATCGTGGTCTCGAAATGTTTCCAGAAAAAAAGGCACAAACATAAGAGATCTATTCATTTTATGCTATGCAAATAACGTGCTGGCTTTAGCAGACATTGAACAATTCCAAACTCCAAACTCATGGAGGAATATTGTCCAGCCATGTCTCTCACCTCAATATGTTTTTAAGGTCACAATGATATCCCCTGTCCAGATGCTTGTCCACGCATCGAAGAAGGGCTTTTGGAATGGTTCTCACTCCTTTCCAAAAGTTCAGTCAACACAAGGAGACAGAAGAAATATACCCAAGTCACTTATTCAGCTTTACGCCATTTTCTGGGCCTGATATTTACTAGATAAATGTAAAAATTATAAAGTGGAGGTGATCCAGTCAATGAATACTGATCATTTACCATATGAAGTGACTAATAAAAATTCCCATAACAAAGCATACACAGATAAGTGTGGGAATAAGAACAAGATGCTGCTTCCCCTCCCTCTGTCCTTAAACTCATTCTAACTATTAAGCTCTTTAATCTGTCAACAGGCAACAGTTATTGGGCAGGGCAACTATGTTTGTTCCTACTTCAATATCCATATATTGATAAATTGCCAGCTAATTCATGCTAAAAAAACAGAGATGCAAAAGATCAGACCATCCTCAATTTCCTAAATGCTAAATCCACATAAAGATTCAAATTTTATCAAATGTATCAAACATAAAGATTCGTGAAACGCTTGATATTTATAAATCTTGAGCGGTTGAGTGCCATTTCGGCTAAATTTCATATTTTTCGCACAATTTGTGACAATGCGTGTGACTTGGCTAAAAGAGGGAGATAGATATTCTCATTAATTTCATGCAGTCACCGCTTCCAATTGTATGAAGAATTCCATCCATAAAATTATTGGAAATAATGGGATTTCTCTTACAAGCCCTGAGGAAATTGGAAATGAAGCAGAATCCTTCTTCTTCAATCCCTCGGTTAATGGGCTCCCTTCCTACTTTAATTTTCCAAGAGATTTTTTTACTGTTTAGGCGAGTATCCTTTCTAGACCTGTGGAGGATGATGAAATTAAAGCAGTTGTCATGAGCGCTCCTTCAAATAAAGACACCCGCCGAGATGGATTTCCTAAGGAGTTCTTTTTATTTTTTTGGAGTACAGTTTGGGATACTTCAATTGCCGCGGTAAGGAGCTTATTTGAGATTGGTAGGATGCTCTCTGCTATAAATAACTCCCTCATCTCTCTTATCCCCGAAACAAATAGAGCTAACAGGTTTGACAAGTTTCGTCCCATCTCATTATGCAATTTTGCGTACAAAATTATACAATATAAAAAATATTGGCAAATTGGCTTTCTATTGTGCTTCCTTCTCTTGTTAGTCCTAACCAATCACAATTTACTAAAAAGAGTCTCATTGGAGAAAATGTTCTTCTAGCCTTGGGTCATGTGAAAGTTGATTTGAGGTAAGCCTTCGATAGATTGAGATGAGTTATCTTTTCTTTGTCCTAGAGCATATGGGTTTTGATAGGACTTGGATTTCCTGGATCCGCCAATGTGTGAGCACTAGTTCTTTTAGTGTCTTAAGTAAATGACTCCAATTATGATTAATTTCAGCCAGAGTGTGGTCTCCACCAAGGATGTCCTATTTCTCCAATGTTATTTATTCTATGCATTGAAGGTCTTTTAGATGCCTTAAACAAGCTCTCCGATGATGGTCTCATTAAATCTCCAAGGATTGGCAATTCTCCAAGTATCTCTCATCTTTTATTTGCCGATGATTTACTTATTTTGTGTGATGAAGATGTTGATTTGGCTCATCATATCAAGGAGGCATTAAGAATCTTTTCAAGATATTCGGGATTGGAGGCCAATATTTCAAAAATTAAGATTTATTTCTCCAAGTGGAATCTTCCCATTACTTATCTTGGCCTCCCCTTGTCGTCCACCAAGTTAAGTCTTTTTCTCTATGTCGTCATTTTCATAGTCATGTGGAACCGTTGCTTTCCTATGTGGGGTGGTTTAATTTAATTAACTCTGTTCTTAATGGGATGCAATTGTATTGCAGTTCTACTTTGAAGCTTCCTACAAAAGTTCCAACAAGTTGGAGAGCGTGTTTGCAAAATTCTTATGGATGGAATCCCTTTTATCTTCTTCCCTTCATAATATTGCATGGGACAAAGCTAGTTGCCGGATGAAAGAGGGAGGCCTTGGGATTCATTCCATCTTTCATTGCAACCAAGCCGGTCTGCAAAATTATTTTGGAGAGTGCTAACAAATAAGGAGTCGCTATGGTGCAAGTAGATCCATGAAGTCTATTCAAATGGGCAACCTATTTGGGACACCTCATGTCCCCATATATCTCTTGCTTGGAATTCAACTTTTTCTATGAGAGATTTAATGGCTCCAAGTTGTGCCTTTAGTGTTGGTAATAGCAGGTCCTTATCCACATGGCTTGACCCTAGGGCTGTTAATGGCATCCGGATGTCCATGTTTGTCCGTTCGTCCATTTTTCCATCCAAATGGACCGCGGCCACGGATAGATTTGGTGGTCCGGCATCTGAGCGGATGCAGCTGCAGACAGAGTACGTCTGCATCTAGAGCCATCCGTATATAAAGCCCAAAATCGAATAGGGTTTCCCTTCCTCCTCTCTCTTTGGCTTCACTGTTGGCGGTTGGGAGTGTCTCTGATGACCAACGTCCAATCTCCGATGACCAATCCCCAGCGGTCGTTGGCCGTTTCAGCCTAATCCCCCCTCTTGGTGGTCGTCAATGGTCATCGACTGGGAGCCTCTCCAAGTTCTTTCACCCCTCGGCCCTTGGCCCTCGCATAATCCTTAGCCTAATCCTCCCTCCTCGGCCCTCGCTTCACCTCGGTGCTTTGATCTGTGATTCCTCCTCTACATCGGCCATAGCCCATAAGCCCTCCTTGCTGCCCGCCGGTGATTCGCGTCGAGCCATCACCCTTGCTTTCGCCTCTTTGCTGCCCGCCAGTGATTCCTACTCACTGGTGATTCTTCTTGTCAAAAAAGGTTCCAAATTTAAGTTTTTTTTAATTTTAATATAATATGGTAGGAAATTACGATTTAGCTCATTGCCATTAACGTGCAACTTATGCCTTTCTTGTTTCTTTCCCATTTTTGCTTGTAGATCTTCTGGCTGCTTTTGAATTTTGGGATTGAATTCTCGGCAGAGGAGTTGGAAACGGCTTTGATAACGCCCAACAGTACCTTGAATGACATTAATATACCTCTACTTAGGGTTAGTGAAGAATTACTGACTGCTTATTTGATTTTTAGTGTGTCTTGGGGAGAAAAGGAAGAGAAAGTTGGGATCTTTCGCGTTGGTCAGTCTTGCAATGGTCGTTTTCTATGCATTGAACATGATGTGTCTTTGGCATTTTATCACAGTGAGAAGCAATTCTTGTTTTGACTGATTTATATTGCATCTTCGGCATTTATTTTATTTTGTCTCCATCTTAATGTGTAGTGTAATAACAACATCTTTACATTCTATTGTTAAAGTGATCATGTATGAATCTAGAGGCAAGGCCAGTTATTAATGAAATTGAAAATATGGATGTTGAATCGTCTGATGTGCCACTTAGTGTTGTTCCATCGACAAACTTATGTGATCTACAACCAAGTGGTGGAGAGGGAAAAAAGTCAGGAGAGTCAACTGGTGCGTCACTTTCCACTCAAAAACAGGAAAAAAAACTAACTTCTATATATTGGCAACATTTTAGTAGGGAGTGGGATAAGGATTGAAATTCATGGGCTATATGCAAGTATTATTTTAAACATCTGCTAGGAGATACAGCAAATGTGGGTACTAATCCTATGAAAAGACACTTAGAACATTTTTTTAAATATAAACAAGAAAGGAAGAAATATGAAAAGAAGGGGGGCATCAAATATGAAAGCACTTGTTCTATTGAGGCATGTAGTTTTGACAAAGAAAAAAGCACAAGAGACCTAGTTAAGACTATTATCATATATAAGTACCCATTTTCAATAGTTAATCACCAAGGTTGTTTGGGGCTTACGACCACAGTTTAAGTTTATGTCTCGTCAAACTATTACCAAGGAATGCAAGAAAGTTTATAGGGGTGATTTGAAGAATATTTATGAGGACTTGGGAAAGATTGAGAGTAGAGTTACCATTACAAGTGATATTTGGCGTTCTTGCCAAAATATTGATTACCCTGTCATGACAGCTCACTATATTGACAATGAATGGAGGTTGCGCAAACTTGAAAGCCGACATACAGGTGAATGTATAGCAGCCATTCTATATGAAAAGTGCATTGAGTGAAACATTGATAGAAAATTGTTCTGTGTTGTTTTAGACAAGTGCACTACAAATGATGTCACAACACGTAAGTTAAAAAGTAGTCTTTCTTTTAGGAGATCTATATTGTTAGATGGAGATTTTTTGCATATTCGTTGCTGCACACACATTCTTAATTTAATTGCTCTGGATGGTTTAGAAATAGTTGTCGATGTTGTGCATAATATACGTGAAAGTGCTAGATATTTTAGATCCTCAACTCAAAAGGCATAAATGTTCTATAAGCATGTTCAACAACTTAATATACCAAAGAAAAAGTTGATTCTTAATTGTGTTACAAGATGGAACTCTACATTCAAGATGATTGAAGTTGCATTAAAAATTAAGGATGTTTTAAAGCGTGTAGCGTCTTTAGATCCTTGATATATTAATTACCCCTCTGATGAGGATTGGGAAAATGTAAGAATAATAAAGGATTATTTGAAGGTGTTTTATGGTTTGACTGTGCTTTTCTCTTGCTCCACATACCCTACTTCAAATTTATTTTTTGGAAGAATTAAATCTCAAAGATGTAAAGCCGATAGCTATTTGACAGCAAGTTCCCATTCTCCCCCATCTGGGCTTTTGATCCTTGATATCTTTGTTGTAATTTTGGATGGTTTGATTTTTTGTGGAGAAAAAAAAATTGGTGTATGTTGGATGCTTTATTTAGCTGTTAATGTTGATGTCTTTGTTGTAATTTTGGATGGTTTAATTATTTGTTTATTTATTTTGAGGATGGGTATTGAGTTTTGGAAATGATTTTATCAGCTCAAAACTTTTTTCTGCAAAAGAAGTGGACGTATTGAGTGTTTGTTCTCTCTTGTTGTTTGATTTTCTGTGATTAAGGATCGACTTTAATTTTTATGTTGTAAAGGTTGAAGCTTGTCTTTGGGAGATTGCATATGCTGAGTTTTACAATGCTTATCATGCATGCTAGCACATTTATTTGTTTTGGGAAGTTTGTTTTTGTGCTTGTTTGGTTGTTTGGATTAGAGTGTTTAACCATTCACTGTTTTTTTTGCATATAAGGTGAAGTTTATTTCTAGATGATGGTCTCCAAGGAATGCCTCCTTTTGACTTTGAATCAGAATCTAAAGGCTATCAGACCTTTTGACTTGATCTGCCATTTTAAAGCCTTTCTTATGCTTCTGTTCATTGGTATTATGTCTCAGCGGAAGCTTATATAGAAGGATATTGTTGGAACCAAATGGTGTTTCCTCCCTATTTTTCTATTTTCATATATGAAGTGCTTTATTCACGACTATGTTTGCCTTTTCCTGTCAATATTCTTATTTGGGCATCCAATCAGTTTGGTTGGAACAGGGAATTAGGCTTGGACATAGTTGTTTTAAGTATGTGCTGCTTATTATTTAAAGAGCTTCTTCCCTAGAAAATGCTTCCCATGAGAGTTAATGCCAGTGCCTCTAGAAGTTTCAAATATGTCGTGTATTTGATAGGACTTTGGCGCACTATATGCCTGATATGGTTGAGTACTCTATTTTCCTTGTAGAGATGCATTTTAGACATTGATGTTCAAGGTGCCAGATCTGTTAAGGAGAGTTCCCTTGAAGTAATTTTTATATTTATCTGTCTTTCATCATTTGAAGAGCTTGAAAAGCGCCTTGGAGCACGGTATAATTAGACAGCATATGCATAAGCTTCTATGTATGCCTCTGAAACTCTGTTATTTATATGATTTTGTTTATGGTGATAGGGGAACTGAAACAGAACAAATTCAAAAACGCCTTAGAAATGCAAGAGCAGATCTTGAACAGGGGAAAACTTATGGTATCTTTGATCATATGTTGGTGAATGATGATCTTGAGAGGTGCTACACAAATGTAAAGGTATCAATTTGGCCTTGATGAGTTGTCATATAGAAGGCCATAAATTGGAAAATTCTTTTAAACAGACTTAGTATGGTATTGCAGAAAATTCTAGGACTTGATGGAAGTGTTGTGGACACATGCGAATCATGTAATAATCGTTGGAATTTGTTTATTTCGCAAATATCTGGTTTTGAGTTTTTTTTTATTTCTTGCTTATTAGAAGCTCAAGGAAATCTTTTGTTTCAGGCTTGAAGAGGTCTGCCCCTCTTTCTGGTGCCTCAGTTGCAGAAAAAGATCAAAAGGTTGTTATACAGTGTGGCACTGCTGACCTTGGGAAGGCAGCAAATAACCTGTGAGTGCCAAGTTCTGGTGGTTCATGTTATATCATCTAACAGCCATCAAATTTTTCAATATCTCATTTCTACTTTTGACATGGCAGATACATAGGGCTGCTCACGAGCCAAGTCGAGTTTTGGCTCAGCTCGACTCGAGCTCGATGTTTAGAAACAGGGGCTCGAACTCGGCTCGAGCTCAGGATTTGGAAACTCAAGCTGCAAAAATTTATATTTGGGTTTTGGTAGGATTCGAACCCATAAAAAACACAATTGAGTATACTCAACACCCTAATCAATTGAACTACAATTTTTTTTATTTTTTATGTACAAAACAAATATTTATTACATATTTGAAGTGGGCTTCATTGATAAATTTTTGTTATAACGAGGGGGTGTCCAAGTCCTTAGGACCCGACTAGAAGGGGCAAGGAAATTGATCTCTTAGAGCACTACATCCCGCCGCCAATCCCCTTGGGTGCATACAAGGCCCACCCATCATCATAAGCATCCGGTAAATCACAATACAATCCCGAGTAGGTGGCCAATGGAGTGGGGGTTTGAGCTCAGAACCTCCACTCAAGGAAAGCATGTTCTATTCATCACACAAACACCCCGTTGATCAACTTCACTAATGTTGCCTCTTAATATCAAACCCGGATCAATCCACTTCTCGGGGACCTCCGCATTTACTACAAAATATAATAAATTAAAAAATACAGAAAAAATAAACAAAAGGAAATCCAATAGCTCATTTGAATATGCGAGTAGGTTTTAAAGAGCCTAATTTATTCAAAACATTGAGATCACGTGCTAAAAAAGATCCAAGTAGCTGATTTACATTCCAGAAGACTACGGATTTTGATTTTAAGTGAAGAGCCATTTAGATTAGATCCGACGGATGGAGTTGTTACAATGGGTCTTAACCTAATCCAAAGAAAAAATAAAAAATAAAACAACCCAAGTCGAAAGCTCGGGTGTTTCAGCCAGAATAGAGTGCTCGAGCAGAAGCTTGAGCACTGGTGAAGACTGAAGAACACAGTGAGGTCGACAAAGGCATTTATTACATAATATAATAAACTAAAAAATACATAGAAAATAAACACAGGAAAATCAAATAACTTATTTAAAGATGTGGGAAGGTTTTAAAGAGCCTAATTTATTTAAAACATTGAGATCACACGTAGAAAAGATCTAAGTCATTGATTTACATCCCAGAAGACTACGGGTTTTGATTTTAAGTGAAGAACCGTTTAGATTAGATTTGGTGGATGGAGTTATTACAACGGGTCTTAACCTAATCGAAAGAAAAAATAAAATAAAATAAAACAACCCGAGCAGAAAGCTCGGGTGTTTTAGCCAAAACAGGCGACATCGAGGTGACTCGCTAGTCGATGACGATGGCTAAAGGGCGAGGCTGACAGCCGATGACAACAGCGAGGCGAGGTTGATAGGCGATGGCAAGGGCGAGGCTGACAGTCGATGATGACGGCGGCCATGGGCTCGAGCTCATGATCGGGGGCGAGATCGACGGCGATGGCATGATCGTGAGGAGCAGAACACGGCAGACGATTTCTGGTTTGGAGAATTTTTGGCTTATTGACTTTTCGAGCTGATTCTCAAGTTGAGCTCGAGCTGTTCTTCGAGCTGATTCTCGAGTCAAAGGAGTCGAGTTTTTTCGAGTCGATCCGAGTCGAGTTACAGTTACAGGGTGGCTCGAGCTCAAGCTTGAAAAATCAAGCCGAGTCGAGCCAAAATTCGAGTTGAACCGAAAAAAGTCACGAGCTGACTCGGCTCGTGAACACCCTTAGATACATGCTAGATCTTTCTTCACTTTCGGGAGGTGAGGCAGATCGAACAAGAGGGCTAAAGATGTACCAGATTGATTCCATTGCTGATGGGATAAGACGGGGAACAAAGTTCACCTATTAAGCAAATGAACCAATTCTTTCACTGATGCTAACTGGAATTGCAATTTTGGATTCTTTTTAAGGGGAAATATTTATAAGTTGATGCGGATTATTGTCTGTCATACGTGAAGTAAACAGATTGGTACCTCGATTTTTTATTTGTTGCCGAGAACTTGAATAAGTTATACACATTTCTCAGCTAGAGGTTGCTTAGTGTGATCTCCATTATTTGGTTGAGTTCATCTTTTTTGTACGGTTATCTTATTATAACATTCAAGATATTCAATTAAGCAAATTATGAGCGTGCTCTTTTTGCAGAGCAATAGCTTAAAATTCACTGTAGTGTGACTGGTTTGTGGTCATTACCCTTTCCTCCCAATGTTTTTTTCAAATGAAGTTTGATAAAAACCATGGTGTTGCAGAGAATGATCACAGGTTTTAGTATAGTATGGGTAGTAGAACTGTAGAACATGTCCCTTGAATTAGATTTTGTTTGTACATGGTTGTTTAGTGTTTTAAAATCGAAGTTGAAAATATATTTGTGTCACGGCACCTACTGCATGTTTTATATGAATAATGAGTGAAAACTATTGTCAAGTCATTATGCTATACAAGTTGTTCATAGTGTCCGTGTCCGCCCATGTCCGCAACGGACACATGCGGATGGACACATAGGGGTGCCTGCATAGACGGCGGACGGATGGACACCTAGTTTTAGAGTGAGCGGACAGCTACGAACCTAGTTTGTCTGCATCCGTGTCCGTCCTTTTACACCCCTACTTGACCCTTGGGATGGGGAATTCCCTCTTAACAAGCATGTTTGAAGGATTATTCTCCATATGGACGGATCTACCTCCTACAAGCTTGTTGATTCTTTGAATGATTGTGTTTGGAAATATGTTGTGTCAACCTTTGAGACTAACTGCGTGATAGATGATCCCAATGCCCATAAACCAATTTTCTCATATTTGAAGGATTTCTATGGCTAGATTAAACCTGCACGTAAGGGTGTAAACTCGTGAGCTGATCCGGCTCGGCCAGACTTTGGGCTCGGCTCGTGTCGGGCTAGGCTCGAGCTCGGCTCAAGCTCATCCCATTGCAACCTGAGCTTGAGCTCAATGATACTAAGCTCGGCTCGGCTTGAACAAGCTTGTAAGCCCACTCGAGGTCGGCTCATTATTTTATATATATATTTATTTATTTATATTGTAACACTCGATAAATTGGTATATTATTAAAATTAAAATAAGTCGTGTGTTTGCTTTTCTTTTGATATGTGTCTTGGCATTAAAGCTTGCGAAGAGAGCTTTCCAAAGCCACCAATTTTGTGAAATTTCGAGTTCGAAGTTGAATAATTTGGAAGTTTGAATTTTGGGGTCGTGATCGATCGCCTGAGATATGCGATCGATCGGGCACTATAGCAGAATTGAAATACAGGACAATGCAGTCGATTGCTAGGAAATGATCGATCATATCTACTGTAATTTGCAATGAGTACACGTGATCGATCGCTTTGAAAAATGATCGATCATAGTTATTGTGAATTCCGAATTCTTGCTTTCACGATCGATCGGCTTGCAAAGTGATCAATCATATCTATTGAAAAGAGGAAAACGTGATTTCGGTGTGTGCCAATCGATGGGTTGAACAGTTTCCGAAACTGCAATTTTTGTCATCTTTTTTATTAGGAAATCCTACCAAAACTAGGAGAGCAATTGAGGGAGCGTCCTAGATGACTAGAAGGAGGTCTTGAACCAACGGTGGAGATTATTTTGTAGAGATTTTGATTTTAGAAAGGGATTTCCTAGTAGAACTAGGGTTTTCTTATAAAAACCCTAGGGGATTGTTCTTAGTGCTTGAACGTCCAGCCCTCACACTTGAGGAGTTTTCTTCTTCCCTTGCTGGTGGAGTGAAGCTTTGGCACGTTCGGTGCAAGGGGCCAGGCGTTGGAGTGAGGAGAATGCGGTAGACGATGTGCGAAGCATCGACAACTCGTCGCGATTGTGGTAGGATGTGTTTTGCCTTACTCCACTTTTGTTAGTATTATGATCATCAGAATATTGCATGAGTTCTCAGATCTCTTATTTATGTTGCGGTGATATTCATTGAGTGCAAAGATTCTATTTTTCTTATGAACTTACATATGTGAGCGATGGCAATAAATCGTGTTAACATTTGATGTGCTATAGCCTAGATAGAAATTCCTGTCCTATTTCACCGATTTTGTGGCTTCTTATGAATTTCAGATCATTTGAGTTATTGCTGTCGAGGTAATATTGTCCCCATACTTGGTCATTATGGGATGTCTTAAATCAGGTATTTCAAAGATGGGTAAATCTCCGTCAATCAAAGAGAATAATGAACACAGTGCAAGAATGATTTTGTTGTGAACGTCAGGCCCAGGACGTCAACACACACACACGTCATATGAACGGACATCACGCTAGATAATTGATTGGGCTTCGTTAGGATATTAGATTTGCTTTGAGAATCTGTTTAATTGAATAATGGATGTATTCCAGGCCCATTAGTGGCCCAATTAGTGGCGCGTCCCTCTAGGGCACCGCACCACCTTTCTCCCTTTATAAGGAGGTCATCCTCCTCAGCTTAGGTTATGTAGTAAGAATCAGTCTATTTTCATTTACTTTTCTCTTGTCTTCTTCTCTTTCTCCTGCCATGATTCCTAGCCCTGTTCATGTCCCATACGGGGACACAACATTGGTATCAGAGCCGTTCCGATCGTCGACCATGGCAGCCAGCCCAAAGGCCACCCACGAGATGGAGCTGGCAGAGATCCGATCTATGTTGGCTCAGTTGCTTCAACTCAAGCTTGCGCAGGCCCAGACCACAGCCACTCAGACAATAGCCATTCTGACTCAACAGTCGGTTTCCATTGCTCATCCCAGCGCTGCCGCCTGGTACCCCTCCCAGCCGCAGTGGAGCTACCCACAGCCACCGTCGCCGTCAGACAAAACCAATTACAGTTGCTTCTCCACTCCGCCGGCCGCCCCTTGCCCACAGCTCGCTACAATTGTTTGTGCCAACGAATGGGTCGACTCTCCTTATGTCCATCCGTCAACCCGGCCCTGCTGGGGCAGCAATCCATCCCTTCCATGGTGCTTCAGGAGCACCCCCTTCTGCCTCAGTCGCCGCCACCCATGTCACAACTCAGCCGATGGTCCTGCCGTTGACGGCTCCAACCGAGATGGATGTGGATGACGTAGAAAGTGAGGAGGAGGAGGAGGACGAACTTGCTCCCGATGTCGAGGGAGTGGTTCCCATATCCATCGCCATGTCCCCTTTCTCCAATGGCATTCACATTGTTCAAGCAGACTGCCATTCGGGTTCCTCCACCGCCACCTCGATCGACAACATCGACGAGATCGATCGTCTTCTCCGATCGTGACCAAACTGTTGGAGCGGCCACTGCGGAAGCCGACAGGGTGACGACTATTGCCGCCCCGCGAAAACTCCTTGCCATCGATGCGGCTGAAACCAAGGGCGATCGTTCGCCGACGTCCACGCGACCAATCCCACTGTCGGCCAACACTCCGCCACCTCCAAACCCCCCTACAAGGCGGTGCCTTTCTCCGCCTCCAGTACCCTCAAGGAGCCTCATGCCACCCCGGGCGCCATCAATACCCAGGACAACGCCGACTTCTTTCGCAAGCTCAACAGCGCTTACCATACGGTATCTGCCTTCGTCTCCACGTTCCAGGAGCTGGACCCGCCGCCGACCAGGGAGAATGCGCTGCTCGTCCTCAACTCGCTCCAGTCGTAGCAAAAGACATGCCTTTTCTTCAATTGGCTCAAGATCCAGAACTTGTTTCCCATGGAAACCATCTTCTACAACGTGACCATGAAGTTCCTGCGACGAGGGAAGCAATGCCGGGTCATGGGGGAGTTGGCAGAGGAGATGGTCCGGAAAGGTATTCCTTTGGACAATGTTACTTATTCTACCATTATCACTTGTGCAAAAAGGTGCAATCTTTTAGATAAAGTTGTGGAATGGTTTGAGAAAATGTATAAGATTGGATTAATGCTGGATGAGTTCCCCTATCTTGAATGTGTATGCCAAATCTGGGTTGCGTGATGCAGCACTCCAACTGTTTGATGAAATTCCAATTAAAGATGGCGTTGCTCGATCTTTGCATTCAAGCAGTGATCATAAAGTACTAGAGGAGGTGCAACATGAACTGCTGACTGAATCTGAGGGGCAGTTGTTTGAGAAAGGGTGTCTACACAATTTTAGCGCAGATGGTCACCATGCTAATATATTTCAGCAGCTTGCAAATGATAATCTTACTAGTCCAGCTGTATTGTGTGCCATATCTGAATCACATGGTGCTTCAGCTAAAGGAATCCGACCAGAGACAAGATCAGGGGAGCCTTCGGCTGTGGCAGGAGCTGCCTCAGCATTGGTATCTTTGTCGTCAAGTCTCAGAAAAGATGCATCTATTATCTCTCCACCTGCACAAAATAGTGAGGATCTTCAGCCAGATGTAGAAGGGTTCTCTTGTGAATTGTCAGATGAATATGTCAGTTGGATGGGGGAAATCCAGCCCTTGTCCTCTTTTCAGCAAGGATACTCAGTGAGCACGGTATGCTATAATGATGAGATTTTCAGGGTTCTTCAAGATGAGTATATTGGCTTAGGCAAACTTCTACTATTTTTCTTGCATGGGGTGATTAAAGGCAGCTATAACTATTTCAAGCCAGCAGAACTTCATGAAATTGAGAAGTTGGATATAGCTCTGAGTACATTGCCTTCCCTTGTAACAGACTGCAGCATACTCAAGACTGATATGGAGTTTGCTGGTGATGTTCGCTACCTGTCTATTTTTATGGTTGATTGTCTACAACCTCACTAGGTTGCAAGAGTGCTGCATTCTCTTCTTCACTTTGAAGGGATATCCTGTCGTCATAATGGGTACATTTGGCTTGCTGAGTTACTTGTTTCAGATATCAGCAAGGAGGGAAAAACAAACATATAGTCTAGTATCAATACTTTAAGGGGAGAAGATGTTAATTTTATTCACAGCAGAAATCGTCTTGATGAAGTAAAAGCAATTATGAAGAATGAGGCTGTTAAAGAACTAAAGTAGGATTTTTTCCAGTTCTATAAAGGATCTATGATGGATGATCCTGCAGATACCCAAAGTACTGATGATACTGTGCTCCTTCCTCATTATTCTCGTATGCAAGTTTTTTGGTTGTTAGCATTCAACAAAATTCCACAGTTGCAAGAACTTGCCTTGGCATATGTTGGTACACTCATCAAGCGAGCTGAAATACCCCACAAATTGTCTACTTTGTCTCCCCAGAAATTACAAGACTTGCTATGCAATAAGCTCACATTGGTTTCAGTTGATGATTCGTGGGAGAAAATGCATGATTTTCTTATAACAGTAATGGTGTCCTTTTTCGGGAAGCATCAATCTCATAAGGAAGCTATAAGTGCCCTCCCAGTGTAACCAAATGAACAAATTCAATGGGTCGAAAGTCTTGTGACCTACATTAATTACTCTGCTAAAGGTTATTTGGTTCTTCCAAAGCTCAATCTGCAGTTTATGATGCTTCTTGATTATTTGCATGATTTTAATCCTTTTCATGAGTGGACACATGCAATTCGCAAGAATATTCAGGCGGTGGTACCCCTTCTGCTTGCCTATTTAATAGCATGGGAGAGACTGTCCTCTGTTGGTGGACCAGGATGGTATTGCTTATCAAGGACTTCTCAATTGCAGAGGAGCGTGAGGTGTTGTTTTTCTGTTCCAATTGTTTTGTTTTGAAGCCCTTGAGTCCTGAGGAAGCTGCGACTGCCGGTATTTCAAAGAAGATGGGGTTTCATTTTGTTTGTGGGTGTGAAATTCTTGCAATTTATGTTGCGACAGACCTAGCAATTTTGGACATTGCTATTGGGCATGCAGAGCCACCAACGAAACTGGCTTTCTCAATGGACACTTCCTTGTCACTCTCTACAAATCATCTTTACAAGCTCGGTGTACCTTTCAAGTTAATCATTCTTCAACCTGTTGATTCTTACAGTCCATATGGACCCTCACCGGAGATTCTGATTGCGTGGCATGGTAAATCACTGGAGAATGCTACTTGGGAGTTGGAAGATGACACAGTGACTCATTTTCTGGATTGGTCGCCTTGAGGTCAAGGCAAAAGCGGAGCGTGGTGGATTGTTGTGAACATCAGGCCTAGGACGTCAGCACGCACATGTCATATGAATGGACATCACGCTAGCTAATTGATTGGGCTTCGTTAGGATATTAGATTTGCTTTGAGTATCTGTTTAATTGAATAATGGTTGTATTCTAGGCCCGTTAGTGGCCCAATTAGTGGCGTGTCCCTCTAGGGCACAGCGCCACCTTTCTCCCTTTATAAGGAGGTCATCCTCCTCAGCTTAGGTTATGCAATAAGAATCAGTCTATTTTCCTTTACTTTTCTCTTGTCTTCTTCTCTTTCTCTGGCCGTGATGCCTGGCCCTGTTCGTGTCCCATACAGGGACACAACAGATTTCTGATATGTTAAAGTCATCATAAAATGAGAATTTTTACATACTTTGGAACCATAAGGATGTTGTATCATACATGTGGGAATGGTTATGAAGTACTGGTATCATGATGATTTACAAGATAGTATATAACTAGGTTAAATAAAACTAATTGGCATAAGTTTGGCCTTGGGAAGGACTGTTCCTGCGCTGACAGGTGATACTCAAAAATTCATAACTAATTGTAGGAAATTCATAACTAATTGTAGGATTGTTACCTCGTGCGTCTATTGGATAATAGACGCATGAGGTAATCTACAGTAAAATTATGATAACTTAACTAGAATTATAAACATTGTAGTAAGAGTCGGAAATGGACTGTTATGCAAATAACAGTGTAGTAAAGTAAGGAGCAATATACTAATAGTTAGTATCACGTGATTATATGAGTTTAAGGGTTAAGATAACTTTTAAGAAAGATGAAATGACTTGAGTAATGACTATTACAGTAAGAACTAATTCACTAAAAACATGGCCAGGGGTTGAGTCATTCTAAACCAAGTCAATATTCCACATATTGCAGTTTATCTTTGGAAGTAGTTAAAGAGGTTCCAATTAGGGTTTGTCCTATCGAACCCTAGTTGTCCATTTGTCCGGAAATCATTTGAGTCTGCCGTCAGCATTGGGAATTCCTATCTAGGGCTATGGATAGAGAATTTACCAAGTAAGTGAAGTTACTGTATATCTCCTATGAGTCGAATGAAGCAAGAGGAAACTATTGCCTAGATTATTCCTTCGATGAGTCGACTGTTGTTTGAGAATTCCTACTCCTCACTTCGTTGTTGAGTTGTTTACTTATTGAGGTATTATCTCAATGGTGCTCCTATGAGAGTCTATTGTTGAAATATGAGAATTTCTAGTAATTCTAATACAACCACTATAGTTGTAAGTTGATAGCTAGTTCTCTGAAAACTATTTTCTCCACTAAGAGTTATTGATGGAAACTCTCTGAGGTGGAAATCATAGTATGCTCACGAGCCATTGCTAGATCCATAGTGATCTCCGATATATTTTGAACCTCTGTAGTTCAGCCAATGAAGGCAAACGCATACGTTTTTAGACTATATGATATCACGTAAGGTCTGCAGTCTCCGCCCATTGTGCCCGTAAGCACCGATGGGGCCATCATCCCTATACACATGGTCGGGTTCCTCTGAAGAACCTCTAGGATGTTCCGGTATTGATGTCCATAGGGGAAGTGGACTGACCTGAGAGCAAAAGTTGACGATTCCTTACACTCTGTATGTTTGGAATCTGAATTAACTGTTATTTCTATCCGTACAAAATGCATGTTCTAAGTCTTGATTTTATTATCACATTCTTATCACGAAGCGATGATGTTCTGGTAAGTTGACTATTAAATCTCCAATTTTTTTCTTTATGTGATGCTATAAATTATTCTATTCGAATTGGAGTCTATATATTTTATCAATTCTCTTATCAATGGAATTATGGCATCTTACTAGGTATTTCGTTCGAAATACTCATGCATCCTCTAATGCAAGAATTAATAAAGAATGAAGCCGATCAGGTAAGAGTTATTGAAGCTGAGGTGGATGGCTAGAGATTTACAGATGAAGACTCTTCTTTTAAATTATAGTTATGTTGATCAATTGTTGCTTTGTAGCCTCTGTGCCTAGGATTTGATTACTGATGTTGGATTATTTATTGGCTGTAATAAAGTACTTCTTTTTATAATGTTATGTTTAAGATTTGAGTATGTCAATATTGTTCAGTCATTTCGAACTTGTATGATCCCATGATTTGGTTAATGGGAACGAGAACGATCGAGTATTCGGTCGTGTCCCAGAATTATGATCTCCTATTAGTCTTTGATTGGTTGCTTTGCGCTCTAATCGAGGTCTATAAATTTAGGGTGTGACATATAAATATAAATATATACAACTATACTATTTTTTATTTAAATCTCCTTCCATAAAATTTTTTAACGAGCCGAGCTTGAGCCTAGGCTGAGCTTTCACTCGCACTCGAGCTAAGCTCCAAAATTCTTAACAAGCCGATTTCGAGCCCAGAGGATACGAGCCGAGCTCGAGCTTGAATTTAAAATTTTGAGCTCGAGCTGAGCCATGCCCAAGCTCAGCTTGTTTACACCCTGCCTGCACGCAAGTTCACATTCAAATTGGATTGGAAATTATTTTGGCCTAAGCACTCTCTTGTGCCTTGGGCTGACCTTATTTGGCATAAATTCCGAGTAATGGTCCATTTGATTCGTCTGAAATTGAATCTGAAAAGCCTATGAGAAGTCTGAAAAGTCATATACCTGAAATTATCTAAACTGAATCTAAATCTGAAAAGTCAGATTCAGATAAAACAAATAGAACTTCATGAATACAGAAACAACCGGTGAAAAGGGGGAATAAAAACCAAATAGACAACCAACAATTTAAACAGGGCAGAAAGTTTAACATTTTAGTCCAAAACTGAAACCACTGATTAATCTTCTAGCATGCATGTTTCTTAACCTAGAACTGAAAGCTGAGAAGAGTTCAAAAGCCTGAGAACCAATTCAGATATCTAAAATGCAGAAATCAGAGACGGACTCGAAGTGACAAGCTTTTCTGAATCCATAATTCAAACTTCAACTGAGCACTCTAATAAATCAATTCAGCCACATGAGGCGAATTGGAGAGAAACCTATATCTTTAACATCAAAAAGTAAACGAAACAAAGTAATTAAACATAAATTTTGCAACTGGCTTACGAGGGGAAGATCCCCTGAATTTACTTGAAACTAGGTAAGCCAAGTAAATGTAAGATTTCAAAAGAATGAAACAAAACCAACAATGAAATTACGGAAAAAAAAAAACAGAAGATGATCAAATCACTAACTGAGCCAGGTCCATGAAGGACGTCATGAAAGCAAATATATGCACAAGAAGGTCGAGGGGCAAGCGATCAATATCATCTTCCTCCCCATCCTCCCCCACCAGCCTCTTCCTTCCTTCAGACCCAGACACAAACCTGACCAAAGCAGACTAAAACAAAAACATGTTGCAATTCCAAAGTGTCTCTTCTCATGTCGATTCGAGATTCAAATAGAAAGAATCGAAACAGAAGTCCAAAGGGCTGCAGCACAGAGAACGAAAGTGCAGAAAGGTGGCACCTTTGGCGAGGAATCGATGAGGTAGAGGTCGGGAGTCTAGCTGGCAGAGGTGGTGGCGACCGATGGAATCGTCGGCCATTGGGATTCCAATGGAGGATTTGGGGGAGGGAAATGGTGGAAATGGGGTGTTCGAGCTGTTTACGAACGGGAGGAGCTTAAGCTGGAGCTGGACGAATGGATGCCATGACGGTTTTTAAAATTTTTAAAAAATTCAGATAGGTTTTTTCATCTGAATTTTTATGCCATTTTGCATATGGGCTGAATTCAGGAGAGAATTCAGACACTCAATCAAATAGGCTGAAAAGCCCGTACCACTTATTCAGTTCAGATATGAATAAAAATAAACAAACAACCCCTAAGTCGCAATTCTTTTTTATCCGGGTTGGCTATTTCAAATGGTCTTCTTACTCATGATAATCTCCAAAGTAGGGGATTCTATCTAGAAAGTATTTGTTACTTTAGCAAATGCCATAGGGAGGCAAGCGATCGTTTTTTTACTGCCAATTTTGAAAAAGAATTTGGAGCCACATTCTCCAGAAGTGCCACATCTATCGGATAGTCCACTTTCAAGGGAAGCTTCAATGGATTACACATTTTGTTAAGATAAATTCCATCGCTGGCATCCTTATAAAAACATTTCACCAACATTACATTTCTTTGGGATCCTTAATCCCATCGCTGACATTACATTTCTTTGGGATGAAAGAAATTGCAGGATTTTTTATGACAGGAGCAGCAGCCAGTCCGCAATTACTATGGCAATTATCAAGCTGAGTTCAGCAAATTATCAATGCACGTGATATTAGGAATGGTATTATACAAACTTGCCACTACTTGGCTGATTTTTGGCATTAGTTTGGATGTTTTTTTCTCCTTTTTATTGGGCTCAGGGGCTGTCCTCGGCCCTTAATTTCTTTTGCTTTTTGTTCTCCTACCTCCCGTATGTGTGGGTGGAAGGGGGTCTTGCTCTTTCTGCTTTAGCAGAATGGCTCTGTTTTGAGGCTTTGTCCTCGTTTTGTTTAATGCATCTTACTTATCCAAAAATAAAACTTCATGCATGACCCTTAAGCCGAAAACCATTATACTCACCAAGATTGGAGAAATTTTTTTATGATACAGTTCGATAATTGTTACTCATTCTACAAAGCAACATTAAACAAGGGGCGGGCGGGTGGCCATAATCTGAAGCCCAACTGTAAGCGCTTAGTGCACGCGCGATAAATAAAAGGGACTAAAATCTTTAAAGAAAAGTTATGGCTCTGCCCCTGCCATCGATGGGACTGCAGCAGAAGGGATATCGGGGCTAGCTCACTCAAATACACGAGGTTGCATACTGCAACATCCGGCTCAAATTCATTTCACAGTTTGTGGGAAAGTTCGTTTGGAACATTGGCTTAAAAGGTATTTGATGAAATGCCTCTGAAGAAATCTATCTCCATTTGGTAAGTGCCATACTGCTAGTTTTCCCTTTTCTTTATGGAGGGAAAAGGTACAACTTATTTGTGAACATAAATTTCTTTATTGAGTTAGCATGCTCAGTTATATTGGATTTGGAGTCGGGAGATCAGGCTGAGTGCAGACGTATAAATCCAAAGAAGGATTACATATAAAAGTGGTACCACCTCTGATATCCTGGGAAATTTCTCCGCATATTGCTTGACAAAATGAAAGTCTCTCGCAGAATGGGAGCCAGAATGGAACCGCCTCAGCAATACCCAAGCGGTACCGCTTCTGAGGCACTGAGACACTTTATCCATCCCCCAATTCATGAGTTTGCAAAATAATATGTATATGTGAGACAGTGAGAGCTCTGAGGAATCATCTTCCCCCATTACAAAAGACTTGGACAATATGATATTTGTACATGTGATTGCTTTGGATAATAGGACCACATTATTCCAAGAGTAGAGAGCAAAAAGTGTGGCTGGAGAAAAGGAGCAATTCATATTCCTTAACTAAAGAAAAAAGTAAGCATCTTTTGTACATAATTGTGGAACGAGCGAAGAAAAGAAAAGTACTCGCATTGCGTCACCTTGGGTGCAAGTATATGATCTAATATTAAATATCAATTTACGCTGCTTTAAAAAGCCCATTCCATATCACATATAATTTGTGTTATTGTCAGTTGGTTGCTAGTCATATTAGCATGGCTGCGCAATGGAAGCACATGGATCGAGCGCTCTATATGGCAGTGACATCAAACAATGTTGAAGCATTTAAACGCCTGGTAAGCGACAATGTCAATCTCTTTGAGGAGATGGCACCAGGGAGGCAGTCAGTACTTCACATTGCGGCCAAAGATGGCCACCGGGAGATGGTTGAAGAGATCGATCGTCATCAACAGAGTTCATCCCTTCTCACTGGGAAGGATGTCCTGGGTAGAACTCCATTGCACGTTGCTGCAATGTATGGCCGCATTGAAGTTGTTGGACTTCTCATGGAACTTGGAAAGAAGGTAAGCTCCAGTGAAGCTGGAAAAACAAAGGGAGACGAGATGTCAGAGGCAAGGGATTTATCGGGACAAACTGCCTTGCACTGGGCAATCTGGAATGGCCATCTTAGTGTGGCGAAAGAGCTAACACAAGCATACCCTCATATGCTGTCTATAACCGCCAATGACGGCCAAGCTCCACTATACATGGCCTCTTGGAAAGGGTACCTTCAAATCGTTAAGCATTTTCTGTCCGTCGATGTGAGAAGAGACGAATCTTTCCACAAGGGCCTTTTTGGTAGGAACCCATTGCATGGAGCTATCATGGAGGGACATGAAGGTATGTTTTTCTCATTTAGTTTAAATTTATGTGAAGGCTGAGTTTCTTTATTTTTTTAGCCAAAAATTACCATCGAGAGTAGGAAGTTAGGCTACCAGTAGGTTAATAATAAGCAAATAAGAGAACAATCTCTAAAGAAACCTACTACAAATAATTGAAAAGTCAGGACTCGAACTAGACTCCATACACCCTGGAACCGAGTCTTATTAATTTGATTAAGCAGGCGAATTTAACTCGCTTCCCAATTTGGTCGAGTTGACTCGGTGAGTTTAGAGAGTTAAGGAGTTCTAAAACTATGACTAAGGGGCCGTTTAGGGCGTGATTAAAAGCAAAACATATCCAGATGGGATGTTTTGCTACACTGTAGCATCCGGATATTTTATATATCCAGTTGAAACACCTCAGGAGGTGTTTCAGCTAGATGTAAAAATCCACATGGATGCTACAGTAGATATCTAATATCCAGTCTGGATATTTTTACAATAATCATGCCCCAAACGGCCCCTAAGACAACCCAAATTGAAGCATGCAAGAAAACTTGGAGAGACTATCTAATTTTGAAATGATAAGGTGCGCTTTGGGGGGGGGGGGGGGGGCACCCCCTTCTCCGGTGCTGTAGATCGACCAAAAACCCTGGGTGGATCTGAGTTGCCAGTTGCCACAGTTGAGGCGACTCAGTCCAGCCCTTGAACGCCCTTCTATGGCAGCCGCAGGATGGCGTTCACAGTTGTGGCACCATGAAATGATACAAATCCAAGTTTCCCGCAGCCTTACGGTGGGTGCCACAGGCATGAATGCCCTAATAGTGATTTTATAACTAAAGCAGTAGCACACCTCAAGCCTTAAATCAATGCTAGTGCTTCAAAATTTATAATAGAAGAAACAACATAGCAATGAGGGATAACAAACTACCCTCCATCTTTTGACTAAGGAGAGATGGTACTTTAGTCTGTTGCTTTTTTTTGGGATCTCTTATGTCTTTGATTCTCATTTTGCCGTCCCGCCTGCCTAATAAAAGGGGCTTGCCGATCCAAACGAACTACCTCCATCTCCACCCTGGAAAATCCAAACACATTTATTTTCCAATGACAAGCACTTTAGGGATTTGAAAGAACTAACTTGAAGCTGAAGCACTTGGAAAATAGCTTTTCACTATTGGAGAGGATACAGATAAGCTAAAATCAACTACCAATCTAAAAAGATTGTGAGAACCACACGCTGCCTCTAATCCAAAAATCTAATTAAGACCTGCAAGATCTGCACTCAATAACATATGAGTAGCAAACAATCATGTAGCCGAAGCAATTCATATTTTTTTTGGCTAAGTTAAATTTCATTAAGAGAACCCGAAAAGTGGAAGCAATTACAAATATCAGCTGAGAAACAAAGAAGACATAAATAGCCTGCTAGAACAGATGGACAAAATAAAAGAGGTTTACTCAAATAAATCCTCTAAGTGACCACAATGTTGCTGGATATTGAAACAGTGTGCATCAGACGCAATTTTCACTTGATGAATAACACTCGAGGTGACTGTATCTGAAGTTAAGAAGGATTCTTCAAATATCCTGTTATTTATTTCATACTAAATAGTCAAAATGAAGGAAATGAAAAGATGCTTAAGGAGCAGCACTAATTACTTATTGGAATTGCATAAAGATAGGATCCAAGCCAACTCATCATTGAAGCTTCCAACAAAGTGAGGAATATGACATTTGAATAATAAATTCTGCCAAATAAATCGGCTGAATGTGCACTCAAAGGAATACGACATTTAAGCATAAGAAATGTGTGCATTCAAAATATTCTATTTAATAGAACAAGTACACAGCATTTTTTATGGAAATTTAGTTAGAGCGGGAAAAAAACCTTGTGACTGTTCTTGTTGATTGACACCAAGGCACTAAGAAGTAATTGAAGGCCTATAGACCTGATCATTGTTGTTAAGAACCCCTCTCGACTTTCACAGTAGTCACCCCAACACTTGCAAATCGATCTTGTTGCCACCGGATTCTTGTCCAAGTGATTCTCTTCGCTTCCTTCTTCTCCTTTCTAACAAATATGATCAACATATAGTCTTGATATTTCCGTTGCATCATGAAAAAGTCATGAGTGCTTCTGTTCTGTCATTCTGACCTTTACTCCTCATTCTTGAAATTCTATTATTTCTCTTCGTCAATATATAATGAGAAGCAGTCATTTTAAGATTGGAAATGGGGTAAACACAAAGATGTGGACAGATCCCTGGATTTATTTTTGTACTTAAAATTTGGGCATAGAAATATGCTTAAGGTTGGGAGCGACACTTCAAACACAATTGTATATTCAATCCTAAATGAGCATTGGAATTTGCAAGCATACTCGTCTCAATCTAAGGAAATTATATCTTGTATAAATCCTCGAGTTCCTGTTTTTACTAATGAATTTGATTCAATTGATTAGGGAACTCCCTCTAGAAAAAAAATTTACAAGTCTGCTTGGGATTTTTTTTGTTAGACTACCCTATTGTTGATTGGTGGACTATTGTGTGGCACAAAAACTGCATATACACAGTCCTTCATTTCTTGGCTTGCTCTTTCGAGTAATCTTATTACTCTAGATTATCTTCAAAAGAGAAGCATATCTTTAGTCAGTCGCTGCTCTCTTTGCTTCCATGCAATTGAAAGTTGTGATCACCTCTCTTTTTTAATGCAGTTTCAGCAAGGTCATTTGGCGTGATCTGTTATTTAAATGTCATATTCAGCATATGTTGGAAATTTCTTTGACGAATTATCATGGATTTTATCATTCTATCACTCAAATAAATCTGTTGGTCTTTTTTTGAAATATATTTTCAATACTTATATCCCTGTAGTTTGGTATGAGCGAAATAAATGAATTTTTAAAGATCAATCTCGCCATCAAATGTCTATCATTTGTAGAATTTTCAATCTAGTGAAAATAGCTTATGAGGCACTCATATTCAAAGATTAGTTATTCGGCATTGTGCTTAATTGTCGGATTTTTTTATATTAGGTTCCCCTTGCATTTACTTTAGAAGTTTTTGTGCTATGCATAACTATTTTTTTTTTGTGTTTTATCACATTTCTTTGTAGTTCTCTTCTCTTTGGGGTACTTGGTGTTTTATCATCTTTCTCTTTGGGGCTTTTGCAATATAATTTTTAATTCATTAAAAAAAAGATTGCTCAGAGGAAAAGCATAAGGTTTGTAGAAAATTTTAATAACCAAGTTTTCCAAAAGCTCAATTAAGTAGGAAAGGACAATTTTTAATATTTAACTCTGTTATCAATTTTACTTTACTGCTACTGTATTAAGGATGATATGTGTGTACCTTTTGCAAAGATGATAATAAAGTAGAAGAGTTTAGGATCGAATTAAGCGAAACACTTTGTCCTTAAGATAGAATTCCCTCCTTAAGGTGCTTAGGACTCTTGAGCGTTTGCCTCCCAGGATAAGACGATCATCCACGCACTGTAGGAGCACTTCAAATAGCACGCGTAGCGAACCACTGATGTGTTATGCTTTCATAGAAGAGTGGAGAAAGGAAGAAGATGAAGTGCAGAAAAAATCTGTACAGAAAAACCCGTTTTCTCAAGCTTTATAGAAATCCTATTAAAGCCCGTTGAAAACACACTGTTTTCCGTTAAATCCTCTTGGAACCCCTTCCCGTTAAACGGACGCGTCCGTCCGTTAATTGTCATAAGAAACTAAATCGGACCCGTTTTGGTTGAACCAAAATAAATTTAAAAAACCAAACCAATTAAATTTATCCTAAAATAATATTATCTTGTTGACCCAACCCAACCTGACCCGGCCGGCCAGACGGACGGACGGCAGCGGCGCGCGCGCGTGTGGGTTAGCCCACCTAGGTGCATGGGTCCAACATCTCTCTCCCCCACAAAAGTGGGGTGGCCCTTAGGCCTAACTTCTAAGGCCAACCTTGGACCTTATGTACCATCCACAACACCTCTTTGGTGTGGATGTGGGACTATTCATCCTTTACCTAATTCACTCATTCATATCAAAAGTGGGTTTTAATATGGGTTATTATACCCACTTCTAACAAACTCAACTCAACATTCCCTTGCCTTAATAAAACACCCGACGAATACAAGAGAAAACCAACCTCACAAGAGGAAAACCATTTAATTAAATCACTCACGAGGAGTATCATATGATGAAGGAAAACAACTAAACTAACTTCTTTAATAAAATAAAGATGATTATTTAATTGTGTTTCGGAGGTTTAGCTTTTATCTTTATTGGAGTAATGCACTCCATCACCACTACTAGTTCGATTCCGCAACGATGTCCTATGATTATTCTTCTTAAAAGAAGTGGGGCTTGTATTAGATGAATTATCCCTCTAACCACCAAAGAATTCATCTAAAGGATCTACATTTTTTAAGGGAAACAAAGCGGTTAAGAGAGGAGATATACTAAAAACTCAGATCAACTACGAGGTTAAGACCCCTTGTTAGTGATCGAGTCCAATTTTTAGAAACTATTCTAACAGAAGAAACCTTCTTTACTGAGAAGAAGAACAAGACAACATCGAAGCTTGGACAATTACAGAAGGCTAAGGAGATGCCATGAGGTGGCCCCCTTGCTCAAAAACGGGTTGAGCACCTGAGTCAAGAGGGGGAGCCTCTTGGGTGTGGGTCCAATGGGCAGATTGGGACAGAGCACCAAGATCATGCTGTCTGTGGGAGCCTAGTATTCCAAAATATGTAGAAGATCTAATTCCATCTATATCCGATTCAACCCCATGCACTTGGGCTGCCAAGAGCAAGATTGTGAGGTGCCTAAGATTGGGCCCCATGGGCAATGAAAGTTCTAAGAAGACAGAACTCTATAGGTGCCATCATGGAAGGAGTCCTTAGTAGATAAAACACAATGGACACCATCTTGAGTTTCAAGATCTGAAGAAGATCTATTTTCATTCATATCTAATTCAACTTGATGCACTTAGACGTTATACTTAAACAAAGGATTAGGCCGAATCTAGGCTTGGGTAATCTGTGCCTAAATAATCACCCGCCTAGTGATATGATCCAAATCCTGAGCAACTTTTTCCCTATCGAGATGAAAATGATCTGACAGTTCATATTGAACCAATGGGCCTAGATGGGCCCTAGTCCAATTCTCCCCTATTGAAACTTGATTTGACTAAGCCCCGTAGGTCATCTCCCTCACGAGAGACTGTGACGCAAGAGCTTTCCATGGCGACTGATTTAGATCCTTAAACTGGTCATCACTCTTAGAAGGAGCATGAATTTGACTGATGATCATAGGTGTGACACTTCGAACAACTTGAAGGTCTCTATTCATATACTCTTTTTTTAGAGAAGGTAGATCCATCATCTTGAAGCACTAGAACAAAATCTTTAAATTTAAAGTTTGGAATAATCTCAATAAAATTCTTACATATTAAAAGCGGCTTAACTCTGGAGTTGGAACATCGTATTGCAGTATTCTGGTACAAAATGGTTATTCTTAATATTTAACTCAAATCAATAGAAAGATTAACTCTCAAGCACCGAAGGCATAGAGGAAAGGAATTTTATTTCTCGTGCATAAAGCTCTCTCCTCAACCTTTTCTTTTCTAAAAATTCCATAAGATGAGTATAAATACGCGTCTAATCCGTTCCTAGATCTTTATCTTTTTTAAAAGGAATTGAGCCTGGAATGGTCTTACCTTATAAAACCGCATAACTCCGAATGTTCATAAACCATGTGTGACCATTGGCAGCTTGAAGTTCTCTCCGATTGGGGCTCATACTTCATGTCTTGATGGCAGCTTACTTCTTACACGACATTATAAAGTTTTGCATTTCATCTGCTTTTCCAAAGGAGCCCAAAAGTAATGTAGAAGATAATCTCTTTAATAAATTTAACCAAGCGTTATGCTCGGTTGGGCTGAATGATTTGCTGTGGAGAATTATCACCAATCGACAAGGCTTCTTATGGGTTTGGTGGTTTCCTTCGTCTGGCTCTGTACAGCCAATGTTTGTGATTTGTATGCCTAGAGAAGTATTTTGCCAATCCTACATCCTTTTATTGAAAACATCCAGTACATTGTGTTAATTGTGCTACATTGTTGCATTTTGCCTAGAGAAGTATTGTACCTATCAAAAAAGATCTTTAAGAGTTTAGAACAAATAAAATCAAAGTAAAAACCTTCTTGTTCGTCCTCTTATGTATGTTTTAAATAGAAGAGGGATTTAGAGGGTAACTTAGGGGTATCTTTAGAAGTGAAACGACATGATTTTTAGGTGCCCGATGTTCACAACCGTCAAGCAGATCGATCGTGCACGCTACTGTCCAAAATGGTGTCCAGACCGATCCACCCATCGGTTTCTTCTTTTTTGGTCTTTCTCTTTTTTGGTCATTTTGCTAAAAGAGTGGAACCAAGGCATTCTCATGGAGATGGGATCTGCTGGTGAAGCCGTCGATCATGCGAAATCGACGGCGCACACAGACATAATGTGCGCTCGGTCAAAACCTCCGGACTCATTCTCATGGGCTCTTCTACCAACAAAGTTTCACTTACCGCTGCAGTGAAGAAGAGATTTGCGGCCATACATCAAACAGTAAGGGGGCATTTCGGACGTGAAAAATCAGCACCATCCAGCTGGGGCTGGTTAGGATTTTTTGGATAATCCACTAACCAGCTGAAACACCTCAGGTTAGTGGATTATTCCAAAAATTCACTAACCAGGTGGATTTTTGGCAGTGGATGAAACTGATTTTTCACCCCCCAAATGGCCCCTAAAATAGACTAACAAGCACTATTTCATTTCAAAGAGATGGAATGTATAATCTTTAGTTTTATCGTATTATTGTGACCCTAAGTAACCAACGAAATTTTCCTAGTTTGCATAGCCAAATCCATCTTGAGTTATGATGGGATGCGTTATTATCAGTAGTGAATGATTTATGGCACATAGGCCCACGACCTGAAGAGACCTCCTAGCTTGATTTTCTCTAATCTTCCCCAAAATTAACCGAAATTTTGTGACTATAATGTATGAGCCTGAGCATAATTTTTCAATGCCACCATATTAGTGGCTGGCTTCTTACATTCTCATTTCAATTTCAGATGTGGCAGAGACGCTCCTCCAAGCATTTCCAGAGTATGCGCAGTCCATCAATGACGCGGGAGAAAATCCTCTTCATATTGCTGCAGAGAGAGGCATGTTAAGTTTGGTCTTAAAGCATCTTAAGTTGTATCCTTCGGCTGTCTACCAAACAAACAATTGGGGCAACTCCCCCCTTCATAGGGCTGCTTGCTTTGGAAACCTCAGGGTATTCAAGGAAATCATTCGTGTCTGTCCAGACTCATGGTTTTTAATTAATGAGAGAAGGGAAAATGTTCTTCACGTTGCGGTTATAAATAAACAACTTGATCTTGTTGAGTACATCTTGGAGACACCTGAGTTTTCTCAGCTCGTAAATGCCATAGACATGGATGGGAACTCACCACTGCATTTGGCCGTAAAGTTTGATCATATTTGGATTGTTTTCTTACTTTTAGAGGACAAAAGGATAACGACAAGGTCCTTCAATTTCGAGCATATGACTCCATTTGACATCATAGCGAAAAAGGTTGAATGGGGCATCCCTTTCTCTCAAAAGGTATGAAGATTGATTTTTCCTCCCACGTGGATTTACTGCCAACAATTTTACTACATAAATTATCAAAATTTTTCTATTGCTTGAGCAAAATAAACAGCAATATTTCTTTCCCTTAGTAGTTGCGTTGCAATTTTTTTGTTTCACTGGAGTCTTGAAAGATGGTAACTAAGCATTACATAAAAAATCTTAAGTATGAATGTATAGTCAATATAATGCCCTTGTACTAATACAGCACAATTTGTGTGGCTTTTGTCTAATGATACAGGCAGCAATTTGGTTGGAAGTTAAGAAGGCTTCCAAGTATTTTGGATATAAGGAAGACAGGTATGCTAAGCTAGCAGACATCTCAAAAGAAACTGCAAAGCAGTGGTTAGAGACGGCAAACACACTTCTAGTGGTAGCAGCCCTCATAGCAACTGTATCTTTTGCAGCCATCTTCACACTGCCTGGTGGGTATGAGCAATCAGGTAGTGAGCAAGGATTAGCTCATTTTAGAAAGAAGACCTTGTTCCAGATCTTCCTGTTGCTTGATGCTCTTGCAATGTGCAGCTCCTTGGTAGCTGCACTCCTAATCATTGTCGCTAATTGGACTGACACGTTAGGCCTGAGGGCTATGGTCCCCTGGGCTCTCAAGATGACATCCTTGTCTTTCATGTCAATGTGTGCAGCCTTCTTGTGGGCACTGGGCTTGATGATGAAGTATAATTGGGGATTGGTGGTCGTCTCCGTCCTCAATGCTGTCATTGCATGTCTTGTTTTTTCTTTCTTTGGTGTTGATTCACCTGCTTACTTCTATTGGAAAATCTCTGTTGCATTCCGAAGGGTGAAGAGACTCATGACACCGTGCATTGACAGAGCTAAAGATGCTTGGCCAGTTTTCAGTTTGGAAGAAGATGTTAAAATTGTAAGGTAATATTCAGCTTCTTTTCTAAGTTAAACAAACTTTGAATTGTCAGAAGATTTGTATTTTGTTTGCTCTCTTTTTGTTTATGAGTTATATTTTGTTTTCCTTACTACCCCAAATTACATAACTCAGTTATGTTATGGATTTCTTATATTCAACCACATTACTCCCAGTTACACTATCACTTGGAAGCTTAGGTAGTGGAACCATGTCTAGGAACGATGATAAACATCCTCAAATGGAAACTTTCCTGTAGACCTATTGATGGTACTTTAGGGCATTTCATCCAGTTCACAACACACAAGATTTCCAAATGTGTGATAACACTTCGGTTAGACTGCTTGCCTAAGGATGGCATCTGTGGCTCTACTGCAATGATGTATTAAATCGTCGCCACAAAGTATGCTAAAAAAAGGCTTCGATCAGAGTTTATAGTCTTCAGATTACCATGCTCACAAAATATCTCTTGGAAATAATAAGTTTGCAATACTCATAGCGTCGGTTACCTAATTGCAGGGTATGTTACAATATGTATCTTTGGGAACCTGTCAGTAATTATAAAAATAGAATCCACACCTTGTTGTGCACTCACAAGGCTCAAAACTAGATCTACATATTTACGGATCAACAAGTATCCATAGATATATGGCGTCTGCATGGGACCCATTGGAGGGCTCACCATTCGTCTTTTTCGCTGGTCTGGATGCTCCGTCAACAGCAAATTCGCAAGCAACTCATTGTAAAGAATTCACAGCCATACACTATTCTTCCCGAATCGGGCAACCACTGTGAGAATCTATGCATTGCCCTTTCTTCGGAATGCAAGCACAACAAACTAGGAGTTGCTAGATCCCGTTTGTTTTAATTAACCGCATTATTCTACATAAGCGTTGAAACTCAGTCATACATAAAAATCACAAGATCACAAGAGACGAGATTTTTTACATGAAAACTATGAATTGGGTAAAAAACCACCAGACTATAAGATAACCAAGTTTCCTAAAAGCTCGAGCAGGACATAATTGGGATATAAATGCTTACAGTGATATTAGAATCCAAGACCTTCCATAACCTGGAGCTCTGATACCGTTTAAGATAACCAAGTTTTCCAAAAGCTCGAGCTGTTAGGAAACGAAAATCTTTATTTATTTATTGTATATTCTAACATGGACCATCAATTCAAACATATGAACTAAATCTCACTTTTAGCTTTTACAAGACATGAGTTACCGTTATGAGACTCCTTCCCACTTTGTGGTTATCCTCCCAACACTTATACGACCCATTGTTTACCCGATTTGTGTGATCTCCTTCTTTGCTTTTCCGCTTCAAGACCAACCAAAATATGGCCTTGATTGTCTTCTCTGCTTCAATGAAGTATGCTTCGTTGTGTGTGATGATGTGCTCTAGTGAATTCGAACTTGAGTCTCAAATTCACGGAAGCATTAAAGCCTCAATCCAATTGCTGATAACAATGGCCAAAGCTTGTGACTTGCTCTCTATTTTCTCTCAAAGTATGAAGCACTCAAGAAGTAAAGCAAAAGCATAAACCTCAGATTTCTCCATCTGATTAAAATTTCCTCTCTCGGCAATTTCATGCTCTAAGAGGCATTTAAAGTCTTAGGTATGTGGCAAACAACCCTCCTTCAATTGGAAACCAAAATCTTCCTGGATTTGCAATTATCTTAAATCAGGAAACAAACTAAAGCATCAGAAAGCATCTCAGGAAACGTTCTGCTTCAATCGACGCATCGCAATGCTTCACCTACCATGTCACAAGGCTTCTTGGGAAAAACTACTTACATATGACATGTTACACGCCTCATCAGATGTAGCAAGCATGGTTTGAAAAACCGGACCCGCCCTCCTGGTTTGACCGGAGCCAAGAGGTTTCTTGAGCGGGGTCATCTGGGTCAGCCAGATAGATTGACCCCGTCGACCCTGTTTAGCCCTGACCCCGTCGACCCTGTTTAACCCGCTCGGTTGAACTAATAAGAGTGACTAGGCCGGGCAGGGTAGTTTTCCCCTTTTATCCCGATTCCCTTTCCTCCTCTCCCCCATTGGCCAACTCCCTCTCCTCTAAATCCTCATTCCTCTCCTCAATACTTATTCCTCATCTCCACGTCGTCCAACGGCTAGCCTAGCCCCAGCTCTCCCTTGTTATTCCCTCACCAAACTCCCTCGCCTCAGCTCTCATTCGCCATCCCTTGCCCCAGCTCCCCCCTCCAGCCTTCACACCACCTCCATGGCTAGCCCTCTCACTACCTCCCTCGACCATGGAATATGTAGCTTTGTTTATTTTGAATTAAAATGTATATATGGAAAAGGGGAGTTAGGAGTTTTATTTTTTGTAATGTGGTTGTTTCGTTCATTAAATTGCTACAAAGTGAACATTGGGGGGAGGGGGGTTCTATTTTTTTGGTATTGATGACATCAACAAATGGGTCAACGTAGGTTGACCCCCAGTTAGACCTACTCTGCAAGAATTCTAGGTTGATTATCAGTCCGGTTTTTAAAACCTTGGAAGCAAGGGCTCTCAAAATTTTTTATCAAACATTCTTCTTTCCAATGCATTGCACATTAACAACAATATGTCGCAAAGGGCCAAGAGAAAAATTAAACCCTTGTTGTTAAAACATTCAACTTAAGCACTTAATGTTTCTTCATTCAAAATTAATTTACTTAAAACTAAGTGAGTGTGTGCATGTTCATATATCTAATTTATTTTGTAGCTCATCAAAACACTTCATCCTTCATCTTGAAGCTTTAGAATATTTGCAATTGCTCCATTCTCAAAGTCTATCAATTCCAAAAATTGTCTCTACTCATAGCAAACTAATCAATTTCCTAGACTCAAATACGCCCATTCATGACATAGTTTTGGAACGATAATTAGCAAATTACATTTGCACTCACAACTTTGCCTAATGATCAACATCTCTAGCAACTCTGTGGCTTCCTGATGCAAGGCAAGAATGAACTAGATCACACCGGCTATTAGGTAAGTAACACCCAAAAAATTGGTATGAATCATTAAACTGTTATTTTAGGAAACTTACTTAAATTAGGAAAGTTTGGTTGCCTAATTGATTTTTGATATGTTATATTATGTTGTATGTTTGATGTGTAGGTGATGCATTAGAAATTGATTTAACATTGGACTAAGTTAGGCAGGTTAATCAGGGCGCGAGGACTAGCCCTGGCGCTGGGGCTTGAGGCCACCTGACTCCCATTAATGGGAGCAGGCGCCTAGGTGGGTACGAGACATGTATTAGGACACATGTGAGTGGGATGAAGTGGTTAGGGCTCATGGTAACGTAGTTATTACGAGATTGAGTTGTGTGACACACGCACTGGACGTCAGGCACGTGGACATCAAACACATGGGCGCCAGATCCCAGGGACGTCAAGACACGTGTGAACACGTGAGTAAGCGCAAATCTTGGTTAGTTAATCATAATAATTGAAGAAGATTACAATAAAAGAAAATATTTGATTACTAATTGTAAATCAAGAAAGTACCTAAATTGGTTATTGCTATTTATGATAGCCACTCAGGGAAGGGAGTAGATTATTCCCAAGATCATTAGTAGCCAATCAGAGAAGAGCGACCAAATGGAAAGGACGTCCAAAAGATTTGAGATAAGATTAGATAGTTTATTGAATTGGAAGATGAGATCAATTTTGAAAGAAGATTGGATTATCAAATATATAGAATTTTAACCAATTTGGGACGCCAAATTGGAAGGACGTCCAATGCTTAATTGAGTAAGTTAGATGAAGGGCTGAGATTATAAAAGAGGAGAATTAAAGGCAAAAAGTGAACCAAACAAGGATTAGGAAACCCTAGATATTTCAACTCCAATTTGGAATGGTCGGCCCATTCACTTGGCCGGCCACCTCTTTTTCTGTTTGGTTGGGTTTCTTCTTCTCTTTCTCCTTCAAGTCAGCACCTATTTACCCCCTTCTCTCGTCCAAAAACTCCATTAATCCAAAGGTTGAGGGTGGCAACTAGTAGAGGAAGAGATGGTCTTCGCAAGGAAGCAAAGAAGTACTTCGTTCATAACAAGTAGGATGGTTTTTCCCTTGTCTTTCATTTAAATTCTTTAATTCATATGAAGATCGATATTGTGGTGTCTTATTGGCATGGTTATTAATTCCGTGTTGATATTAAAGTGATTCAAGTTCATAGTTTGCAATAATTGTCATTATGGAATGATATGTGTGGAATCGCATGTAAGTTTGTGCTCCAATTCTCTTTTGCTACACATGCTAGCTACCATATGGAAAACTTAATTTGTCTTGATACTTCTTTGTTGCCTTATGGGTTCTATTATTTTTTGTCCGGTTCGTGTTGTCTTGATTTATTGATGAATCATGACAATTGCATAGCCATAATTGGTTATTGTCACTAATTGAGATTAATGTGGACTAGTAATAGAGAACGTCTCATACATTAGTGTCATGACCTACTAGTCACTCAAAGGAGTTCTTCATGACATGTCAGTTCACTGATTCATGTGTCCATGTGTCTAGAATTAGTTGTCTAGTTCCAATACTTCTATTGTAAGGGATACTATGTTTGTATATTCAAGTAAGGATAATGAAACAATCCCTAATCCATAACAATTACTAAAAGTTAGAACTACTAAGGTTTTATAATAAGCATAAGATATATATAATTATGTATATGAAGACATTAGTGGGCATAATAGAGGGTAATTATACTCCTTAATCGAATAGAACTAGGATTAGTGCTCTCGGCTAGAACTATTTCTGCGTCAATGACCTGCACTAAATTAAATGTAATTAATTATAGAAAAATTATATATGTCGTCTATTGTCTTGGAAACTAGACTCATAGGGGTAATTAAATTAAAAAATTTAGAGTCTAATTCAAACTGTACTAACAATGGGGACCGTCAGAAGTAAACTAATGTGCCGAAAAAAGTACACTATAATTAGGTTAAAAAGACCTAATACCCACTAATACATGAGTGAGTTAAGATAAGTGTATAATGTAATTTATTTACACATTACAAGACCTACCAATCACAATTACAATAAGAGTGACTAAGTGATAAGAATTAGTATCGTGGGGTAATCTAAGGTTTCTTGGTATTCAATATGTCTTTAGTGCTTTGCTTGCAATGTTGATTCAGTTTGAGCCTCCAATTGGAGTCTGAATCCTCAAACTATATTATTTTTATTCTTATCTTGTTAGTATGAACAAGTTTTCCTTGAACTTAGTTAGTTCTTGGGTTCCTATCTAGGGCTACGCATGTGTAACATATTAGATGTATTGAAATATCTATTGAACTTCTTTCGTGAGTCAGATGTTGAAAGTGGTATTGAATTCTCTTGAACTCTTTTTGTGAGTACGATGTTGAAATGATGCATTCCTAAGTGTTGCGACCTCTGTCCTAAGAAGTATTTATTTATATATGTTAATTGTTTCTCAGCAAGAGTCCTTGTGAGGATCTCTCCGAGGTAGAATCATAGTATGCTCAATGAACCATTGCTAGATCTTCCAAGATCTTCGATATTTATGGAACCCTACGAGCCTCCTACCCATAAAGAGGTATATATATACGTACATTTTAGGTTGTGAGATATTACGGAAGGTCTTTTAGTCTCACTGATGGGCTCTTTATCCTAGACGCATGGCCGGGTTCCAAAGAGAGAACTCTAGGGTAGTATGGTAAGTTGCCACTTGCGAGCAGTAAGATCTATGAGCAGAAATTGGATCTCCTCACACTTTTGATGTTTGGAGTCAATCATGAATGGTAATCCCTCCTTACACTTTTGATGTTTAGAGTCTCGATGAATTATGCTATTCTTCAGGTAAGATACTTAGATGTTCAGTTATGTTGATGATGAATGTCATTTGTGAAATCTTATTCCTATTCCACATAGATTATATATATATATATATATATATATATTTGGTGGATTTTTATATCATATTACGTATTTCTGCTGAATACTCATACATCCTCTAATGCAAGCATAAAAGAGGAATGAATCTGGTCAGATTGTAGTTCAACAAAAAGCTGAAGACTGCGTTGGGAACAAATGTAAAAGTTATTTCTTATTTTATCTATTATTGAATAATTGTAGAATTATGGCATATGTGCCTAGAAACTTTAATGGTTTGGTTTTTATTGGATTATTTAATGTTTATATTGGAGATTAATCTGGGATTATGTGCTTTTCTTTTATAACGATTAATGATGTTGATTTATAAGACTGAGTATTTTCAATTGCATATCCTTTTGTGATGTTGTAATTGACAGGATGGTTGAGTATTTGGTTGTGTTCCTGAGTTTTCAACTTCAAGACTATTGGTATAATTGACGTCTTCCGCACTCCGACGAGTCTGGGAATTTCAGGGCGTGAGAAGGTTAAAGTGATGACATTCCACTTCCAAGCTTCTCAAAGCATGTAGAGAAATCAAAGGATAATGGAAAATAACAAAGAAAATTCCCCCTTCTATTGCTTAAGCAAAACAAAAAAATCATAAAAACCTAGTTCGGTGGCCTTGTATGGCATTAACGGGCCGTTTGGGGTGTGAAAAAGTAATTTCATCCATTAGTGGATTTTTGGGATAATCCACTGACCAGCTGAAACACCTCATGAATTTTTTTATTATCCCCAAAAATCCTAACCAGCTGGATTTTTTTTTCAGCTGGATGGTGCTGATTTTCCACGCCCCCAATGGCCCCTAAGTTCATATCCTGACATGTGAAGCCCTAGTGGTTCAAATTGTAAATAACTAAAAATCTGTTCACTAACGAACGGCTTTCTCCTAAAAAGAAGATGTTTTAGTATTGATGCAGTGGTTGGGACCAGGACGGTCTTTTTTTTCACAACTCTAGACTAGCCAACAAAGTCCATCATCAGCATGGACTCCTATAACACCTCATGCAGGTCTGCATCATTCTCTTGATGTTGGAAGGAATTTTCCATTGAATACTTGTTGTAACCATAACCATCTCACATAACTCTTCATGGGCCTTTTCAAGTGCATTCGTAACTTTAATATGAAAATCTTAGAAGCTCGTCGTGTAAAGCACTCTATGGCATAGTTTTCAAAACCGAACCGGGCTGGCTGGTTCGACAGCGGAGAACTGGAACCGGCCGAAAAACCGGTTCGATTAGGAGGCTCACCCCGGTCCATTAAATCAGCCGCTTTTCTCCTGAACTGTTGAACCAGACCAGTCCAAGTCACAATATTTTTTTTTGTGAAAAAAAAATGTTTTGAGTATGATTCGAAACGGGACTTATATATAAGTACCAAAGTTCTTAACCAATTGAGCTACAAATGTTTTGATATTAATATTGTATAAAATATATATTTATCATATACCTAAGGTGGGCTTCACTCCTCACATTCCATATCGGGTCAATCCGATTCGACTCCGGTTTGACCACGGTCCAACCGGACCGGCCATCAATCCAGGTCGATGACCGGTCTAGTTTTGAAAACCTTGCCCAGTGGTCTTCAATAAGGACTCCTTGAATTCCTTGCTACTTTTTCCTGTTCATCTTTTCCAAAATAAAATTCCTTTCAATCTTCAGCCATCAATACTTTTAAAACTCTGACAACCGGATTGGTATAAGGACTTTCAAGTACTTCCTTAACTCATGTAAAACCTAGTAACTTCACAACTCTCATGGCCTGGACTTTGACTCTGGGTTAACCTTTTAAGCTATTCTGACAGATCGCTTTGAGCACCGGTTAAGGTGTTCTTGATGATTTTAAGCAATATGTGATTTAATACAACAGTAATTAATCTTAATTATTTCACCAAATAACTAATCAACATAGCAAATTTAAAAAATAAATATAACATAAGCATTTTTTACATGGAAACCCTACGTGGAAAAAACGACGCAACCTTAACTCGATCAATTAACCAATGCAGTAGAAGAAAATTCAGGAACTACAAACAGTTACCATACCAATCGCAATCCTTCTCGAACTGGCCCGTACCTAAAGATCCTCCTCAGCTCTTGGCTCTCCTCCTTCCCGTAATGCTTAGCAGCGAACACTCCTTCAATTCTTGAATTCGATTTGTGTAATGTGTGCAGTGAAATCACAACAAAGACTTGACTTTAATCTCTCAAAACTCAAGCATGTGCAAAAACTTCTCTATAGAAGAAACTAGGGTTTCTCTGATGTTCTAAGAGAAGTCTATGTCTTTCCCACATCCACAAAGGCATTAAATGGTCCCTTAGATCGGTCATAAGATTTAAACATTCACTAGGCAAGGACTCTTCAGGTGGCAGCAGTTAGGGATTTTTTTGCAGCATGGTACCATCCTCCGTGCCAAAAATCTTTTTTGACCTTGGTTCCAAAGAATGCAAATGAAAAAAGATTTAAAGAGTTCAGGACTACTGCTCTTTGCAACTTCTTTATAAGATTGTTTCAAATATTATGGCCACAAGATTATCACAGTTTCAACCCTCATTAGTGTCTCATAACCAGGCGGCTTTTGTCAAGGGGCACATGATCACTGAGAATATTCCACTTGCACATGAGTTAGTAGGAGCAAACAAGAGCTGATTGAGCAAATCAGTACCATTCGAACAGAGGTCCAAACAGCTTTTGCAGCAAAGTGGACATTAGGAAAGCTTTGACAAAATCAGATGGGATTTTGTGCTCCATGTCCTTCTGGAGTTTGGCTTTAATAATATTTCGACTAATTGGATTGAGCAGTGCATTACCACACCTTCTTTCAGTGTTCTCATCAACGGTTCCAATTATGGCTTCTTCAAGAGTAAATGCAGCCTCAGGCAAGGGTGTCCACTTTCTCCAATGCTATTCATCCTATGCATGGAAGCCCTCTCGGCCATTCTAGAAATAAACTGTGCATCAGGCTTTATTTGTCTCCCCTCTATATGCTCAAGCACTTAGCATCTCACATCTGCTACTTGTAGACGATTTCCTCCTATTTTCGCACGGCAACATCTCCTCGGCCCAGCATATCAGGAATTCTTTGGATGAATTTGCTTCTTACTGTGGATTGCAGCCCAACATATCCAAGAGCTCCATTTATTTCTCTGCGACATGCCCCTAAAGTGGCTATTTCTAACATTTTTGCCTTTATGGTTGGCTCTCTTCCGATCAAATGTTTAGGCCTGCCTCTTCTTCAAGAAGGCTCACCTTTGCAGCTTGCAAGCCTTTTTTGGACATCATGCTTTAAGCTACCTAAGAGAATTTGTCACTTTATTGAAAGAGCATTTGCGCCATTCCTCTGGTGGTAGGGTATGACTGAATGCGTGAAGGGGGTCTTGGTATCCGAAGTATCAAAGACTCCAATAATGCACGCCTTGTGAAGTATTTTGGCAAATTTATTCTTTGTGTGTGTCAATATATATGCAGAGGGGATGCAAAATCAAGATTGGAAATGGCGCTGCCACCTTTACTTGGCTTGACCCATGGATCAATTCAACTCAACTCAGTAGAAAATAAATACAGCAGCTAGGTGATTCTTAGTTGGATTGACTAAATATTTCTATTGCTCATGGCGATTGGTCTCCTAAACCTTCACAAACCATGTTTCTCTACAGAGGAAGATTCAATTGGTTCTTTCTTCAGGCAGGTTCTCACACACGTCTGCATATATTCAAGTGGATTGGCACAGATTCATTTGGAGTAAGCATAGAGTGAACATGCATTTATTCATTGCTTGGCTCGCTATTTGCAACAGCTTGCTCAGTTCTGACAATTTGAAGAAGCGGGGTTTCTAATTAGCAAATGTGTTATCTATGTTCATGTTGAAGAAAGCCAGAGTCACCTTTTCTTTGAGTGTCACTTTCCAAACAGGTGTGGAGTTTAATCCTTGACAAATGCCATATTGGTAGATATGTGCTCGACCATGATGAAGAGCTTCATTGGATTCTTCAGTTCATCCAATTCAACATATATGTCAGTATCGACATGGAAACTTTGTTCCACATTTATATCTCTCGCATATGGCGTGAAAGGAATAGTCATATACTTGAGGATAACAGTTGTTCTTCATCTGCACTTGCGAATGGCATTATGTCTCTATCACGTGACATCCTGGAAGTCTTTCGTCTCATGCATAAAATTATTAGTGCGTTGTACTTTTTTGTTTATCCTTGATGCTTCGCACATTCTGGTTCCTTTCTTGCTTTGCTTGAGTTGTTTTGGGTTGACATTTCCTAATTATCCAAAATAAAGATTAACTTCGTAATTTGCTATTTTGCATTCGAACCCAGACGAAGTTGCGATTGATCGCCGACGAAGTTGGGTTCAAACTCTAGCTAAAGAGAGTTGTTTTTTCTTCACATTTTTGACTCCTTGCAATTGAACTGATTCGAACTGAAACTTAAAAGGGTTTAAACACATACATTTTCATCCAACACACATTAGTTTGAACGGAAGAGTTTTCAATTTACAATGTCCTAATATAGTTCTACCTAATTTTACTTCACTCTAACACTTAAATTAAACATTCTAATTAAACCTAAGCTCTGTGTGTGTGTGAGATATACCTTAACAGAATGAATATTCAATTTAACCTCTTCCAAGTCGCTCGGCTCCATTCTTCAAGGTGTTAATTCTGATAGTCTTAATTCAACCAATTCACACATATCGAATAAATTCTTGGTGAAAATTATACACAATAAGACATTGGTTTGTTCAAGAATATGTCAATTCACTCGACTCTTCTTCCACTCTCCCTGGCTTTTCTAAATTTTATTCTCTGGCTGCCTCTTGTGACTTTGCAGTTATGCTTCTACTATGCCGTAAAATTTTATAATGCTTCAAGTTCAAGTCCTCTCTCTCGCACTTACCCTGTTTGGGAGCATTTTGTATTTTAAGATTTTTTATCCCCATAATATCTCTAGTTTATTTTTTTCATCTCAGATATTGGAATTTTTTCCATATTACCTGTCACCAACTATAGTTTTCTCATATTACTTGATTTTTCCCGTAAAATCGCATATGACCTGGAATCAGCACCTAGAATACCGAAAATGCCCTTCTTTTACGTTTTTTGTGCCTTTTATAACCGAAATGTTTCGTTCTTCCCAAAATTACCAATTTACAGGAGCATCAAGTTGGGGAAGAAGACATTCCGGCAAAGGTCCGCCCATCATCGCGGTTCAAACTACCGCCGGTGCCGTCCAACTCAGAAAAAATAAAATTTCACGCCAAAAAACTGTAAAAATAGCAGGAAAGACGAGAAAAATAAAGGGATTTTGATGTAAGAGCAGTGGGGAAGCCCTTTTAACCACAAAAATTAAGATCTACATGTTCGATCGCTCATTTCTGTTCGATCGCTCCTGAACATGAAATAAGAGGATAAAAATAGGTACAAGCGTAAAATACTCGCCGGGGAGCGACAAGTTCAATTTATATATCTTTATGTGATCCTAATGAGGTGGAAGACAAGGAAAAATTATGAAGAACGTAAAAAAAAGGGCAAAAATGGATGAAAAATTAGCGAATTATGACATTTTGAAGATTGTCATTTTATCGTGTAGAATATACACGACTTGAGTATTTATCGTGTATACATACACGATAAATACTCAAGTCGTGTATATTCTACACGATAAAATGATAATCTTCAAAATGTCATAACTTGCTCATTTTTCATCAGTTTTTGCCTTTTTTTTACATTTTTCCTCATTTTTCCTCTTCTTCCACCTCATTAAGATATATTAGGTTGAGAAAAGAAGAAAAAAGAAGAAAGTAAAAGTATTCCGATGTCTAAAGCTTCGCCGCACCGCCCACACAAAAAAAAACTATGATCAAGAGATTTTGATGTAAAAGCAGCAGGGAAGCCCACCCAACTATAAAAATTGATATCTATATATAAAAAAACATACATAAAGGTCACCCATTGGTATTCGACCGCTCCTGGACATGAAAATTAGAGTGAAACCATGTGGGAAGACGGGTTAGCACTTAGCACTTAGCACTTAGCAGTGAAAAGGGGTTGCTGGGAACAGGCGCGAGATGTTATCCAATTGACCACTACCAACGAAGGCCTTGGGCCCGGGCCTGTCCCCGTCCCCTGACTTCGAACCTTAAAATTAGAAAGCTGTTACCAAACGAGAAATTATTTACAACCGGCAAAATACGCACCGAAATTGATGTTTATACACGTGCGCTCAGCTGTTTTTGGCACCAAAATAGTTATAGTGCACGAGTAGGCCTGTCCCCGTCCCATGACTTTTTCATGTCCTTGCACTTTGGCTAGTTTGATCTTCTAACAATCACAAAAAAAATAAAAAATTACGTGCACACCTACTCTATCCTTACAATTCCTCACTTGGACTTCTTCTTTCGTTTTTTCAATAACTCACAATGGCTTGTTAAAAACACTTCTTTCCTCTTTAACCACTAACCCACGTCACCTTTTATGCTACTTTTAAAAGAGCCGTCAATTTTTAAGATCAATAGCACACTCGCTACACATGTACATTATGGCAGTTTGGCACCAAATTAGAGGAGCGTAAGTTCATAGCTTGTGCGTCGTTGATCTCTCGACAGCTCCCTATCAAGGAATCTCGTATCGGATATCGGTAAAATATCAATCGACCTAAGAGATAAAATATTGGTGATATTTGTAAAATAATATCGGTGATCAAAACTAGTTTTTACTATATATTTTCACAATCTAATTTTTAAAATGAGTTATACTAATTTAGACAAAGCATAGATTTCAAAATATGCCTAAAAATGCATATTCGGATGGGAAATAAACGGAAAAATTATTTTTTAAAAAAAAAACTTTTTTTTAAAATGGTGAAACCGTTATATCAGTGATATTTTAAAAAATTCAAAAAAATAATATTAACCCATATCGTTTTATCGAGTGAGGTATATATATATATATATCGCCGATACTTCCTTGCTCACTGGTGCCCTGGAGTATTGTGCAAAGAACATTAAATAATTTCTCGTATTCACAGACCAGTAGTAAAGTTCTGCCATACTTGTCAGCTGCCTTCTATTTTAAACCAAGTGTGGACGCCCGTATCCTAAATTCCTCCTAGATGCAGGCCTAACCCTCAGCGTACCCTTCTTTCCATTCAAAGCGTCCATATCAGACCATATGTAGGTCCTATCTGAATGGGCAATGGACCAAAGAACCTTTTCTTTACTGTTGCATTTCGATCTGCCAACTGGCTTCCTCCCTTCTTCAAACCAATCACTATCCTGCTCTCCTCAACCTGTATGGCCTGCCACAATCTGAAGGACAAATTCTCAACTATCCCAGCCCGTATGCATCAAGCTTATCAAGCTTTTTTAAAACCAATCACCATATTCGTAGCAAGTAAAATATTCTCAATCGCACTTTCCTCTTATTCTTTCTCCTTCAAGCCAACCACATAAGACTCTTAACATATCTTTTGACAACTTGGGCTGCTTACCATTGTTATGGTGATTAGAGAAATGAATATTGGAACATCATCAAATATTATATATACTCCCTCCGTCCGCAGTTCATTTTTGAAAACTTTATGGTGATAATAACTCCCGACTGAGGGAGTATGAGCTCTACCAACTTGGGCTAGCTTTTCCATTGAGCCCTTAATTAAGTTGCACAAAGATATTTCCCTTAAGTGCTTCAATTAGCTCATATCTCAGACTCTGATATCCTGTTTAGACACTTATAAACTCTAATTAGTCATTAATTAGGATAAACGCAAAAATATGGTACTTGAAATCTAGAAGTATAGAAATGGGCAAGAAATTTTAACACTACACCTATTGGAGGGATTTCCAAAATATTGGGAGGGGCAATTGCACTTTTAACCATATAATTCTGTATTTACTTCCTGGTACTTCTCAATCTATTTTAGGGTATTCATTTTTGTTGGCTTGATTAACAGTTATGAAATTTTTGGCACTCACTTTGTCCCATATTAATAGCTACTATGGTACAAATATATTTTTTTTAAAATGGAGTGCTTAATATCGGATGGAATATATGAATATTTTCACTAATCAATAAGTTTCTCTTTTCATAATTTTTGGTACGAAAATCTTGCCTATGTGGTTTGTTTTAAAAAAGAGATGATTTCCATCTCCTCTAACTTTCTAGGAAAGAATTACCAGTTCAAGTTCAAATAAACATATCTAGTGTGGGCTGTACAGAAAAAAAATAATTATTGTGTTGTATATTTGGTAGGTATTGTTCTTACTAAGCCCTATCCCTAAGAGTTCAAGGTGGTATGGCTCATGTGGGAAATCATCCCCATTTTCGGTGTGAGCGCTTGTACAGATATAAGGACCTTGACCTGTGGAACCTATTGTAAATTCTCAGGTTCCTAGATCTGAATAACAATCCAAAATTTATCATATTTAGGGTTTGTTTGGTAGAGGATTGTAGGAGTGGGAAATATAGATTTTAAGGAAGTAGCTGGATTAAAGAATCATGGTGTTTTGGTTAGGAAGAAGAAGCTTTTAGAGAAGAATTTAGGGTACGATGGTATATTTTATAATTAAACATGAAAGGCAGGGGCACATATAAAAAAATATATTTTCATGATTAAAAATATATTATTTTATATATCTCCCTATCTTTTTTACAAAATTACAGGAAATACCATTGAGAAAAGTCAATAAAGTAAAAGTTGTATTCTTTTAAAAAATCTCCTTTGGAGGAGAGATTTTCATGAAAAAGTTAAATTCTTCTAAAATCTAGCTATGTACATGTTGTCACACAAGCCCTTACATAGCTGAGTGACCGACCACGAAATGGGTTGTCCATGTGCATCAAGACATCCGCAAGTCTATTGATCGTGTACGTCAAGCATGTATGGCGGACATGTATGGGAGTTTTTCAGTCTCATTGGGTTCTCACCTGAAAAAATAAATGCAGAGAAGCAAAAATTGCCCATTTCCCCTCATGTTATTGACTGAAAACTCAAGTGCCTTTATTCTATCATTCACTACTGTGAAGGCACCTTTCCTTTCTCTATAATCACAATTGCTGTCACTTTGAATCAAGACGCGTTCTATACAAAGATAGTTGCGAGGCAAAATAATGTACCTCGGACAGAAGATTGGATTGTCCGAGGACCCGTATCCGTGTTGATACATCCGGATATTCTGACACGCCTGTCCGAAACCAGCCTAAGCGTCGCCGTCACGTGTCCTTGTTAACTAAAATCATGACACGCCTATTCGAAGGCACTATTTGATTCTCTCGAGGTCCCCCTGCCATGAATGAGCTTCCAAATCTTGGTACATGTGCCCTGAGCTGGTTGATTCTCCACCAGATAAGCCTACCTCAGTACTAAAAACATGATCTTTTTGCCATTGCACGAGAAATTATCCCACGATACCAGACGGAACAGAGTTGGTGACGGCGTGAGGAGGGGAGACGGAAACGTGTAATATATATAGTTCGACCTAAGACACAAAATTTCGGAGATATATAGGAGATATTTGTAAAAAATATCAGTGGTTGAAAACTAATTTTTATCATATATTTTCACAATCTAACTTTTAAAATAAGTTATATTAATTTAGACAAAGCATAGATTTCAAAATATGAAACAAATAGCAAAGTTGTTATTTTTTCCTTTTTTTTAAAATTCCTAATTTTTTTAAAATATTTTTTTTAAATAATGTTATTTTTTTTTAAATTAGTATAACTCATTTTAGAAGTTAGATTGTGAAATATATGATAAAAACTAGTTTTTGACCACCAATATTTTTTTACAAATATCTCATATATTTTGTCTCTTAGGCTGACCGATATCCGATACGGAATTCCTTACCCCCTTATCCTCTTTTTCCTTTTTAAGCAGTCCTCCCTCTCTTCTTCTTCTTCTGCTATCGCCGCTGCGGGGCATTGTTCTCCGCCGAATGAACCCACCGGGCGTCATCCCAAAGCCCGAAAAAACAGAAAGGGATGAAGCACATTTTCAAGAAGCTCCACTTCTGCACCAACCACGACCCCCTCCCCTCCTCATCTCTTGCCGGCGGCTCTCCCGTCGTCAACTCCTTCTCGACGTCACCGTGGGCGCCTTCTGTGCCTGGGTTAGAGTTATTTTTTGTCTGCGGAGGAGTTTCAGATTCAGCTGGCGGTGGCTGTTAGCACCTTGTTGTCGACCTCAGTGTCTGTTCCTAATTCTGAGTTTCTTCTTGGTCTAGCAGCTTGGAGGGAGAAGATGCTAATTAGATTGATGAATTTTTAATAGGGCTACACCAAAAAACCCGAACCCACCCAACCCGGATGGCTATTCCGGGTAGAATTGGTTCTAAGATTTTAAATCCTACTTCTATCTTGGGTAGGGTCGGATTTGGCTTTAAAATACCCAAGAATCGACCCTACCCGAGATATACCATTTAAACCCTTAATTTTTTAATATATATAAAAAATTATTATTATAATTATATAAATTATTATATTAAATCTTTTTTTATTATTTTATTAAAATCTGGGTTCCTAACTCAGGTTCTCGGGTATTACAGGTTCTACCTCGAGTATGGTCGGGTTTAGAAATCTCGGGTCCTATCTCAGGTAGGGTCGGGTTTAAGTAACTCGGGTAGGTCGGGTTCTGTTAAACCCAAGAAAATCTAACCCAAGATGCAACCCTAAATTCAAGTAAGACTGGCGTCGATGTCTGCATTCAATGAGAGAGAGAAGGAAAAAGAGACCAGATGTGTACGTGTTCATTTTTTACTCGGTGCCATAAAATTAACTTGGGTTGGCACTTGTACCCAATAATTTCTCATTGCGCATGAGATAACTTTAGATGTTCTTTTCCACTCTTATCTTTTTAATGATGGCAGGCAGCCCTTATAGTAGTGGTGCTTTCCTGTAGAAACCATTGGGTCTTGCAAACACCTTGTGTGAAAGCTACGCCTAAAACCTGAAGAAGCTGTCATAGTGACATAATGCACCAAGACTGTCTGCTACTTAGAAAATAGAAGAATGTCATATGCAAATAAGAGGTGAGAGATTTCTCCTCTATTTCTCTACTTCAAAAGAACTCACTTTTCAAAAAAATTGGTTTTCACAAATAAGCCCTCCATTGCTTCCAAAATGGGTCAAGTAATGGGCATCTCCACATGAGAGAGAAGTCCAACAACCATGGGCTTCACATGAAGAGGGAAAAACACAACAATTCTCCCCCTCGTATATGTGAGAGCTCCTCTATATCATGGAATGTCGTATCAGATATCGGTAAAATATCGGTCGACCTAAGAGACGAAATATCGGAGATATATCGGAGATATTGTGTAAAAAAATATTGGTCGTCAAAAACTAGTTTTTACCATATATTTTCACAATCTAACTTCTAAAATGAGTTATACTAATTTAAACAAAGAATAGATTTCAAAATATGCATATTAGGATAGAAAACAAACATTAAAGTTTTTTTTTCCCAAAAAAAAAAAATTTCGAAATTTTTTTTTTAAAAAATATTTTTTTTTTCAAAAAAGACCGATATATCGGCGATATTTGGAAAAATTCAAAATTTCGATATTTATTGGTATCGGTGTATCGGTTTGTGTCTGATACCGATATATCGGCGAGCTGGCATTCCATGCTCTATATTACACATGAGGGCTGACCTCATCAACATCGGCCCAACTTCTACAACGTTCAATCTTCATTTTAAGGGCAATCTTGGTCATCATATCCGACGGGTTTTTGTAGTATAAATCTTTCTTGACTCCCAGAGCTTCCTTTCAAACACATCCCTTAATACCTCACATCAATATGTTTGCCCCTATAGTGGAAACTTAGATTTTTGCTCAACTGGATAACATTTTGGCTATCACAATACACAACATATCTGTCTTTCTTTATATCCAACTCTTCTATGAATCTCTCCATCCATATCATCTTTTGTAAGTTATGGTAATTGTAATGTACTAAACCTCTGTTGTAGACAATATAACACATTTTTGTAACCTTTATTGCCATGACACAGCTCCCCCCGCAAAAGTGATCAAATACCCCGAAGTACTCTTCCTTAAGTCAACATCTACACCCATATTCAAATCTGTAAATCCTTCAACCAAATATTTATCATCTCCAAAGCATAAATGTTACGCATGAAAAATACACATTTTTATATGTCTTTTACCTGTTTGTTAGTCTTAACTTCTAGTTAAAATAAGGAATAAAATGGATTATTAGTAATTACTTTAGTAATTAGGATTGAATAAATAATGCGCTTTAAATGGCTCCATCTAAATGTGTTCCGTAATTTTATGAAATTATTTGGTGCGTCTAATGTGGGACATATTTTATTTTCTGTAGATTCAAGTGCTCGGACTGTAGAACGGCCAAAGTAAAGCAATTACGCATGTTTTGAAGTGCCAAAGTGACCCAATAACTGAGATCAAGTGCATAGAAAAGATCTGAACCGTTGATGATACACTTAAGAGAAGACGGGTTTTGATTTTAACGTACATAGCATTCAAATTCGATACGGTGAATGATATTGTTACAACGGGTTTTAACTTAGCCAATTAAAAAAAATAGAACATGAACCAAACCGGTTCAATGAGAAGAAAAAATAGGGGGGGTCGACCATTCGAGACAGACAACCAGACAGTTCTATCTTTCATTTTTTTCCAGTTTCAAATTGTGATTTCGGTTTTTTTTTTTTCATTTTCATTTTCATTCCGGCGTTGTGCTGATTGGAAGCTGTTCGAACTATTGTGGGGAGCAGTCGGCCAAGAGAAGAGGATCATCATTTTGCTAATTTTTTATTATTCTGAAATTCTTATAAGTTAAATTTTACTTTTAATTGAGATGAATCTTATTATTATTGTAATTCAATTCCATAGTATGAGTAGCTAAATTCCTGTCTAGGCTGAGATGAAGCCATGATTAATTGTAAGAGTAGGATTCATATGATACAGTTATTATCTCTAAATTAATGCACTTTAACGATTGTTATTCTCGAATCAATTGCATTGAATCGTAAGTTTAATATGTTGTTTGGATATTAGTTGTAATTTATCAAATGATGGATATAACTAATGATTTGAATTTCATCTATTAATATGCAAGAGAATGTAAAAATTTATATCTTTCATGTTGAAATCTTTCGTAGGAGAATAGATTGAATTCAAATTCTCTACGAGATAATCGTGAGAACATTTGCTGATTGTGGATAATTATTCCTATGATTGCATGTGCTAATTCTTATACCCTAGTCTTTTAAGTATTTGATTAAAATTTTTAATTTTTATTTATCAAATTAGTCTCTTTTCAGCCGATTAATTAATTACTTTTATATTAGTTGGTTAGTTAAAGTTGTTTAATTGCATTGAGTCTTTGATTAGTCGTAGCTATAGTTAATCGAATCAATTTAATTCTTCAACAAGGGTAGTAATATGATCTTCGAATTAGAATTCCACAAATACAAGTCTCTGTGGGTTCAACCTCGTAAAATTGTGCGACTGTCCTCAAAATATGATTCGTACACTTGCGAGTAAAATTAAGAGATTAATTAAAATAACAACAATAAACATACCTTAGAGGAACGTCTTAGATACCGAAGAAGCTATTGCACCGAATTTCAATGCTCCTTCCCCGAGTTTGAAAAATGTCTACTAACAACTCCAACGATATGTATAATATCCAACCTTGTACACACCATTACATACATAAAACACTTTATTGCCGATACATAGAGAACCTCAGTCGTTTCTTCCTTCTCCCTTTTATTTGAAGGACTTTGCTTAAATAGCTAAGTCCTCCACAATGAAAATACTTTCATCACCTTTCGAGATTTTGACTTCTTGCCATCTTTATCATTCTTAGGGTCTTTACTCTTTGACCTTATTTTTCTTTGTTCAAAAATTAATGTTTGAGATGAAGACCCAATAACTTTCTCTTAACCCCTTTATTCAATAAACTATTTGTGGCTTGACTCATAAATAACACTCCATTTAATGTCGAGTCCTAAGAGACACCACAAGAGTCTCTCAACTCTCCAATAAGGAACAAGCAATAACAAGGCTTGCAACACATCATCTAAATTAATCTTCATACTTGTCAATTGGTTGACAATGCTTTGCACATTATTAAAAAGCTCTTCCACCGAACTCTTTCCTTAAACTTCAAGTTCATTCATTTTGTGCATGCAAGGATATAACAATATTTTCCATTGGATCCCCCAATAAGATTCACATTTGACCTTGATATATTCACATCCCTTTAATTAATTTTACAATCCCTACCACCTAATTCAAGTACGTCATTATGATGCACATTCTACATAATGTATCTTTGACACCATCGTTATTTTCTTCCACCTTTAAGTATACCATTAGTATCGACAACCTATAAAAGACGACAAACCCATAGAACTTGATTTAGATACGATAACGGATAACGCATTTGCATGAAAGTTTGACTCCCAAAAATCTATATTCCATGCATGACAATGAATGCATATTTACCTTACCAAAATAAATTAGATTCAAGATGATAACAATAATTTTTGTTGCACAGTTGTCAAAATGGTTATGATGTTTGGTTACATGCACTTAGAATTTTTCGTGGGGGAAAATGTTTATGTCAACACCTAACTCCTTTGACTGAATTGGTTGACCTAAATACTAAAGTATTAGATATTTGTTAATTTTTTTAAGAGAAAAGTTTTAATGAGATCACTCTCATTTGGCTTATATGAGGCCCAATTCAATTCGTAGCCATTGGATCTTGTTCTGACAGCTACAAACGGCTATAAGGAATCCACTTACCCACTAATTTGATACCAACCCTCAGATAGAAATCCAACAAACCAAAAGATTGGCCTCATGTTACTTATATAAGAACGATCTCATGTAAACCGTCCACTTTTTTTAAACCCATACACTGAAAACTAAAATTAGGATGCAATAATTAGAGGAGCTTACTCGATGTGATTAGGTTTTAATTCAAATGTATTGGTCAAACATTGCACAAAAGAGGGACATCAATAATATCACTTGTACTTTGTTCACCACCCCTAATTTCAACAATGCTTATAGTTAAGAACATAAGTTGAACTATAAGTAAACAATATAATATAATCATCCTTCAACATTATTGTTTATTCACTATATTTCTACTAAAATATAGTCTTAAGTTCCTTACCTTCTTGCATAATCTATTTGTCTAGATTACTGGCCATTGCACTTATTCTCTTGGAAAATAACTAGTCATACCTGAGGTTAGTAGACAAAGATTGAGTTTAAATAAAACATTGTTGCATACATGAAAACTGAAACGATATATTAAATTATATAATGTTTCTCATACGCAACATCTCATTAACAATCCATGATACACTGTTTCACACTTCTAAAACATATGAAATTTTTACATTTGATTTCGAGGATAACATTATTATTTTTCATTTGAGTATAGTCAAAACTATTGATTGATCTCTACTTCAATAAATAATCACTCAAAACTATTTCTTTCATTTCAAGTTTGAGAATGAAAGAATTTTTCAAATATTAAAAATACTGGAGACTTTATTTATAATTTTTATAAATTAAAAATCTCATCCATTGAAAAAATTATGCTTATCCACCAAAGATTTTCTCCTTGAAACTCAATTTTTAAGTCAATACAAGGCTTACAAGCAAGCTACCTTACACGTTAAGCTTTGATAGGAAAAAATACATCTAATTATTGGGGTACCTAAGTTTTTTTTGGGTAAATAAATCTTTGTATTGGAGTAGCGTACCTAAGTTTCAATGGGTTCCTGAGCTTCATAACCAAAACTCTATATGTTAGTGACAAAAAAAGTTCACTTTTGCTTGGTGGAGTAATAACTTCACCTTCTCTAATGGAGGTTGACCAGGAAGACCTGAAGGAATGATTAAGGGGCCATTTGGTTCATGATTAATCCACATCCACAGTGAAAAATCTACTTTCACTATTTATTTTTGGATTTTTCACTGTGGATGTATGAAACACCACCTGAGGTGTTTCAGCTGGAAGTGAAAAAAACAGGAAATGAATACTGAAAGTGAAACATCCACTATGGATGTTTTGCTCTTTTTCACGCCTCCAAATGCCATTTCCTACTTTATTTTCTATCATTTTCCACTAAAATGTGTTCGGAAGGCTATTTACATTTAGTAGGTGAATGATCATTATGGTCATTTTCATTCTCCATATTGTCAAATGGGTTTTTAAATAGAAATCTTGTGACGAATGACCATAATTACCCTTCCATCATTCATGTCTCCGTTTTTATCCCCAAAACCCATGCTTCAATCATAAAATGAAAATAAAAAACTTTTCCTTTCCTACAAACATCAAATGGCCTCCCAAACAGCCATGAAGACTCCAAGCTAACAAATTGGGGGCTATTTTAAAAATTTTCATTTCTGAATGGTGCAAATATGAAAGAGGAGAAAAACAAGAGCTGGGAGGAGAGAATTGGGGTGCATTAATTGATGACAGAGGGAGAAGCAAGGGAACGTCTGACGTCTACGTCTGCATTCAGTGAGAGCGAGCGAATTGGAAAAGGAAAAGACGTTTCCGTCTCTCTTCCTCACGCCGTCACCGACTTTGATCCGCTTGGGAACGTAGGACCAGATGTGTACGTGTTCATTTTTTACTGGGAGCCATAAAATTGACATCGGCTGGCGCTTCTACTCAATAATTTCTCGGAACTCATGGATTGACATTGGATTAAAAAAGTGTGGGAAGTCGCCTTATTATACCATTTAACAGGCACGATGTTCTTTTCCATTCACATTCTTTATCACACCAGGCAGCCTTATAGTAATGGTGCTTTTCTGTAGAAATTATTGGTGTCTTGCGAACCTGAAGAAGCTACAATTATTGCAAGAGCCTCTTTGATAGAATGCACCGAGTCCGTCTGCTCCTTAGAAAGTAGAAGAAGGTCATCTGCAAGTAAGAGGTGAGAGATCTAAACGGGGTTTTGAGCTGCTGTAAATTGGTTGCGAGTCATATTAACATGGCGGCACAATGGAAGAACATGAATCGAGAGCTCTATATGGCAATAACATCTAATGGCGTTGAAGCATTTAGACGCCTGATAAGCTACAATGGTGATCTCTTCGAGGAGATGTCGCCAGGGAGGCAGTCGATACTTTATATTGCAGCCAAAGATGGCCACCGGGACATGGTTGAAGAGATCTGCCGTCATGATCAGAGTTCATCCCTTTTCACGAAGAAGGATGTCCTGGGAAGAACTCCACTGCACGTTGCTGCAATGTATGGCCACACTGAGGTTGTTAGAGTTCTGATTGAGCTTGCAAAGAAGGTAATCTCCAGTGAAGTTGGAAAGACAAAGGGAGACGAGATGTCAGAGGCAAGGGATTTATCGGGACAGACTGCCTTGCACTGGGCAATCTGGAATGGCCACCTTAGTGTGGCGAAAGAGTTAACACAAGCATACCCTCAGATGCTGTGTATACCTGCCAACGATGGCCAAGCTCCACTGTACATGGCCTCTTGGAAAGGGTACCTGCAGATCGTTAAGCATCTTCTGTCCGTTGATGCGCAGAGAAATGAATCTTTCCACTGGGGCCTTCATGGTAGGAACCCGTTGCATGGAGCTATTATGGAGGGACATCAAGGTATGCTTTGGTCTCCAGTTTAAGTTTATGTGAAGACACTAATCCAAAAATATAAGTATGTCAAGCCTGAGTTTCTTTTTTTGTTTTTTTTTTTTAAATATACCTTAGAGGATGGGGGGGGGGGGGGGGGGGGGGGATGGGGATTAGGCACAGACAGCCACTAGTAGATTTTGTTTAGATAATTGTGAAATTGCATTAAAAGTGAAACGGGCGAAACAGAGTACAGCTTCACAAGATCAGAATATGACTGAAAAAAATAGAATATGCCAAGACTAAGGAAAACATACAGCAATAAGATACTGCAAGGCATTTTAGTGATTCTAGTCTTTCCTGAAATCTGCAAGGAATGGGCAGTGAGTAGTTATTCTTTGCTGGAGGTGAAAAGCAGCACAAACAGAGCGCCCCTGTTTAATGATTGCCTCAGCCAGATGAGTGGGAGGGCACTATTTCTAATCAAATATCATTTTATCGCACTCTGACCAAATAAAGATTGGGAATAAGATCTTCATTAGTACGCCTGCTTGTTTGTTCCCATCAATATAATCAAGGATCCATTTGACTTCAGTGTGAAAATCAAGAACCAAAGGTAAGTGTTGCATTTTTAGAGAATGGCAGTGGAAAAAAAAATGATCTCATGTTTCTTCATGAGAACCACACAATATACACATGTGGGCGAGATGGAATCTCCTTTGAGGAGGCTTTTCTTGCATAAGTAATCCGTCATTGAGGACTAACCAAGTAAGAAAGGATACATGATGTATGTTAGTGCCACACCAAATTGAACCAAGGCATAGTAGGGTGGTAAACGCACCATGTTACATGCTTTTTCATAAGAGAACGAGTCGTTGTCCTTTACCCAGCTTAACCATCATGAGAAGAAGTGAGAACTGGCTTATTAACTGGTACTAGTACGTTAATAAACAAAAAGGACAACAACCTCTAAAGAAACCTACTTCCATCCTTGAACAGGAATTCTATTTGTCTCCCAACAGCTAAGGGTGGCCGATGTTTTAGATCTCTCAAAATCTAATTCTTGCTTGTTGAATAAATTGCCATGCATGTTCATTACTGACCAGGCTTCATTATTGGTAACTTCCCTCATTGGACATTAAGGATTCCTCTGTTATGGCACTGTGCAGCCAATGTTCTTAATTTGAGTGCCTAGGAAGTATTTTGTCAATCACAAGTCCTCTTATTGAACACCTCGAATACATTGTGCTGCTTACGCTACATTCTTTTGGGGGAAGGCCTTTCATTCTTATTGGTGGATTTGGTGGCAATTACATTCTTTAGGCGTCTAATGATCTCAATGCTAAGGTGGTGTCCTGCTTGGATAGTGAACAATGGAGGCTCTCTCTTCATTGTGGCCTCCCGGAAGAGGAGCTCCTTGGCATTGAAAATTCTATTTGGCCAACTCTTGCTCAAGGACCAGACGTCCTTAGATGGGGTCCTTCTTGTTTGAAGGTCTTCTCAACTAAATTTGCTGGTAATATTGTTAGAATTGCTCGATCTGAAACTCCTTGGTATTCCCTTGTCTAGTTTGCTAGCCATTTTGTTATCTGTTGGTTGATGTTAGATGGTAGGCTCGTTGCTTGAAAAGAATTCAAAAGTGAGGTATCCACCAGTAGTTCTTTGCTAGAGTACTGTGGAATCAGCTCATCACATGTACTTTATGTGCTCCCATTTTAAGTAAATTTACAGAGTTATTCCTAAAGTCCTTTAGCTACGAAACATTCCCGCAACAAGATCTGATAGCTTTATTTATGATGCCCTCCATTTGGGGCAGCATCAATCGTGTTATTAGCACCATTCTTAAATTGCTACTTAATAATGTTATTCACATCATCCGAAATTGTGGAACCAATCATTTTCATGCACTCTTCCTCCCACAAAGTTTATCTTTTTTGACACTGCAAATTATGAGCATCAGCATAATTATCTATGTCACCATACTATAGGCTGGCTGGCTTTTCACTCTCTAATTCCTACAATCAATTTCAGATGTGGCAGAGATACTACTCCAAGCATTTCCAGAGTATGCAAATTCCATCAATGTCGTGGGGGAAAATCCTCTTCACATCGCTGCAGAAAGAGGCATGTTAAGTTTGGTCTTAAAGCTATTGGAGTTGAATCCTTTGGCTGTCTACCAAACAAACAATTGGGGCAACTCCCCCCTTCATAGGGCTGCCTTTTTTGGCAATCTCAGGGTATTCAAGGAAATCATTCGTGTTTGTCCAGACTCATGGTTTTTAACTAATGACAGAAGGGAAAATGTTCTTCACGTTGCTGTTATATATAAACAACTTGACCTGGTTGAGTACATTTTGAGGATACCTGAGTTTTCTCAGCTCGTAAATGCCTTAGACATGGACGGGAATACACCACTGCATTTGGCTGTGAATTTTGACCATATTTGGATTGTTTTCTTACTTCTAGAGGACAAAAGGATATCGACAAGGGTCTTCAATAACGCGCATATGACTCCATTTGATATCATTGCGAAAAAGGTTGAGTGGGGCATCCCTTTCTCTCAAAAGGTGCGAACTTTAATTTGTACCACATATTTGCTACATTAATTGTCAATGTTTTGTCTAATGATTTTAAGCAAAGTAAATCAGAATGTCTCTTTTTCTTGGTAGCTGCGATGCATATTTATTCATGTTTAAGTTATCAGACATGAAAGTTTGTAATTAAGCGATTTATGTGTATGTATTATATATACTACTTGCATGTTGTGTACCAAAAATACACAACAAGAAAAATACTGTTGATTTAAAACTACTAATGATCTTGGTGTGAGAATATATAATAAATAAATAAAAATTTCTGTTTTCTAGAAGCTCGAGCTTTTAGAAAACTTGGTTATCAGGTATCAGAGCTCTAGGTTGTAGAAGGTCCTATATTCTAATCTCATTGGAGACATTTATACCCAAATTATATTTCACGTGCCTTGCTTGGTGGACCCTTGCACATGAGGGGAGATGTGAGAATACAATAAATAAATAAAGATTTCCGTTTTCCACTTGGTAGATAAGTAATAATCCTGAACATATTCACTGAAAATGTAAAATGTTGTAAAATTTTAATTTTTAACTACTTTTTTGGCAGTGCATCGTGCGAATTTTCAAGTATGTACTACGTTCTCATTTAATTTGTTTAGTCACTATGTAGGATATATAATTTCCTTATCTTTTGAATAAATGCAGGCAGCAATTTGGTTGGCACTAATGAAAGCTTCAAAGTATTATGGATATAAGGAAGACCGGTATGCTAAACTCGCGGATATCTCAAAAGAAACTGCAACCCAGTGGATGCAAACTGCCAATACACTTCTAGTGGTAGCAGCTCTCATTGCAACTGTGTCCTTTGCAGCCATCTTCACACTGCCTGGTGGGTATGAGCAGTCAGGTAGCGAGCAAGGCTTAGCTCATTTTAGGAAGAAGACCATGTTCCGAATCTTCCTCTTGCTTGATGCTCTTGCTATGTGCAGCTCCTTGGTGGCTGCTCTCCTAATCATATTCGCTAATTGGACAGACACTATAGGCCTGAGGGCTATGGTCCCCTGGGCTCTCAAGATGACATCCTTGTCTTTCCTATCAATGTGTGCAGCCTTCTTATGGGCTCTAGGCTTGATGATGAATTTTAATTGGGCGTTGGTGGTTGTATCCGTCCTCAATGCTGCCATTGCATGTCTTGTGTTTTCCTTCTTCGGTGTTGATTCACCTTCTTTCTTCTTTTGGAGGATCTATGTTACAGTAAGATGGCTTAAGAGACTCATCACTCCGTGCATTGACTGTGCTAAAGAGGCTTGGCCACGTTTCAGTTTGGAAGAAGACTTTGAAATTGTAAGGTAATATGCAGCTTATTTTTCGAAGTTGATTAATACTGTAATTGTCAGAAGATTTGTATTTTTTTTTTGCTGTTACTCCGTGTTTCGAAGTTGACTGCAAATTACATCTATTCAATCACATTAGTTGCAGCGACACCATCACCTGGAAGCTTAGGTAATTAAACCAAAGTCTAGGAACACGACCATAAACTATCTCAAATGGAGTCTACCCTATAAACCTGTTAACCTTTTATTCTGCATATTCATTTGTCATATTCATAGACATGCCAAACAAGACACTATTTCATACATTAAAAAATGTTGTCCTTGTCATTCATGGGGAGCAATAGTGTCAAAAATATATATACTACCATAGACCAAGACCCTTTTCCAACAAAGGACCTAGGGAGTTTCTTCTTTGACAAATGGTGAATTGAGCACAAATGGGTCACAAATACTCGTAGATCGGCAAATGTTCACAGGTCAACAAATAATGTTATCGAAACAAGAAAACATGACAAATGAGCCACAAATGGGTTGCCAAACAACCCCATAGCTGCGCAAATCATATGTGAGTGGCCAATCATAGGTCTACATGCATTAAAAAGCATTGATTCCATGTTTATAAGCATCTAACCAAAGTTCTTAGTGGATGGAAATCTTTGATTACCCACATGTGAGGGCCTCACGTAGGAACTGAACTGGGTTAGACAGGCTGCTTTCTATTTAATAAAAGGAAAATAAACTGTACAAAATTGGCAGTGAAATAGATGCCAATGCTTACACATAAGGCCAATAAAAAACACAACTAAGCAAATAGAAGAAGCATATTTTAATCTAAATTTCCCAGTGATCCAGCTTACTAAGTGCTTAAATACCTTTGGAAACTCGGTATAGGCCATGAGGAGGCAAAGCCACAAATGTACCATTTGTTTCTTCAAAGATATATATATATATATATATATATATATATAAAGGAAGATGACACTAAAAGAAAAGAGAAATATAAAAGAAAGGAGCTAATCTGCAAAAGCATTTGCCAGTCTGTATATGTGCTCAAAAGTAATAGGGTAACTTTTAATTGACAAGCAACAGATCAATTGCATCCAGCAAGGTTTTGATATGAGAAGGGATCTGACTCATAGGAACTTAAAAGAGATGACATATTTAAGGCTTTCAATAATGGATCTAGTTGGTGTGCTAACAAAAGACAGTATATAAGAAAATATTACCAAAGACATTTAATTTATTATAAGATCTTTTTTTATTGGATCTTATAATAAAGAAGCGACTGAAATTAGGTTGGAATTGCCCAGAGTCACGCCAAAGACATTTAATTCTCATTTTTTTAGTAGAAAAAGATAAACCATCGTGTTGAAGATGATGGGAATTGGCCATAGTCGATGACTCTCTCTCTCTCTCTTTGTCGGCATTGAAACAATGGGATTTGGACTCAACTGAACTATTTGCCAATGATAAACAGCTGGATTTCAGTTCCTCGGGGCTTATCTTCGATTGTTCAAGAGATCAATAACATGCTTCTTTGAGGTTCTCCATTTATGGGTATGGAGAATCCAATTATAATGTGTCCCTATAGTCTAAAAATAAAGGAGTCAACAAACTTAACTAAACAGAAATTTAAAACTTCCAAATGTAAGAAAGGCTCAAAAAGCATATAAAACACTCCTTCCATCCCATATTAATAGCCACATTTGAGGGAAAAAGTTAGTCCATATTACTAGCCTCATGTGGCTCAATTTATGTATACCTTGGTGCGCACTTAAAACAGAGTACACAAGTTATTTTCCCACTCTTATATGTGGGTCCTTTTACTTGTTAACAAATCAATTTTTATACATGAATCTACTAATAGTCACAAATCGTTCCAGCCATCTGCTTCTCAGGAAACGAATTCTATACTCTAGACAAAAAAAATTTTATATATAAAAAGCCTGAAAGCTACTTATCCATAAGATGGATTCGATCATACTCCAGAGCCAGCTCTGAGAAGGAGGGATAATTCCTTGTCCAAGCCGTCGAAGTTGTCAAGTGTTGCGCATATCTTGCCAAACAATGAGCAACACCATTCCCTTCTCTCCGAACATGGATAAATCGAGCTGTTGTAAAACATCTCAAAGCTTCCATAGCTTCTCTAACCAAAAAACTCAAACTTGATTCTTCTTCTTTGAACCTTTTGTCCATAAGTCCTCATGGGTAAGCAATTGAGCAACATGGATCGAGCCCTGTATTTGGCAATTAAATCAAATGATGCCGCTGAATTTAAGCTCCTGGTAAGCAACGACAACGATCTTCTTTATGAGAAGACACCAGTGGGGGAGACTACTTCACCTTGCAGCCAGATATGGCCACATAGACATGCTTGTAGAGATCTGCCATCAGTCTTCTCTCCTTTTCACCGAAGGGAAGGCTACGACAGAAGTCCATTGCACGTCGATGCAAATTGTGGCCACAGTGAAGTTGTTAGCTAGGCTTCGCATTGAGCTTGCAAGGACGGTAAGATCCAATGACGACAAAGAAATGGGAACTATGCACATGGAACAGGAGATGTTAGAGGCAAGGACACCAAGGGGACTGCGTTGCAGTGTGCTCGACGGACAAAATATTTTTAACAATGTGCAGGTGCCCTTTGGAAGAAGCTGCATAGAGTGGAGACCAGCCATCATTGTCAGCCATAAGCACCATACGAGGGCAAGCTTGTGTTAGTACCTCCAACACACCAAGATGACCCTCCAACACAGCACACTGCAAGGCAGTATAACCCCCTGGTGTCCTTGCCTCCCGCATCTCCTTTGCCTTGGGCATAGTTCCCATTTCATTGTCGTCACTGGAGCCTACCTTCCTTGCAAGCTCAATGAGAAGCCTAACGACTTCACTACGGCCATAATTTGCAGTAACATGCAATGGAGTCCTCCCATAGCCGTCCCTTTCAGTGAATAAGAGTTGCGAGTGATAGCAGATCTCTACAACCATGTCTTTGTGACCATATTTGGCTGCAAGGTGAAGCACTGTCTCCAGCAGTGGTGTCTTCCGGTAAAGAAGATCATTCTTGTTGCTCACCAGGCTCTTAAATTAGCATTTGATTTAACTGCCAAATAAAGGGCTCGATCCATGTTACTAAATATGTCACCCATGAGGGCTTTTGGAGAGACGCTAAGGCGGAAGGAAGTTTCAGAGGAGAAGAAGAATATTTGAGTTTGTCTTGAGAAGAAGAGTGGCTAGAAACTAATTTATATACTAATTTTGTGGTGAGGAGTGACTATTATGGTTGGCCATCCGTCCCATATTAATAGCACCATTTGGATAAATAATTTTTATATTGAATAGTGGGAGCCACAGGTTAGAGTAGGAACTTCAATTGTGTAATCTATTTTAAGAACCAAGATACATAAATCAGCCACATGGAGCTAGTAATATGAACAAACTTTCACATTAATGCAGCCTCAGCTTATAATAGTTAGATGTGCTTAAACTTCTGGGGCTTCAATATTAAAGCAGCGCAAAATTGGTATTCAATTTTAGATGTGCTGTCACCCAAGGTAGTCAACATTTACGTACAAAATATTCTTAGTTTTCTCTTTACTGAAGGAATATGAATTGTCTCTTTTTCTTTAGCCACACTTTTTACTCTCTACGCTTGGTACAATTGGGTCCTATAATATTCCAAAGCTATGTACAAAATATTCTTAGTTTTCTCTTTACTAAAGGAATATGAAATTATGAATTGTCTCTTTTTCTTTAGCCACACTTTTTACTCTCTACTATTGGTACAGTTGGTTCCTATAATATTCCAAGGCTATCACATGTACGTACAAAGATCATAGAGTACAGAGTCATACCTTTCCTTTGGAGGCTGATCCCTGCAAGCTCTCAGTATGTCTTTATCTCCGCTGCTGGGCGTTTCCGGGGCAAATGATTGTTGGGTTTTGGGTATGGGTAGTGGGCCCATCTTAAGCCCACATTTTTGAGATTGATTGAATTAGAATTAATGTTTAATTTTGTGCTAAGTTTGGAGAGAAAGAGAAAACCTATTTAATGAGGTTTTCTTTTAGTCCCACATAGGAAACACACATGAGTGTGTTAAGGTATATAAGGGAAAAGAATCTTTCTCTTTATGCATCTTATTGGTGTGGTGACTCTCCCCAATTGATAGTGCACACATTCATGGGTGCACCTAAAGGTGCACACACGCACGCACGCGCGCGCGCACGCGCACGTGGCATGGGCGAATGGGCGCATTGTGGCGCTTTAGAGGCGCACTTAGCACTTAGCACTTAGCATCAAACGGCTATTAGTTTTGTGAAAATTACGAGCCGATCGATCGGTTTGTTAACGCGATCGATCGCTAAGCGATCGATCGGATACAAATACGATCGATCGTATCTACTGAAAAAAAAACAAAAAAAGTGTTTTGCGCCCGAGGCGATCGATCGCCTATGGAAGCGATCGATCGCTACGAGCGGTTACGCGCGGTTTCTCGCATTTTTTGGCCGTTTTTCCTTAAAAAAAGTTGCGTCCTTTCCATAATAATGAACCTTTGAGTCTTCCCATATATATTATGAACGGAAAAACTCAAAGAGATATACTAGAGAACAACCAAGAACAAATTTTTGTGGATTTCTCTCTTTTCCAAAAAGTGATCTTCTTCCAAAGGCAATAGTTTTCTGATTCTCTGAGTTCGAGTTTGACAAGGAGAAGTGCACATCCTGTCATTCTGGTTCGTTGTATCTTTGAATAGATTGCCAGAAGAAAACCCGTGCATAAGAGGTTGGCAATATCTGTTTCAAAGTCAGCAGTTCATCACTGTGCCTCGGACAATTGGATTTATATTTGCAATTTCAGGTTCTATTTGATTATTATTCAACACGAACGGGTAAAGTACAATCCCTCTTGATTTCTACATACAGTAGAATTTCCAACAGTTTGAAACAGATATTTTGCTTTGTGTTGATTGTACTGCCATTATGGGTGTTGATAAATCTTTGAAGCCTGATAAATTTGATGGAAAGGATTTTAAGCGTTGGCAAAATAAGATGAGATTTTGGTTAACCACGCTTAAAATTTTTTATGTGATTACTGATCCTGAATATGTTGTGAATCCTGATGAGTATGAACCTGGTAGATCTGCATGTTCTAAATTCCAGCAAGACAATGATTTATGTCATGGTCAGATTCTCAGTGCATTGAGTAATGAGTTATATGATTTGCATTATAATACTTCTTCTGCCAAATTACTATGGGAAGCACTTGAAAAGAAATTTGGAAAAGAGCATGTAGGAGAAGAAAAATATGTGGTTGGAGAATATTTTGACTTCAAAATGGTTGAGGACAAATCTGTCCGGGACCAGGTTGTTGAAATACAGAACCTTGTGGCAAAGATTGTGGGGAAAGGTATTCCCATAGATGAGAGACTACAGGTTCCAGCTTTGATTGACAAACTTCCCCCATCATGGAGTGACTTTCAGGTTACCCTCAAGCATAAGCGAGAGGCTATGACTTTGGATGATCTAATTGTTGCTATCCAAATTGAGGAAAAACATAGAGAGAAACAAAAGGGGACTGTAATCTCTACTAATGAAGCAAGTGCAAATGCTAATGTGATTGAAAGGCAGCGTCCTAAATGGTTTGGTAAGAAGAAGAACAATAAGAGGAATAACAATAACAACAAGAGTCACATCAAGCCTAATGCTAAGATCCAGAAGGACCAAAAGAAAAAGGGCTGCTATGTGTGTGGTGTAGTTGGACACTATGCAAGGCAATGCCGAGAACGCAAGGATAACGAGAAAGGGCAACAAAACAGAAATGGTGCAAGCTCTTCTCAGGCTAACGTGGTTACATCAGGGACTGGCTTTGCTAGGACCGATGAAAGGTTAGTTGTTACCCTTCCTGAAATTTATTTGGCGTGTCAACCTACAGATTGGTGGGTAGACACAGGGGCTACTGTCCATATATGTAGTAATGTTTCATCCTTTTCTTTCTATCAGGAAGTAAGAGGAAGGACTGTGACTATGGGCAATTCCTCGGTGGCACAAGTTTATGGAGAAGGAAGAGTTGATATTCACTTCACTTCAGGGAACATATTGTCTCTCCATAATGTGCAGCATGTGCCAGATGTCAGGAAAAATCTTGTTAGTGGAGTTCTTTTGAGTCGAGACGGTTTTAAATTAGTGTTTGAGTGTAATAAAGTTGTAATTTCCAAACATGGAACTTTTGTTGGAAAAGGCTATGTTTGTGATGGTTTGTTTAAACTTAATGTGTTGGCTTGTAATAACTCTAAGTTTAATTCTGTGAATGATGTTGTGTTTAATGTTGAATCTCATGGTTTATGGCATTGTCGACTTGGGCATGTGAATTTACAAAGTGTTAAAAGAATGATGAATCTTGATTTAATTCCTAAATCAGATTTGAATACTCATGGTAAATGTGAAATTTGTGTTCAAGTTAAACAGCCTAGGAAACCATATAAATCTAGTCATCATGTTTCATCTCTTTTAGAACTTGTTCATAGTGATATATGTGAATTGAATGGTCATATGACAAGAGGAGGAAAGAGATATTTTATAACTTTTATAGATGACTTTTCTAAATATTGCCATGTTTATTTACTTGCTACTAAAGATGAGGCTTTTGAGAAATTTAAGATCTATAAGAATGAGGTTGAAAATCAAACGGATAGGCGAATCAAGAGAGTTAGATCTGATCGTGGTGGAGAATATTGTTCCTTTGATTTTAGCAAATTTTGTGAAGATCATGGAATTATTCATGAAACTACAGCGCCCTATACACCTCAATCTAATGGAGTGGCAGAAAGGAAAAATAGAACTTTCATTGATATGATCAATTCTATGCTCTCTAGTTCTGGTTTACCCAAGAACTTGTGGGGAGAAGCGTTACTTTCTGCTTGTGTGATCTTAAATAGAGTGCCTTATAAAAGTAGTGAGAAAACTCCTTTTGAATTAATGAAGGGAAGAAAGCCTAGTTTAAATTTTATCAAAGTGTGGGGATGTCTTGCTAAGGTAAAAATTCCCAATGTGAAGATAAATAAATTAGGTTCTAAGACTTTTGATGGTGTATTTATTGGATATGCACAAAATAGTAGTGCTTATAGATTCTTGGTGTTAAGGTCAGATCGAGCGGATTATGTACCTAATACTATTAAAGAATCTGATGATGCCATATTCTATGAGAATATTTTTCCTTGGAAGGAAAAGGCAAAGGCTGTAGTGCAAGACCAACCTAATACATCATCAAGTCCTATTGTTGAAGCTAATGTGCCTTGTACTAATGATGAGGTTAGAAGGAGTAAAAGACCAAGAGTTGAGAAGAACTTTGGAGATGATTTCTATACATACCTAATAGGAGATGATCCTTTGACTTATCGAGATGCTATGGCTTCTAGTGATGCTCCTCTTTGGAAGGAGGCTATACAAAGTGAGATGGATTCCATACTTGCTCATGGGACGTGGGTCTTAAGTGATCTACCTCCAGGGTCTAAACCAATTGGATGCAAGTGGATTTTTAAGAAGAAATTGAATCCCGATGGATCCATTGAAAAGTATAAAGCAAGACTAGTTGCCAAAGGATATAGTAAAAAAAAGGGTCTAGATTATTTTGATACATATTCTCCTGTGACTAGAATTACCACGATTCGTGTGCTTATAGCACTGGCTGCCCATTATCATCTACAAATTCACCAAATGGATGTCAAGACAGCATTCTTGAATGGTGAATTAGAGGAAGAGATATATATGGATCAGCCAGAGGGATTTGTAATTCCTAGTCAAGAAAAGAAAGTATGTAAGTGGATTAAATCTCTCTATGGTCTAAAGCAGGCTCCTAAACAATGGCATGAAAGGTTTGACAATGTTATTATATCTAATGGTTTTAATGTTTGTGTGACTGATAAATGTCTTTACTTTAAACAAACAAATAATGCTTATATTATTTTATGCCTTTATGTTGATGACATACTTATCTTTGGCTCTGATGTAAATGAGATTTTAGATACCAAAACTTTCTTAAATAAGAATTTTGATATGAAGGACCTTGGACATGCAAATGTGATTTTGGGCATTAAGATTCACAGGACTCCAGGAGGCATAGTGTTGAGTCAGTCACATTATGTGGAGAAAATTCTAAGGAAGTATGGTTACTTCGAGTATAAACCTGTGAATACCCCATATGATCCTACGAGTAGGTTAAGGAAAAATTGTGGGGATGGTGTGTCACAACTTAAGTACTCCCAAATTATTGAAAGCTTGATGTATTTGGCTAATTGTAGTAGACCAGATATATCATATGCTGTGGGGAGACTTAGTAGATACACTAAAAACCCGGATGAATCTCATTGGAAAGCCATTGAGAGGGTGCTCAGATATCTTAAAGGTACAATGTACTATGGAATATGTTATCCAGGTAATCCCACTGTATTAGAAGGATATAGTGATGCAAACTGGATTACAGATACAGAAGATACTAAGGCCACTAGTGGATTTATATTCACTTTATGTGGTGGAGCGGTAGCTTGGAGATCAACCAAGCAGACCTTAATTACAAGGTCTACCATGGAGTCAGAGTTAGTGGCTCTAGAATTGGCCGGAGGAGAGGCTGAATGGCTTAGGGATTTGTTGACGGAACTTCCCATGATGGATAAGCCAATTCCTGCCATTTTGATTCATTGTGACAATACGGCAACGATTGCTAAAGTTCACAGTAAGAATCATAATGGGAAATCCTCAAGGCATATAGAACTCAGGTATAAAATCTTGCGCAAGTTAAACTCTTCAGGAGTTATTACCTTAAGTTATGTGAGATCAGTAGATAACTTGGCTGATCATCTCACTAAGGGATTGTCGAGAGGACAAATCCTCAATTCATCGAGGGGAATGGGGTTAAAGGTCCATCAGGAGCCATAGTTAGCAGCAACCCAATCTATCGGCGTAGTGATCCTACAAAGAAGATTCAATGGGAAAAACAAGTTAATGATTGGCTAGAGGAGTACTCCTAAAATTCGCTCCTTCCCATATTGATGAAGAGTACTCAACTGTCTTGGTAAGGATGACAAATGTCTTAATGAAATCAAGGCCTGTATGGCAGGGTATAATCCAGACAGTGTACCCTTGGAGATTGTCACCTATATGAGTTTACTGTGAGGCCGCAGTTAATATGGACCCCTGGGCTGGTTCATTTGAAGATACACTCATGAATACGAGATACCTGTGCATGGCCGTAATGCGCTACCCCGTGAGAACTTAAGAGAAAAAGTTCATACTATGCGTTAGGTATGTCAAAGCTCTTGCTCAAAGGTCCAAGTTCAAGATATAATTCACTTCGGACTTGTGAGAGTAGCGCATATCCAACTAGGTGGAGGTTCAAACCCGGAAGGTACCTATGACCATCAAATACATAGTGTGCTGTTGCCTTTGGAAAATGTTCATTTCTTTTATCGAGTTTGTATCATTCCGAAAACCTAGTACTTATCTTAATCCTAATTCAATCATGTGGGGAATGTTGGGTTTTGGGTATGGGTAGTGGGCCCATCTTAAGCCCACATTTTTGAGATTGATTGAATTAGAATTAATGTTTAATTTTGTGCTAAGTTTGGAGAGAAAGAGAAAACCTATTTAATGAGGTTTTCTTTTAGTCCCACATAGGAAACACACATGAGTGTGTTAAGGTATATAAGGGAAAAGAATCTTTCTCTTTATGTATCTTATTGGTGTGGTGACTCTCCCCAATTGATAGTGCACACATTCATGGGTGCACCTAAAGGTGCACACACGCACGCACACGCACGCACGCGCGCGCGCACGCGCGCGTGGCGTGGGCGAAATGCGCCACTTTAGAGGCGCACTTAGCACTTAGCACTTAGCATCTAGAGCCTTTGATTTTGATCAAACGGCTATTAGTTTTGTGAAAATTACTAGCCGATCGATCGGTTTGTTAACGCGATCGATCGCCGATCGATCGGATACAAATACGATCGATCGTATCTACTGAAAAAAAAACAAAAAAAGTGTTTTGCGCCCGAGGCGATCGATCGCCTATGGAAGCGATCGATCGCTACGAGCGGTTACGCGCGGTTTCTCGCATTTTTTGGCCGTTTTTCCTTAAAAAAAGTTGCGTCCTTTCCATAATAATGAACCTTTGAGTCTTCCCATATATATTATGAACGGGAAAACTCAAAGAGATATACTAGAGAACAACCAAGAACAAATTTTTGTGGATTTCTCTCTTTTCCAAAAAGTGATCTTCTTCCAAAGGCAATAGTTTTCTGATTCTCTGAGTTCGAGTTTGACAAGGAGAAGTGCACATCCTGTCATTCTGGTTCGTTGTATCTTTGAATAGATTGCCAGAAGAAAACCCGTGCATAAGAGGGTGGCAATATCTGTTTCAAAGTCAGCAGTTCATCACTGTGCCTCGGACAATTGGATTTATATTTGCAATTTCAGGTTCTATTTGATTATTATTCAACACGAACGGGTAAAGTACAATCCCTCTTGATTTCTACATACAGTAGAATTTCCAACAATGATTTCGTAGATTAATCCCTGCGACATTACAAACAGTGTAACAGACTAACAGGCGTCTAAATGATTTCAGAGATTAATCTCCGCGACATTACAAACTATGTGACAGACTAACAGGCGTTTAAATGCTTGTCCGGTGTTTAAATGGAAGAGATCGACATTGTGGCTTATCAGGAGTTTAAATGCATCAACGTCGTTAGATGTTACTGCCATATAGAGCTCTCGATCCATGTTATTCCATTGAGCAGCCATGTTAATATTATTCAGAACCAATTTACGGCAGCGGAAACCCAGTATAAAGCTCTCACGTACCTCTTATTTGCCGATGGCATTCTTCTATTTGCTATGGAGCAGATGGACTCGGTGCATTTGATCAAAGAGGCTCTTTCAATTTTTGCAGCTTCTTCAGTTTTGGGTGCTTTACAGCTGTGCAAAACTGGTATTCCATGTTAGATATGCTTTCAACCATGGTGACGCAATGCTAGCCCCTATCCTTTCTTCACTTGCTCAACATTTACGTACAAAAGTTTCTTAGTTTTCTCTTTAGTTAAGGAATATGAATTGTCCCTTGTTCTTTAGCCACACTTTTTACTCCCTACTCTTGGAACATTTGCGATCTTTTGATCCAAAGCTATCACATGTACAAAGCACATATAGTTCCGAGTCATACTTTTCCTTTGGAAGATGATCCCTAGCTTGGAGTGTTATATGTGTACCTTGTTGCTATTGTGAAATTGAAAACTTACACAAAATATGAAACAAAAATTTGAAGTAGATCAAGTCATGAGCACTTTGTCCTTAAGACAAGACAGAAATACGTCCTCCCATTGGTGCTTAGGATCTCTTAGACGTCTGTCTCCGGGGATTTCTTGATCTCACAATACGCAGAAGCAACACTACAATCTGCGTACCCAGTGAACTAGAACCATTTTTACTCTCTTTGACCCACAGACCCAGTAGTTTAGAAAACAAATTTCTTTTCTAAAACCATGAATACATGATAATGGGTTAAGCATTTTATAGAGAAAGCACTTCGTGTCCCTCCTAGGGGTGTCAGTGGTCTACCGGTGTGACCATTCATAAAATATAATGAGATAGATTTCTCATTCACTTATTTTCTAACAATCCCCTACATGAATGAAAATTGGATGAATAAAGATGCTTTGAAATGTAGACACGCGAGAGAGGAAAATAATGAAAAGATCCTGCATAGGTGAGAGGTAATTTTTGGCCTTGAACCTACCCTAGTAAAATACCATCGGATTTATTGGCTAATCAGTGAATATAATGTCTTTGAACTGTTCAGTTGTTTATGTAAATCAAGACAACAATAATCACACAGTCATCTTCCAAACATAGTTGGTTCTTATGATTGTGTTCATTTCGGCCCTGAACATACATGGAACTTCACGAGTGCTCCACATGATTCAGCCTTAGAATCCCCATAGAAGTGGCCCCTTCACAGTTATATAGGTGATTCTTATTTAGAGTATTCTGTTATACCCCACTTGAAGCATTATCAAGATATAAGAATCATTAAAAGCATAACTTACCTTGATTTACATAGACATCGCTATCTTATCATAATAAGAGTGGGTAGAGAGAGATTATCTCCTGTCACGCCCCATGATTTCTAACCTCGATCGGAGTACGGAAGCGTTCAAAGATAGTAACATCTCGAAGCCGAAACCTCGGGCATGCGACCGATCAATCGAAAATACCATCAATTACCTCATCTCAAAAGAATGTGTAATCGGTCATCCTAAAATTCAATTCATATTGCATACAGTATCCAAACATCATTAATAATTACGAAATGAACTTACATAGTCTTTATTACAGCAAATAAATTTACCAAAGTCAATAAAATAAAATCCGAAGTTTATGTCACACATCGGCCAAAAAATTGAAAAGTTCAAGTCAAGCAAACTAATAATATAAAATAATCTTTAATCTCTTCACGGTGTCATCAACCACCTTCCTCCCACTGCAAACGTCCTGTCTCAGTTCTCTTTCGCGCTTGCATCAAAGGATGCATGAGTACTTCATTAAAATACTCAGTAGGAAATAAAAATCCATTGAAATAGGTCAAAAGAGATATATAACAAATAAACAAGTTGATATTCAATGACAACTGAACTGAACCTAAGGTTTACCTACCTGAAAAGAAAGGTCAGTCAACAACAGTTCCCGACTTGCAAGTATAGGGAAAGAATAAAAAATAATATGACTCCGAACAACAATGTAAGGAGAAAATAATCATAATCAAGACTCCGAACATCACATGTGTAAGGAGAAGATAAACAATCATAATACATCTAGGCATCTAAACTGCAAAGAGATTTAATTTCTGCTCACTAAATATGCCAAGCATGTGGCTACATACCAGAATCACTCTTGAGGTTCCCCCTTCGGAACCCAACCATGCTACTAGGATGCTGGCCCCATCAGTGCTTACGGATATAATGGGCGGAGACTGCATACCTTCTGTAATATCATACAGTACGTACGTATATGCCTCCCTTCGGGTAAAAAAACCATGTTCTATAAATATCAGAGATCACCATGGATCTAGCAATGGCTTATAAGCATACTACGATTCCACCTTGAAGAGATCCTTGCAAGGTCTCTTGTGGAGAAATAGGTCAATGTCAAATTGGACAATGATTCAATCAACAGTAGAGGTTTCAACTTTCTAAGAATCATGGTAACTTTTACCATTAGTGACTCACTCAAGGAGTACGAATAGAACATCAAAGTCTCTCATCAGAATATTACTCACTTCAAGAGTAACAAGGAGATTTACATATCTCAGAAAACAAAAGACTCACATAGGAGTATATATCAACATTTCAATATCTTTGACACATACTTCCATGCATAGCCCTGATAGGAACCTTCCTAGAAAATATTTGAACTTATAATATATGTATCCAAAGTCAAGAATGAGATTGGGTTCTCGATGATTTGATTTCCAAGTGAAACTTCAAACCGACACTGAACGCTAGTTTGAAAACATAATTTATGGTTCACTCGTCATTTAGGATTACCCATACTATTGGTCTTTTTAGTAACCAAACTTACTGTGATAATGCATATTCAGTAGTGTAATGAATAGTAATAATACTTTAATTCTTCTTTTACAATATCTCATAGTGTTATTTAAGTATTAGTGTTTTAACCCTAATTACAATGCACTGTCACATTCATAAAGTCCCCTTCCGACTACTCCCGTAATCTATACAGTAGGACTTATACTCTAAAATATTTACTGATATTAGCCTTATGAGTCTTGTTTCTAACCCCATAGACGGTATAGTTTTCTGATTTTTTTATAATTAGTTATGATTTAATTAGTACTGACTATTAGCACAGAAACAGTTCTGGCCGAGATGATAATTCTTAATCATACTTAAGTATTTCATGTAACTACACCTTATTAATGCTAATAAAGTATTATTAGACTTAATTACTCTTTCTAGGTTCATTACAGATCCTAGAATGTTCTAGAATTACTTAATTATACATTTTTATCATGTTTCTTATTATATATAGCAGTCTTATATAACTAACCCTTTATAATAAGGATTTTTAATTCAAGACAACAATTGTGACCACTTGAACTAACGAGATTAAGGAATAACATAACAAGATTAGAACTTTTGACATCAATATAATCAATACAATATCATACATGGATACGTTCCTATCTAAGGACTTTAGCATGAAAGCATTAAGAATCACATCAATAATATGGATAACATAAGGAATAATGTATCATCAAGTTCTATTCAATCACATCAATATATGTAACAATAATATGAGTGAACAACACTCATATATGGTAAGGAAAAATAAGAGAGAATGGAAAAACCATCCTACTCTTGTTTTGCAAGTATCTCGCTCTTTTACGTGTAATTCGCCTCCTTCGCTTCACAACAACGCTTCCAGTCCAAGCTCTTGGAGAAAACTCAAGTCAAGATGAGGCTTAAGTGAGGGTGAATGTGGGTAAGAGAGAAGAAAAAATACAAACCTTCTCAAACTAGGGTTTTGGCATAAATAGCACAAACCATCCCCTCTTCATGTGTTTATATAAAATTCCTAGGGTTTTTCCTCTTATGCAAATCATTCTTTATCATGATCTTATTGCTCCAATAGGAATCCTCCAAAATCTTAAGATGAATGCCCACTCCAAATTTGGTTAGGATTTGGTGTCCTTTTCTCAATAAAATCACCACGAAATACGCAATTGTCATTTTTGGCTCTTGCTGGTGCGATCTATCGCTGCTTCCCTTAGTGCGATCACAGTACTTACAATCGATTGTTCTTGGCGGTGATCGATCGCAGCACATTTTCACCAAATTACAGTACTTGCGATCGATTGTTCCCATAGGCGATCGATGAACGATCGATCGTGTACTCCAAAGTTGCAACTCACAATAAAAATGATCGATCGTCACCTGAGGTGATCGATCGCATCTGCCTTATTCTCGGTTTTGAATCTGGCCCAATTGATCCGCGTATTCCCTGGCGATTGCTCGTATCTTTCTACTTCGAACTCCAAATTACGAACAGTTGATGGCATTGAAAAGCTCTCTTCAGCACTTTAATATTAGATTGCGAAACATAATAAAATAATCTAAACAAGCAATCAAAAACTTCTATTTTAGATCAACTTTATAAAATATCAGTTTTAATAAATATACCAATTTTCCGGGTGTTACATCTCCATAGTGGTCATCCTGCCCCCCCCACAATTCGCTTGTCCCTTTGAACCTGGATCTTGGGATCTCCAAGTGAGCTAAGTTTGGTTGCCTCTTAATTAGTAGGCTTCAAACCCATTCCCCTCCATGAACCCTTGCTCTCTTGTCACTCGTTTAGTTTAGTAAGCAGATCCACAATATGGCCTTTTGACCTTCCGCTTAAGAGCAAGTGATTTATAGTTTACGCCACTGATGGATATATGGAGACCTACCATTCCATGGAATACTATGTGCCCTATTGATAGTCCATTGGTTGTCCCATTGCATGCAAGTGAGAGCACATGTTTCCCCCACATTCGAATACCTCTAAAAATGGAGAAGTCACTCAGCTTCTTCTCATTCTTTGTTAGTGCATCAAATTTAGATTCCACAACAAATATTTGGTATCTTATTTATAGAGGTTTTCCAACACCTTGTTGCACTGTCAAAGACATCCTCTTAGAATGTAGTCTTTCTTATATCCATCTTACATCACTCTTGTCCTCCAAGTGTAGTTGGATATCACTTATACGTCCTAGAACCTTGATTATCACATTCCAGTGGTTTGTCCCTAGGTACCTTCTGCATGAATTTCACACAGGATCACTTATTGCCAATTGCACTATTTTAAGAGAACTTTCCTCTTTAGAACTTGAACCACCACCTTAGCCAATTAACTCCTATACCGTTAAGAATTGATAGGAAGTTTTTCAACCTTTCCAAAATTCATAAGACGTATTGTTGGTTTTACTTATAGCTTAACTTGTTGAGAATAAAACAATGGAAAGGATAGCTCGCATGGCTCTAGCATGAAAGTAAGAGCATGTGTTTTCCCCACATTGGAATAATTTTAAAAAATAGAGGTCACTCAGCTTCTTCCCATGGTTTGTTAGCACATCATATTTAGGGCCTCTTTGGCAGCAGCTACACACCTTGATTTTAGAAAAATCTAGTTTCTTCATAAAAATCTCCTCCCAAAATAGGAAAATTTGTACGTTAACTAAAGGTTTCTATTTTAGGTAATTGTTCTAAAATAGGAAAGTTCGTTGCCTGATTTGATTTCTGGTTGTGCGATGTGCTTTGATGTGTTATTGATGTTTATGATGTGGTATGATTTGTTAATCGCATGACTATTAGTAGTAGAAAACCAGCACACAAGGGTTGGTCCTAGCACTGGGCACAACCTGGCGCTGAGGCCAGCCTGGCACCAGGGTCTGAGAACACTTGACGCCAGGAGTGGGGCCAGGCGCCAGGGCATGTGTTCAAGTGGATGAGACCTATTTGAATTTCATAATTAATCAGTTAATTTTAGTTTTATACGTGGTCCGTGGTCTACACGAGATAGTGTAATGAGTAGTACAACCGCGGGACACCAGAGTCATGTGTGCGGAGGACTCTAGCTGTAGACGCACAGACCTGGGCACAGGGCCATGTGGCACAGGCCCAGGGAGTCATGTGAACGTGGGTAACTAGCCACAAGGAGATCTTTAGAGGATTGGAGCAAATCTTGGAGCAAAATCTACGATTTGACCTAATAACGATAAATATGGTAAGTATCGCGGAGGATCGGGAAGTATCAGTTCGGTTGAGATAATTAGGGAAGATAAATCTTAATTAAAAAGAGATAGATATTTCACTTTTAATCAACCAATAGGAAGGGGACGTCTAGTTGGTTGGCTTAGATATGGTAGTTTCCTAGTTTGGAACGAGATATGTAAAGTATGATTAAGATTGTAAGCTCGGCCAGTAATATTTCTGTGTCGACAGTCTGTAGTAAATAAATCATAACTAATTCAGAAAAAACTAGAAAAATATAACATTAGTATGGTTAGAAACTAGACGTATATGGCTAACTCCAATAAAAATTTCAGAGTCCAAATCCAAACGGACTGACCCTGGGAAGAGTCGGAAGTGGACTGTTATGCGTATGACAGTGTGCTGTAATTAGGATTAAGATAGTAAACGAATCTTATTAGAGATTTGAAATCCTAATTAAATAAGGAAAACACAATGGATTAACATGGCTGAACATCCCTTACTAATGAGGGAGACCTTTTAATTGGTTAATTGGGATTTTGGATTAGGAAGGATCTAATTAGGAGATATCCTAGTTGGAGGAGGCTTTGGCTATAAAAGCCAAGGAGGAGGACGCCCATATGCTTCACTCCAAGCTTTGGACGCCCTGTGCTAAACCCTAGCTCTTCTCCCTTTCCTTGACACCAATTCCAGCAACCTTCTACCTCTCCCCTCAACCTCTTTTCTCGTGCGATCGAAGGAGTGGAGGCGTCGTTGCGAAGGTGAAAGAACGAGCTACGCGTGGAGGTGTATTTCGCATACATCTAAGTGGTAGGATGGTTTTTCCCAACCAATTCGGTTTGCACTTCTTTGGTTCTTTCATATTGTGATTAATTTATGATCCTATTCATATTATCTCAGAGATAAGAGTGCCTAATGTTTGTTTCATGAGAGATTCCTTATTGTTTGATAAATAAGAGTGCTCATAATGTCATACCTTGTTTAATGCTTCATGTTGATGCATATATGCCTACTTTTGATGGGAATATCTATAGGTCATGTCTCTTGAACGTGGATGGTCATGAAAGTTATCTTCTTTATTCTGATATGTCCTGATTTAATAGTTCAATATAGTTAAGGGATGTATTAATAATGTTAAAAGCTTAATTAGATCAAGGTTGATGCCTTGAATCTAGTTTAAGGTATTATCATCAATTAGAATCATTATAATCATTAAGTTCCAGAACATACCAGAGTCTAGAATTACTCTAGGAGGGGATTAATTAAGGGTATTAATGTTATATTATCATGGTTAATGAGTATTAGTACATGATTACATATTATAAGTAAGTAATGTGCTCTCGGCCAGAACTGTTTCTGCGCCGACAGTGCTCAGTATAAAAATCATAATTAAATGTATAAAAATCATAAAAATATGCCGTCAGTGGGGTTATAAACTAGACTCATAGGGCTATCTTCTGTTAAACTTTAAGAGTCAGATTCCTTCTGTATTGACAGTGGCGTCAGTCGTAAGTAGGCTGTATAGTATAAGACAGTTTACTGGAATTAGGGTTTTAAAGCACTAGTAAGTATTATTACTCATAATATGATATAATCTGATTAAAATAATATTAATATAGTAAGATAAAACTACTTATGAGTCACTGTAATAAGTGAAGAAGTTTAAAAGATTAAGACTTTAGGATGAGTCAGCGTGCACAAGAGTCAATTTGGTCTTGTTTCTATGGTTCATCGTGGTGTCGGTTTGAGTATCCAATTGGAGATCAAACTTTCTTAGAAAGGTATCTTGAGATTAAATGTAATACAATTCTATACTTAGAGATATCCCTATCAAAGGTAAGACATGATGCATGACGTGTATTCCAAGAGTGAAATTCATTATTCCTCAAATTGTGAGTCTTCATTATTCTCTTCATTATGCGAGATCTGTGAATCTTCTTGTTACTCCCTGAGAGAGAGCTATATATATTGTTGAGAAACCTTGATTATCTGTTTCATACTCCATGAGGGAGTCATTGTGGTAAGAGTTACCCTATTCTCAGAAAGTTGAGACCTTTGTTATTGTTGAATCATTGTCCAGTTTGACATTGACCTATTTCTCCACTTATTAAAAGGTGGAATCATAGTATGCTCACGAGCCATTGCTAGGTCATGAGTGACCTCCGATATTTATGGAACATGGGTTCCCTATTGCCCGAAAGGAGGCAAATACGTACGTTTAGGCTGTATGATATTACGGAAGGTCTGCAGTCTCCGCCCATTGTGCCCGTAAGCACCGATGGGGCCAGCATGTCTAGACGCGTGGCCGGGTTCCAAAAAGAGAACCTCTAGCATGATTCTGGTATAGTCACTTGCGGGTGATCGGTAAATTCAGCGAGCAGAAATTGTAACTCCTTGCACTTTAGATGCCTGGAGCCTTTGGTATTTTGACCATTCTCTCCTTACACTGATATTTGTTTGGAGTCATATTGAGATTATTCTTTCCGATAACTTTTCCATTGGAACTGTTATCATCTGACCTTGCTATTCTTGCAACATAAACCTATGAGTGGTCTTTCAGAGAGTATTTATTCCTGTTTATCCGAGTGATCTATTCTTCATAACCTATTTTATCTTCCTGGTGGGTTTTTACATCCTACTGGGTATTTCTACGAAATACTCATGCATCCTCTGATGCAGGCCTCAAAGATCAGTAAGTCAGGATTTTGCAGTTCAGAAAGGCGTAGCAGATGCGTGGAAGATGTCTTGAAGAATTGCTTTATTTATTCTATTGCACTTTGTTAGAACTTCGTTAGTGTTGGCCAGTGTGTGCCTAAATTTGATGTTTGCTTTGTTTGATAGTTTTTATTTAATCTGCTGTAATAATCTCAGTAGGATCCATTTGCTACATTGACAATGTTATTTCAAATTTGATGAAGAAGTTCTTAGTTCTCAATTTCTAAGTTTCGTTATGAGTTCCTGGTGATGTCGATTACACGTTCTTTTGTAACGATGTAATTGACCCGAGTGCTCGAGTATTCGGTCGCGTCCCAAGGTTCCTATCTCGGCTTTTATTTAGTTTACTTAAAGGCTTCCGCACTCCGATCGAGATCAGGAATTTTGGGGCGTGACAGGTACCTTCTGCATGAATTTCACACAGGATCACTTATTGCCAATTGCACTATTTTAAGAGAACTTTCCTCTTTAGAACTTGAACCACCACCTTAGCCAATTAACTCCTATACCGTTAAGAATTGATAGGAAGTTTTTCAACCTTTCCAAAATTCATAAGACGTATTGTTGGTTTTACTTATAGCTTAACTTGTTGAGAATAAAACAATGGAAAGGATAGCTCGCATGGCTCTAGCATGAAAGTAAGAGCATGTGTTTCCCCCACATTGGAATAATTTTAAAAAATAGAGGTCACTCAGCTTCTTCCCATGGTTTGCTAGCACATCATATTTAGGGCCTCTTTGGCAGCAGCTACACACCTTGATTTTAGAAAAATCTAGTTTCTTCATAAAAATCTCCTCCCAAAATAATCCAGCTTTCACTTCATTGACTTTTTTCAATGGCATTTGTTATAATTTTATAAAAAAGACAGGGGCAAATAATAATAAAAAATATATTTTTAATCATAAAAATGTATTTTTTGTTATTATTTACCCCTGGATTTCATATTTATTTACAAAACATGGATTGGACCATAAATTCTTCTCTAAAAGCTGCTTCTTCCTAACCAAACACCATGATTCTTCGGCTTGTTCCCTAAAGTCTAGATTTTCCACTCCTAAAATCCTCTACCAAACAGACCCTAGACTCCACAACGAATCTTTGTTATCGCTTAGTTTTTAGAGGTTTTCCAATGTCTTTCTTACAAGCTCTTAGGGATTGGCAGTCATCCTCCTTTCTAAAACTAACCCCATGCGTAAGGCTTTTATACCACAAGCTATGAAAGAAAAACTTCATGATTAGCTAAATTCTGTCCCATATTAATAGATCCACTTGAAAAAAGGCTTTCCCCTACTTATTGCTATTAATATTGGACGTAGAAAGCACCATGGTTTTCAAAACCGGACCGGACCGGCCGGTCCGACCGCGGAGAACCGGAACCGGGCAGGAAACCGGTTCGGTTCACCCGGTTTACCCCGGTCCGGTTAAACCGGCCGGTTTTTTTCAAACCGGCCGGTTTAACCGCCGGTTTTTCTGAAACCGGACCGGTCCGGACCGGTCACGGTCAGTTTTTCTTTTTTTTTTTTGAAAAATTTTTTTGTCTGAGGGGGGATTCGAACCCCCCCCCCCCTTCCTCCCCACCTAACAGCTTTAACCACCTGGGCTACCTGGGCTCTTGTGTTAATATGATACAAATTATATATTTAATATATATTTACCATTTATACCTCAAAACCGGGTCATTCCGGTTTGACCCCGGTTTGACCGTGGTCAAACCGCGGTCCAACCGGACCGGCCATCAATCCGGGTCGATGGCCGGTCCGGTTTTGAAAACCTTGGAAAGCACACAAAAGTACATGAAATTCTAATTAAGTCACGTGCCTTTTCCAAGAATGAACGTAGCTATTTGGGACCCCGTTAGTCTTCTCACACCCCCCCCCCCCCAAACCAGAGAATACTTTTCCTTTTTACATCAGAAATGATTCAGAACCCCACCACCCATCACCCCCCTAATATTTTTTTGAGTGCCCCCCGCAGCCCAAAATAAAGAATACACCCCCTAACCCCCACCCTCTCCTCTCCTCACGTTTTGATCTCTGCACATCTACAATTGACAGAACAAATGGTCAACTGGGAACTATTGGACACAACAAGCCCACAAACCACATTGTTTGCACAGCCCAACACACACTACACAGGCCCATTTCTCCAGACCCATTGGGCCAAGAAAATTGGCGGGAGACCACACCACCCCTCCTCCCTCCCATAAAACCCCGCCAAAAAAAAAAGAAAGAATTCAAATTCACCATTTTGCCACTCCTCCATTTCCATGGGGAAGCCCAAGCAGCAGCTCCTCTCCCGCTTCTTCTCCCCCCACCCCCCTCCTAATCCTAACCCTAATCCCCCTTCCCCCAAGATCGCCACCACCGTCTCCTTCTCCCCCGCCAAGCGCCGCCGAACCCTCGCCTCCCACCTCTCCCCTCCCTCCAAGAAGCCCAAACCCCCCCACCACCCCCCCTTGACCCCTCCCTTCACCAGAAGTTCCTCCGCAAGCTCCTCGATCCCCCGTCCGATGTCCCCTCTCCTTCCACTTCGCGCGGGGCTCCGGCTAAGTACACGCCGCTGGAGCAGCAGGTGGTGGAGCTCAAGGCCAAGTATCCGGACGTGCTTCTCATGGTGGAGGTGGGATACAAGTATAGGTTCTTCGGGGAGGATGCGGAGGTGGCGGCGAGGGTGTTGGGGATTGTCGCGCATTGGGATCATAGTTTTTTGACGGCGAGCGTGCCGTCGTTCCGGTTGGAGTTCCATGTGCGGCGTCTCGTGGCCGCGGGGCAGAAGGTGGGGGGTGGTGAAGCAGACGGAGACTGCTGCGATTAAGGCAGCCTCGGCGCAAGGGGCGGGGCCATTTTCAAGGGGGCTGAGTGCGCTGTATACGAAGGCGACTCTGGAGGCAGCGGCTGGGGCTGTCGCGGAGGCAGGTGAGGAGGGCGGTGGTGGGAATTATTTGGTTTGTGTTGTGGAGAGGGAGCTGGGTGGGGGTGGGAGTGAGTTTGAGGTGAAGATGGGGTTGGTTGGCGTGGAAGTTTCGACAGGAGATGTGGTGTATGGGGAGTTTAACGACAATGCCTTTCGTTCGGGGCTTGAATCGGTGATTGTGAGCTTGTCTCCGGCGGAGATATTGTTGGGTGAGCCCGTCTCAAAGCAGACTGAGAAGGTACACTTTGCATTTGCTTATAGACGTAATGCTGGTTTGGTTGGTGATATAATGCTTACTTGTTGGCCCTATAATGTTTGACATATATTATATGGATTTATGATTTATAACTACTATTAAAGGAACTTTTGATTATGACATTAGTAACAAGGAGGTCAAAAAGATTGTGACTTGCAAACCATTATAAGTGAGATCATAGCTTCCGTGAAGAATATTTTTTTTGGATATTAAAATTATTGTGGATTGATTGGCTTTTAGATTTTTCAATTAATCACATATCAAAGCCTTCAATTTTTTTATTGAAAATTTGATGCAACATTTGCTTGCATTGGAGAGAACTTTCATACTTCTGTTTGTTGATTTCTTTGTTTGTGAAATTTGTATTGTTTAGCTGTTGAGTTATGTATCCAACTACTATCAAAGGCACTCTTAATTTGACTTGAGTAGTAATAATGAGATAAAAAAGGTCATTTTCAGTGAGCTTAGCTGCCTTAAATAATATTTCTTTTCGATTTCAAATTCCTGCCACTTGAGTGGCGTTTAGATTCTTAATTATGCACATATCAAAGCCTTCCGGGTATTTGTTTTGAATGGCATTCACGTGTGGAATCTAGTGTAAAAACTCGATGTAACATTTGCATTACATGGGAAAGTGCTTTCATACATCTGTTCTTTTAATTATTTGTTGGTGGAATTTCTATTTTTTAGTTCTTGATGGTTTTGTTTCTTTTTTCTCTAGTTATTACTAGCATATGCTGGACCAGTCTCCAGCGTTCGAATTGAGCGCACGTCACGTGATTGCTTTGAAGATGGCAGTGCACTTGTAGAACTGATGTCCTTATATGAAAACTTAGGCACAGATACTTCATCATTGGTGAATCAAGCAAATGGACACGCTGGAGAAGAGGATAGACATATTCTTGGAGTTGATGTATGTTGATCAAGTCTTATCAGAAGCGAATGACACGATTAACCAGATTCTAGTCATTCTGTGATATCTTGAATTTATGCATGAAGTTAATTTAACTTGATATGATATTCTTTTAACCTTAAGATTTGGTAAAGTGTTTTGTTATGGGTTCGTGTAATAGAATATAAGACAGGGTACTGTCTCTTCTTCTTTACAGGGATTAATGGCCATGCCAGAATTATCTACCCAAGCATTGGCTCTAACCATGCGCTATCTTAGGCAATTTGGTTTTGAAAGAGTGATGTGCCTGGCAACCTCATTTCGTCCTTTATCTAGCAACAGCCAGATGGCCTTGTCAGCTAATGCTCTCCAGCAGCTAGAGGTAGTTTACTTCTACTGTATCTTATCTTATCAATAAAAGCATTTGGCTTTGACCTACTTAAACGAAAATATTGGCTTTGCTTCTCTAAGGTTCTGACTGAGAAGCCAATGGAAGATGTGTCAGACCTTGCTTTGAGCATGAGCATTGAAGTTTTTTATTCTCTTTTTAAGTCCATAATCATTTTTGCCAAATATTTGGCCCCAAAATTCTATGATGAATTTATTGCTTAGCGGATGCCTGTTTTAGTTGTTCAATGCATTTACGGAGCTTAATACTAAATTATGCAAAGTCATGGGTATTGGATCTTGCTCAGCCAAATGGTTGTTTCATGGAAACTTATTGCAGGCTAGTTCTTGCTGTCAAGATTGGCCATATATTTTTTATAAAATGGGTGTTGTATTTTTGGTTTATAGGAGTAGACATGTGATTGACACCAGCCCTAAATAGCTGAGTCAAGAGGTATATAATCTTGTACTTGTCCCATATTAGTAGCAACATATGAAAAATAGTGTTTTTTATTCAGTGATGGGACCCACAGGTAAGTGAATGGTAAAAGCTTGGCTGGGTACTTACGAAAGCATCTTACAACTTCTCTCACAAGCTAAGGTGGCAGATAATTAGTGAGAAGTTTGTGAGATGCTTTTAAAGCACCCAGCCACTTAAATTGATCCAAATGTAGAAGTAATCTGGTACATGCATTTTTCCCAAAGGCTGCTATTAATATGGGATAGAGGGAGATTTTAGTATACATACGCAAACATCACTTATACATCCTTTGATTTTTTTCTTTTTGGGGTTGTTCCCTCTAGATTTCTTTTATACTTCTGGTCTTGCGTTTTTATCTTTTGGCAATAGCTGTTCTTTGGCTGTATCTTGAAAAGGTTATTTTGATGACACTTTTTATAGATATTAAGCAATAAAATAGATGGTTCTGAGAACGGAACGTTGCTTCATGCAATGAATCATACTAAGACTGCATTTGGTCTGAGGCTACTTAGACAGTGGGTAAGTTATTTAAAAAAAGTACTTGTCTTTGTTTTATAATTTTATGTATACTTCTCAAGTTTCTATATCATGCAGGTTTCTCAGCCACTTTGCAATAGAAGTATGATACATGCTCGCCTTGATGCAGTGTCTGAGATCATTAACTCAATGAGGTGCGGCAGAGCAAGCAAAAGTATTATTGACCTTGAGGAAGATGCTTCTTGTGGGTCCATTTCAGAGATGGATGTGGCTGATTGTCTGTCATCAGTTTTTAGTACGCTGGGAAGGTCACCTGATGTTCAGCGTGGCATAACAAAAATTTTTCATCGGACAACAACAGCTCCAGAGGTAAAAGAATAACAAATAACCTATAGGATGAGTAGTTCACCTCCCCACGTTTTAGCCAGCACATCTGATTATAGATGGTCAATGCCTCAGTGGACGTCTCTGTTTTCAGATGGTGGATTTTTAATCATCTGTCTATAGGGGGGTTGGGCTGGCTAGACAGTGGGGTGGTGAACTACTCATCCATAATCTATGCAAGGCCTTTTTTTGCATATTTCTAGATTAGGGTTGATAGTTGTAGTAGAATAAATCAGGACAATTACTGGCCTTTCATTCTTGTAGTTGGTTTCTCCCTTTATTGAGAGTAGAGTGAGATAACTTGAAAATTTAATTCTTGTATACAAATGTTAAAATTATATCTGAATGTCTTACAGTTTGTTGCAGTACTTCATGCCATTCTATCTGCAGCAAATCTACTTCGGCAGCTTCATGTTGAGGCATGTGAAGATAGGAAGGAAATTCCGTGCAAAAAACAGTGCAGTCAGCCTTGTTGAGACGGTTAATTTTAACAGCTTCATCTGCTACTGTGATTGACTATGCTGCCAAGCTACTTACTCTAATTAACAAGGAGGCGGCCATTAAGGGGGACCTACAAAATCTGTTTGTTATTTCTGATGGACACTTTCCGGAAGTAAGTAAACATCATTTCTCTTCCATGTTTGGTGATATGTAATGTAATTATTTTTCCCCAACTAAGTTTTTAGCTGCTCATCTACAGGTTGCCAAGACTCAATCTGCTGTTCAAGAAGCAGAATATAAT